>CM019151.1:149456884-149483228 GCA_009733165.1 Naja naja | reverse complement strand
AATACTTAACCTTACTTGTGACCCAAATAAAGCTTTTCCAATTCTTTTCTTCTGCCCATAACATATTCTTGTTAATATCTTGTTTTGTCTTACACTTTTCAATCCTGCTACTTCTCCATACTCTTCTATTCTTTCTCAATTAGCAAGCGCCGATTCCAGTGGGTCCTCTAATATAAATACCAGGTCTCATCTGCAAAGGCTTGTAACTTCTATATTCTTCTTTTAATTTTCATTCCTTTTATTTGTTTTATCTTCTTCAATACACCTGTTTAACACTTCTAAGGTTAACACAAACAGCAGAGGGCTTACAGTAAATTTGTCTAGTCCTTTTTTATATTTATAGGCTCTGTCAATTCTCCATTTATCAAACCCCTTGGTTTTTCAGAATATAGTCTCACACATATATAAAATTTTTGCCAAAGCCCATTTGTGTCAATTGTAGTAACATAAAGGCCAACTTCATGTTATCAAAGGCTTTTTGAGCATCCAGAAACATCAAGGCCATTTGCTTTTCAGGATGTGCCTCATAGTACTCAGAGTGTCCAAATTATTCTCATATTATGTTTGATTTGTCTTTTGGCAGAAACCCATTTTGATCAACATGTATAAAGTTGTTTAAGTATCTTTCAGTCTTTCTGCCAAATTGAAGCAAAAATTTTATAGTCTGAATTTAATAGGGAAATAGGCCTATAATTTTAACTTGTTGTAAGTCTGTGTCTTCCTTCGGTATAAGTGTGATATAAGCTTCTGACCAAGTCTTTGGTATTCTCTCTCTCTTGCATGACTTCATTCATAACTTCTAATAATTGAGGTTTAACACCTCCTGAAAAGTCTTATAAAATTCCACTGGTAAACCATCCGGCCTGGTGCTTTCCTGTATTTTGTTTCTTTAAGGCTTCTGTTAACTCCATCATTGTTATATTCTCTTCTAACATTATTTCAATATCTTTAGGTATCTGTGGTAACTTTGCCTTTTGTATATATTGTTTAATTTTTCTTCTTGAATACTCTCTTGATAGTACAATTTTCCATAATAGTCTTGTATAATTTTTTTTTCCCTTCATTTCAGAACAAGGATGTCCTTCTTCATCTATTAAATGGCTAATTTTCCTTGATTCTCTTTTCCTTTCTTAATTTATAGGCTAACCATCTTCCTGGTTTGTTTATGCCCTCAAAATAATTCTGTTTAGCATTTTTAATCTTTTGGGCTAGCTTTTCTTTTTCCATTAATTCCATTTTATGTTTGGTTATATCCATTTTGATTTTAACATCTTTTTGTGGAAATTTCTGTAGTTCTTTTTCCAGTTTTTATATTCTTCTTTTAATGTTTTAAAAGTCTTTTTTTGTTTGATATTTCTTTTCTTGTATAATCAATTATCAAACCTCCCAGAGATTCTGTAACGATGTATCCTCTTTCTTATTATTTTCTTTAAAAAAGAATACCAGTTCTCTCTCCATTTTCTGTTTAAAATCTTCTTCCTTTAATATCTTATTGTTTAATGTCCATCTAGATCTCATCTTTTGTCCTTTCCAAATAATAATCATTGATTATGATCGGCCTTGCTTCTATTTCAATTTTTTGTATATTAAAAAATAGATCAGCTGATGTCCATATCATATCTATTCTTGACCATGATTCATGCCTGTTTGAGTAAAATGTATATTGTTTATTTCCTATATTCTCTCCATGCATCTTTTAAATTTATTTCTTCTATCATTTGAAAAAAGGGTTTTGTAGTTTCTTTTCTAGCTTTTGTGGCTTTTTGTGATTTATAATCCAGCTGCTCATTAATTATTCCATTAAAATCTCCCATCATGCATAAATTAACGAGTCCAGTTCAATTATTTTTATGGAGTTTATTATAAAATTCCTCTTGGTGGTCATTTGGAGCATATATTGCTATTAAAAGTATTTTAGTATTATTGTCCATTATTTCTACCATTAAGATTCTTCCATCATCATCTGTATAAATTAATTCAACCAAAATTGTTTCTTTAATATATAGAACCATGCCTCTTTTTTACATTGTGCCAATGAAGTAAACAATTTTCCTAATTTTTTTTGTTTCAATACGTGTTCATGTTGTTTTTTAATATGTACTCTTTTGTAGGCAAATTATATCAAATTTTAATTTCTCCAATTTGTGAAATACTTTCCTTTCTTTAATGATTGAATTGAGTCCATTTATATTCATCGTCAAACCAGTTTTCTTTCCTCCATTTTAGATTTTGTAAGAGGATTTATTGCTCTGGTGGATCTTATTTCTCTTCGTTTTCTGGCCCTGCTACTGCACCTTCTTTTTTCCTTTTCTCTTTCAATTACTGCTATCAACTCCTTTTGAGGTTCAATCAGGGGCTCTTCTTTTCTTGTATCTTCCTCCTTTCCTCTAATATATTCATAGTAAAATGATTCCACCTTTTCAACCATGTCAATTCTGTGTCTTTGTTCCCGCCATGTAAACAGAAGGCCTTCTGGTATCAACCATCTATAATTTATTCCTTTTCTAAGCAGTTCTCTTGGTAGAAAGAGGTACTCTCTCCTCGTCTCCCTTACTCTTCTTGGTACCTGTTTCAGCACCACAATTTCTTTGTCTTTATACTTTAATGTCTTTTCTCTTGTCATTTGCAAAATTTGTGTTTTAATAATTTTCTTAGTAAATCTAATATGGACTTCTCTTGGTAGCTTATTCCTCATTGCATATCTTGTATGTACACAAAACACTTCATCCATTCCATCCATCATTTTCTCTTTCGTTATTTCTAGTGCTTCCGCCAATATTTCTATCATTTTTCCAACGAGGTTTTCACCCTTTTCTTCCTCCACATTTTGAAATCTCAAGTAAAATTCTGATCTATCCATCTCTCCTCTCAATGATTCAATCCTGTCTTTTCAACTTCACTCAATCTGATATAGATATTTCCAATTTCCTTATCTCTTTGTTCTTCCTGCTCTTCAATTTTCTTAATCTTTTCATCATATTTGGTCATCATCTCTTGGATATTTTCCACTTTCTCATCTGTCTTTCCAATTTTCTGTTGAATATTTTCAACTTTTTCATCCGTCTTATCTATTTTCTGCTGAATCTTCTCCACCTTTTGATTTGTCTGTTCAATTTTTTGGGAGATATTCTCATTACTCTTTTCAACATTTTCTACTTTTGTCTGTAGAATTTGAATTCCTTGCAAAATCTTCTGTAATGTATCCTCCTCTCTTTTTCCTTTTCCTGTTGCAACATTGCCTGTATTGATCGCTGACCTCCAGATGGTGAAGAAGCAGGAGTTGTTGATTGAGAGCCTGGAGCTATTGCTTTTCTACTCATTTTATAGTTATTTCCTAGTAGGGCCCCAAAAAAGCAGAGGGCCCTCCAAAAATAATAAAAATAAGTAGACAAAAAGGGGAAAAAGTAAAAAATTAAAAATATTAAGGAATATAAAAAAATAAAGAAACAAAAATTCTTCAGGTTTTGTACACCTTAATCCAGTTGGTTCCACTTGTATACAAGAATAGGAAAAAAAGTAGAAAAGAAAAGGAAGGTCTCAAAAAGCAACAACAGGTGGTTCCCAGTTCAAAAAATAAAAAGGAAAAAAGGGGGAAGAGACTTCAGGTATTTATATACCCTAATCCAATGGCGAATCAACAAGATGAAAAAAAAGAAAAAAAGCGAAAAGGGGAGCAAATCATAGGCAGAGAAAAGGGGAAAAGAAAAATTCCTGGCTAAAAATTGAAAAAGGGATAATCCAAACAAAAAAATTCAATCAATGGGGGTGGAAAAGATAGAGCAGCCACAAATCCAGCCAAAGAGAAAAAAGAAAACTACTGCCACCAGATGTCCAAGGCTTTTTTAGTATATCAAGTCAAATTTCCAGTAGAATATATTTTCAAGGTCACTTTAGTCTTCTTTCTTTCAGTTCCAACTCTGAGTTCTGCTATCAATAGTTCACAGATGGGCACCTGTGTATACAATCCGTCGTGCTCACCCCACTATCTCTTTCAAGAAGGAACTCTATGTCCTTGAATGCAGCTCACATAGATAAACAAACGAAGAAGAAAGGAATACAATATATCCAAGCCTCTAAATGTCAGTGCTTTCACTTTCACTCTCTCCCCCTCAAGAGCAAGAAAAAAGGAAAAAAAGAGAAAAGGCATTGGTATTGCTCTCTTTTCTAAAAAGTTCTTAAAATCATAAACAGCATTTAATCCAAAAAAAATATTTGTGGAAAAAAAAGGAAAAAGACCATCAGAACAAAAGATTATTTTACATAGAGGAAAAGTCAGTCCCTTTTAAAATCAAATAGTTCCAGAAGAGATAAAAAGGGGGAAAAAAGCCGTCAATCTTAAGAAAAGCTTAATCTCTTATAAACTGTTCTCTTTACTTTTTAAGTCCACTTTCCAGTTATTGGGGTGTTCTCTTCAGAAATAAGTAAATAAAAAAGAACCTCTCACCAAACCGACACACCTTCTTCTGATCTTGCCTTTCTTTCGGAGCTGTCCCAGCCTCAGCAGCTTGATGGTTGCCTCTTTTCCGCCAGCAAAAAGAGCTTCTCCTGGATCAACCAGGGACTTTGCGATGTCCCTGGGATTGACAGGACGTGCTCTTTCCCTTCACCGTCTCTTCGGGATGGTTTAGCTCCAAATGGACCATCCAGCTGAGAAGATATCTACGGCGATCCAGGAGCTTCCCGATCGCACTTAGTATCACTGGGACACAAGCCCCGCCCTCCTCAATATCACATTGGCTATTGATCAACTTCATGTTCATAAATGAACTAATGTGAAGAATAAAATCAACTAGCAGTTACAACAATTTGAAATTATGTATTATATGTGACTAGTATAACATCAAGGGCAAATTTCCTGTGAAGATTTTTTATGAAAAATTAAATCCAAAATCTTGTTCAGTATAAAAAGCAAAGCTAGTGACCTTTTCAGATCTAGCCCTTGAAATTATCTCAAGTTAATAGATTAAATTAAGGGCAGCTGTGTGGTTGACAGGCAAAAGAATGGTAACATTTTGCTTGCCATTGCACTTTGTGGGTTATTTAGGTCTTGAGAATAAGCATTAGACCATAAGTATTTGCAGTTATTTAGGATCCATCTTGTATTACACTATCTATAGATCATATTTAGGAAAAAAACAGAATTGTTAATAAAGATTTGTTTATGGGCATTTTTCCTCAAGGTTTCCTCTTGTGACATTCTGTTTAGTCATCTTTTCAGAAGGGATTGGAGCAAATTAAATCTGAGAAAAATATTAATAGATGATGTACATATTTTTTCAATTCTTGAACTTTCAAGCACCAATGTCCAGCTTTTCTTTTCATGATTACAGGGCAATATTAAAAGATTTGTGCTTCAACTAGAGCTTGGCAGAATTTCAGCATATGATAGTTCCCTGAGGTGCTGCAACCTTTTCAGAGGAGTTACATAATGAGAACGTTTAAGCAGAATTAAGCAGGTAGAATTCTTTTCTGATGCCCAAATTTTCTTTCTAACAAATTTGCCTTTGAAGATCATTTTCCAGTTTTTCTTGGAAAATGTCAGGCTGCAATGCTGGACTATAACTGCACAGTTCATAATAAATTTAACTGTACATAATTCATCTTCATATCAGTTATTCTGTCATGAAGTGTGAATATCCTGAAAGAAACAAGTATGAAATCCATTTTCACTTGACATGGTGTATCTGGAGTAAGCAGGGAAAAAAATCCTACCACAAATTCCTACCTTTTTTAATGATTGTGGCACTTAGCTAGCTGTTTTAGCTTCATCGATGAACCACTGTATAGCAGTACAGGAACTTATGGTCTGCTGGAGGCTAGTTCTGGTAGAATGGAGTATTCTTGGTTTGGAGGCATATATAAGCCACAGAAAATAATTAAAAAGGGCCTGTTTGGTGTAACAGTTAAAGCATAGAAAGCAGGAGATGACTAGTTCTAGTCCCCCTTTAGGCACAAATCCAGTTGTGTAACCTTGGGCCAGTCACTTTCTCTCAGGCCTTGAAAAGAAACATTGGCAAGCCATTTCTGACAAACCTTGCTAATAAAACTTCAGGGAGTTACTCCAGGCAGTTACTAGGAGTCAAATAAACTCAAAGCACCCCTCCCCAAGAGATGAAGTTTTAAGAACATAATCCAAACATCAGAATACAGAGTACTAGTCTCAGGCAGTACGTTTGTCACAAGAGCATAACTTTCAGAATGGGTTTTGCTTTGGCAGCTTGGAAAGTCTGGGTTGAAGATACAATAAAGAAAATCTACAATAAACTTATATCCATGAATGGATGTTTACTTATGAAGATTTTTCCTTTTAGTTATTGAGATACATATTTGTATATCTGATAGTGGTCAGAATTTATACTCTCTGAAAGTGGTGTAGGCTTGGGAAGGAGCTCACTTACTTTCTCAGAATCAAGGATACCTCCTCTTCTCTTTCGTTCTGTGATAGAATATAGTCTGGATTCCCAGGAGAGGGGGAGTGAATTCCAGAAGAGGAAAAGAATTTTAGATAGTTTGTATGGGAGAAAGAGATTTAAGACCGTACTTTAGTAGGAGTTCCCAGAAAATGGTGCAATGGTGCAAGTTGCCTGCCTTATTTTGGCAAAAATTGAGAGGAACAATAAAGGAACTGCTTATAAGAACCTCAATCTGTCTTTCTTGGTTTTCAGACCCTAACACGGAATATAAGAATAAGAGAGTTGAAAGGAACCTTGGAGGCCATGTAGTCTCCTGCCAAAGCAGGAGAACCTTTACCATTCTAGACAAATGGTTATCCAATCTCTTCCTAAAAACCTCCAGTGATGGAACATCCACAACTTTTGGAGGCAAGCTTTCCTGGTTAATCCCCTGTCAGGACATTTCTCCTCAGTTGTAGATTGCATTCCTTCTTGATACATTTCCATCCATTACTTCATGTCCTATCATCAGGTGCTTTGGAGAAAAGGTTGGCTCCTCTACTCTGAGACAGCCCTTCAAATATTAGAAAACCACTATCTTGTCATCTCTAATCCTTTTTTTTGTTAGATTACACATACTCTGTTCCTGCAACCATCTGTATGTTTTTGCCTCCAGCTCCCTAATTGTCTTTTTTGCTCTTCTCTGCATTCTTTCTAGAATCTCAACATGTTTTTTGTATTGTTGTGATCAAAATTGGACACAGTGTTCTAAATGTGGTCTTACCAAAGCAGTATAAGTGGAATGACCTCGATAGTATCCTTCTGTTGATACAGCATTAGCTTTTTTGGCAACTGCAGCACATACTAATGGTCATATTTAAATAGTAATCCATTAAGACTCCTAGATCCCTCTCACAGTTACAGGTGAAACTCGAAAAATTAGAATATCGTGCAAAAGTTCATTTATTTCAGTAATGCAACTTAAAAGGTGAAACTAAGATATGAGATAGACTCATTACATGCAACGCAAGATAGTTCAAGCCATGATTTGTCATAATTGTGATGATTATGGCTTACAGCTAATGAAAACCCCAAATGCACAATCTCAGAAAATCAGAATAGTACATGCAATCAATAAAACAAGGATTGTACAAAGAACAATATCAGACCTCTGAAAAGTATAAGCATGCATATGTACTCAGTACTTGGTTTGGGCCCCTTTTGCAGCAATTACTGCCTCAATGCGACGTGGCATGGAAGCTATCAGCCTGTGGCACTGCTGAGGTGTTATAGAAGACCAGGATGCTTCAATAGCGGCCTTCAGCTCTTCTGAATTGTTCGGTCTCATGTCTCTCATCTTTCTCTTGGCAATGCCCCATAGATTCTCTATGGAGTTCAGGTCAGGCAAGTTTGCTGGCCAATCAAGCACAGTAATCCCATGGTCATTGAACCAGGTTTTGGTGCTTTTGGCAGTGTGGGCAGGTGCCAAATGAAGTCATCATCCTCATAAAGCTCGTCTGTGGAAGGAAGCATGAAGTGCTCCAAAATCTCCTGGTAGATGGCTGCGTTGACCCTGAACTTAATGAAGCACAGTGGACCAACACCAGCAGATGACATGGCTGCCCAAATCAACACAGACTGTGGAAAGTTCACACTGGACTTCAAGCATCTTGCAGTGTGTGCCTCTCCATTCTTCCTCCATACTCTGGGTCCTTGGTTTCCACATGAGGTGCACCTTTTTCTTCCACGCTTTTCTCTTCCACATAACTTTCTATTAATGTGCTTTGATACAGCACTTGGGGAACATCCAACTTCTTTTGCAATTACCTTTTGAGCTTTCCCTCCTTATAGAGGGTGTCAATGATGGTTTTCTGCACAACTGTCAGGTCAGCCGTCTTTCCCATGATTGTAATTCCCACTGAACCAGACTGAGAGACCATTTAAAGGCTCAGGAACCCTTTGCAGGTGTTATGGCTTAATTAGCTGATTAGAGTGGGACACTTTGAGCCTAGAATATTGCACCTTTTCACAATATTCTAATTTTCTGAGATTGTGGATTTGGAGTTTTCATGTGAAGTGAGATAATTTATGCCTCAAGTGACAACTCTGGATTAATTTGTTTGACCATTCATTTATTTGTTTTTTGACTGCCCATGACGTATCTCAGATATCTTCTGCAAAATTTCATCCTGCTTCTTCAAAGTCCAACTTTCACTTATATGGAGGATCATAGGAAATTTTAAAAATTGCAATCCCCAATCTAGTTCAGGTTTCCTAGCAAAATAATACTTCTCCACAAGCACCAAATTTTCTTTGACAGGTAGTTCTCTGAAACCTATTTATGGTGCCAGTAATCTGTGTGGCAGATATAGCATTTTGTTCAAAGCCACTGAATTAGCATGGCTAAACCATATAATACTTAATGGCCACTATGATTTTGTATATAGACATTCCCTCATGAGATTTGTGCCTACTCTAATCCTGGTAACAAATTTGTTATTTGTAACAAATTTTTACTGGACTCAGTGGACTGTTAGACTGCTTACCCATAGTTCATCCAACTTTGTTAAACTCCATATATTGTACAGCTGTGAAGGAAAAAAAAGATTGGGAAATGAAACATTTTACATTCATTCAGTTACAATCCTTTTATAAATGTTTTCTATTAGAATACTTCATAAAATGCTTATATCAGTATATCTAGATATATTTTATAACATATGGAAGATAAAAGATAAAAGTAAATAAAATAATTTTAAATGATACTGCTTTTCATAATGCCCAGTACAGAAAGTTTCCCAAGTATATTGCATACCATACAGTGTTGCTTTAGACACCCTAGATATAGCAATGAGTTTATTCATAAGTTCAGTATAATTGCCTATAGTAAATTTGAAGGAAAAAGTATTTTGAGGGACCGCATGGCAATGAGAGACAGGACACAGCAGTTCAAATAAACTCTTTATTTCAGCTATACTGCAAAAAGCCGCTCAGCCTGGTAACTGAGCTTGGTGGCTCAGGCTGTAAAAGCCTGCTCTTAAGATCCAGCTGTCTACAATTACTATAGGCTCGAATCCCACCAGGCTCAAGGTTGACTCAGCCTTCCATCCTCTCGGGGTAGGTAAATTGAGGACCCAAGATTGTTGGGGGCAATTAGCTGACCTTGTAAAAATGCTGCTTAGTAATAAGCAGGCATATACAATGGAATGAAGGCTATTGCTGAGCACACTGGGTTGTATCCCAAAAATTGTAAGCCGCCCTGAGTCTTCGGAGAAGGCGGCATATAAATGTAATTAAAAAAAAAACAGCGGCAGGCGCCGGCTTTTAAAGTTGGCACTGTCCAAAGCTTCAGCCACTAACGGGGCTTCTATTTTCTCGCTGGTGGCTGAACCAATGAGTGGAGCCTGCTATCAGACTCCATTCACTGAGCATATAAGAACATACAGAACACCACTCCCCTCTTTGTTCATGCCGACCAATCCGGTCTCGCCTACAGCACGTAGTCACATAAGTAGGCGGGGCTTTTATGGTGCGACTCACTTGTTCCTGGGGAGGTGGTCTGATCAGACAGGTCCACCGCTGCTCTGGTCCCCCCACGGAACACTCTGGAACTCCGCTTGTGGCGCAGGCAGAACCATCGAGCCGGAGGCCTCAGATGCACACCACAGGACTTCTTCTTCACTTGGTAGGAACCGATGGTTTATTCTTATGGGGTTTGGCATCTGTTCCACTGCTCATTCCGTTGGGGGTGTTGCATGTCGGGTGTCAGGCCAGCTGTCTGAATTCAGGACCCAGCCCCATAGTTGGTCTATGTGGCATTCCCAGATTCTTCCTTCTGTCATTTGCACTCAGTAGGACTTGGGTCCCGTAATGTCAGTCACTTTAGTCGGGACCCAAGTAGGCCCACCTATGCAGCTATAAGCATAGACCGGGTCCCCTGCTGCAAACTGTCTGCATCTTTCCATTGAATCCCGGGGTGTCTCGGAACTTGGTCGAGCATAGTTCTCAGTCTGCAGCCCATCAGCAGCTCACTGGGCTGCGGTGTGTTGTTGTGTGTGGTGTTGTATGTTGGGCCAGTAGCATATGGTCCACTTTTTCCTGCCAGTTCCCGCGATCCATCTCCGTAGGGTGTCCTTAGTGGATCGGACCATAATCTCTGCCTGCCTATTCATGGCCAGGTGCGCGGGGGCTGACAGTGCATGACATATTCCCAGCCCAGCCAGGAACCCCTTGAATTGTTGGGATGTGAATTGGGTTCCATTGTCTGAGACCAAGACGTCCGGCAGGCCATGGGTTGAGAAGATCCTTCAGAACATCCTTATAGTCGCTTCCATAGTGGTTGACTTCATTATGGCTACTTCCAACCACTTGGAGTATGTGTCCACGACTATAAGGAACGTTTGTCCATGGAAAGGTCCTGCAAAGTCAATGTGCACCCTGGCCCAGGGTGCTGTCAGTGTTCCCATTTTCTGGATGGGGCTGCCAGTGGTGCTGGTCTGGTTTCCTGGCAGGCTGTGCAGGTGGCGACCCAGGTTTCTATGTCCTTCATCTTAACTATCTCGGGGTGGCCCTTGTGTAGCAGTTCTAATATTTTATTCCTTAGTGGGGGGATTACTACCCAGTCTCCCCATGGTAAACAGCCTTTTTGCATTGACAGTTACGCCTGTCTATTCTTGTAAGGCTGGTATTCCTCCCCTGTGATTGTCCCTGGCCATCCCCTCCATACCCAGTTCGAAATCTGCACCATGACTCTGTCTCGGCTCGTAAGTGTTGCGATTTCAGATGACATCATCAGTCCGGGCATTATGCTTTCCACGAGCAGTACTGACGTGGCTGGGTCTGGAAGGGGCAGAGGCTAAGTCCATTGGCGTGTGTGATTTCTTTTCCCGGCTTATGGACCAGGCGGTAACAGTACGCAGCCAGGAAAACTGTCCATCTTAGCATCCTCGGTGACAGTATATTCGGTGTGGGTTTGTTGCCCATGAGGATGCCATGTAGGGGTTTATGGTCCATAATCAAGTTGAAACACCTTCCATAAAGGTATTTGTGGAAGCGCTTGACCCCTGCGACTGCTGCCAGTGCCTCTTTATCTATCTGGCTATAGTTCCACTGCATCTTGGAGAGGGTCTTGGAAAAATATGCAATTGGGGCTTCTGTTCCATTGGGTAGCCTGTGGCTGAGGACTGCACTGATGCCGTAGGGGGATGGGTCACATGTCAGGGTCAGAGGCAGCGTCTCACTATATTGGATGAGCAAGCTGCTTGAAGTCAGGATCTTTTTGATCTTCTGAAATGTGTTGGCCTCACGTTTCCCCCAACTCCAAAGGGCCATCTTATCCAACAGTCTGTGGAGCGGTTCTGCAATGGTCGCCTTCTGTGGTAGGAAAACATTGTAAAAATTAAGCAGGCCCAGGAATGCTTGTAGCTTTGCCTTATATTGTGGGGTGGGGGCTTCCCAGATGGCCTTTAGTTTTCCAGTTGTGGGTCGGATGCCTGTAGCATGTATTTGGAACCCCAAAAATTCCACTTGCGGCACAGCTATGTGGCACTTGCTTCTTTTTAGCTTAAGCCCCACTTCCTGGAACTGGGCCAGGACTGTCCTCAACCACTTCATTAGTTGGCCTCTATTGTCTGCCGAGACTATGACATTGTCGAAGTATGGCACCACCCCCGGTATGTTGTGTTATAGTCATTCCATGATGCTTTGGAACAGGCCAGGTGCTATGCTGACTCCAAACTGGAGCCTCTTGCACTTGAACGCCCCTCGGTGTGTGACTATGGTCTGTGCCTCTGCAGTCTCCTCATTGACAGGTAGTTGCTGGTAGGCCTGGGCCAGGTCTAACTTGGCAAAAATAGTCCCGTGGCCCAGGAAGTGTAAAAGGTGCTGTACCACGGGCACTGGGTAGGCACTTTGCTGTAATGCCCTGTTTAATGCGGTCTTGTAATCAGCACAGATGTGAACTGACCCATCTGGCTTGATAGGGGTGATGATTGGGGTCTCCCACTTGGCGTGGTCTACCGGTTCTAGGACCCCTTGGCTTATGAGTTTGTCCAGTTGCTCTTCCACCTTTGGGCAGAGAGCAAACGGAACGCACCATGGTTTTATTGGTGTGATGTTTGGGTCTAAGCTGCGGGAGATCGGGGTCCCCTTATACTTGCCCAAGGAGTCATCGAACACGTCGCTGAATTCCTTCTCCAGGTCCGTGATGTTTGCAGCCAGACGGGGGAAGGTTGATTTCCATCGCGTGGACTCCAGCGACTCCTATCTGTAGCAGCTGGAACCATTCTCTTCTGAGCAGGCTGGGAAGGTTCCAGTTGACTATTGTGAGTGGCAAGGTTCCAGAGAATGCACCGTATTCTACGCCGCCAATCTTCTTTCCCAGGACGGGAATTCGAGAGCTCTGGTAGTCCCTCAGCGTGATGGCTTGTGGCTGCAGCTGGTTGCACCATTGCTTGGGCTGGAGCTGCTTTAGGGTGTCCCACGAGATCATTGAGATGTAGGACCCCAAGTCCACTTCCATGCGGCACGGCTTTCCTTCTATGTTCATGATGGCCATGATTTTATTGGCCTCGAAAGCATCCGTGCACCCCACTCGGGCTTGCACATAGCCTACATAGGTGAGGTGAGCTTCTTCCTCTCTGGTGCCATCTTGTCTTTTGAATTTCACGCCGCCCAGGTTTTTTTGCTCTCCACTCTGGCAGCCATATTGACTGGCAGGTGATGCCGCTCACCTGCCCTGCTTACTTGTGGGTTGCGATGCACGGCAGACCTCTGCGATGTGGCCCCGGCGTTCACATCTTCGGCATACAGTGTCCTGGAAACAGCAGGCAGAACGGTGATGGTTCCCGCCACAGCCACCGCACTCCCGGCTCCCGGTCTTCCCACCAGGCTTGCTGGACCTCAGTTTGTGGACCTTCCCGTCGTCATCATCACTGCCTTCGGAAGCGGATTTGTGAGGCAATGGGTGGTGATCCGTGGTGGTTTCAAAGATCTTTCCCGTTCCTCGGATCTATGCCACCAAATTGTCTGACGATTCGGCAGCCTTCGCGTCATAGATGGCTTCTTTAAAGAAGACATCCTCTCAAGCCAGGAGCTTCTTCTGGAGCACGGGGTCTCTCATCCTGAGGATGATTCGGTCCTGGATCATCCCTTTGGTGTCCAGGAACCTGCAGTTCTTCACGATCCTCCTTAACTCAGCCACAAATGCATTGATCATTTCCCCTTCCTTCTGGCTCCACATGTAGAAATCATAGCAGCTGGCCAGGTAGGAAGGAGAGGGGCCATAGTGTCCTTTGAGGGTGAATTGCAGCTCGTCCCAGGATACAGTCTGTAAGTCATCAGTGACCAAAGCGTACACCATCTCATAAATTTCAATATCACAGTTCATTAAGAACAACGCCTTCTTCTGTGAATCGGGGGTTGATTGCAGTCCGTTTACCTCCAGGTGCAAGTTGAAGTGGCCCATGTAAGATTACCATCTCCTTGGTGTGGTCAAACTGGATGGCCATGGGTCGGTGAGCCATGCTGGTTGCACGTTGGGTCATTCTGCTCAGCTGATGTATTTCCTTTGTCTGCTCCTGATGGCGTCGGCTTACCACGATGTGTCCTTTGTTCTCTCCGTGGTTCATGGATCCCACCTTAGTCACCAGTATTTTGCAGGACCATATGACAAGGAGAGGCAGGACACAGCAGTTCAAATAAATTGTTCTTTATTTCAGCTATACTGCAAAAGCTGCTCAGCCGTGGCAGGCGCCGGCTTTTAAAGCCGGCGCTGTCCAAAGCTTCAGCCACTGACAGGGCTTCTATTTTCCCGCCGGTGGCTGAACCAATAAGTGGAGTCTGCTATCAGACTCCACTCATTGACCATATAAGGACATACAGAACAAAAATGTTCATCAATAGAAGAATGTTATGGTCATTGGTAAATTCATAATGAATTTACCTATATGTTAGTTGAAGAGGATTAAAGTTTTCATTATATTTTTAGAAAATGCAATGTGAGCTGGAAATTCTAATGTGGCTAGAAACTACAAAATAGCAATATAATATATTGTGTTATAGTTTTCTATATTTATCTAAGTTCTCCCACATGACAAAGAATCTCAAGTTTCAAGGCTTTTTAGTTACAAAGCATCCACAGACAGAGAATATGATGAGCTCATAAGAGGTGATGAAGACAATGATAATAATAAAAACCAACTAAAGCCATGTCCTTCCTTTTCATCAAAACTGGGTATAGTACAGGGTAGAAACATTTTAAAAACCCTGGGTCAGTGCTGTCAAAAGGAATGATGTAAAAGTAAGATAATTACATTGTATGCAGACTTCAAAAGGCCAAGTTATATGGAAGAAAAAGCTCAAAAAGCCCCAAAGAAAGCACCAACAAATCAATTATCCATTGATTTTAAGAACACACTATGGATACAGCTGAAATTATTAGACAAGTTGGGTATGAGATGATGAGTGCCCAGTTACGAAATATGGAGAAAAAAATACTGAACTTTAGAGGTGGATGTTTAATATGGTGGAATAAAACTACAAGGAATATTGATAGCTGACACCATGAAATGGAAGAAGAGTTTCTCATTTTACAAGGTCACATAGACTTGGAACATGGTATAGGATGACTATGACAAATTGAAGTTCTTGATTCAAAGTGGAAATGAAGCATAGCAACCTGAATTTTATAGAAATAGGCGAACAAAACTGAATTGGAACAACTTTAAATCAGATGATTAATGATGTCATGAGATCATACAAAGAACTGGATCATACAAAGAACTGGAGTTAAAGACATTCACAAAGATAATTGCTAAAATGCATTTGGCTCTAAGCAAATGCATGTCAAGAACACATGAATTAATGAATACCATTAACCTGTCTATCATAAGCATGCATACACTTAATACATGTGCAATGATGAAGAATTCTACAGCAAATAGCAAGAAATGATAATATGAATAAAAATGTAGAATTGTAAAAGTTGAATAGATGGGCAAATGTAGAATTACTTCTTTATTATTTATTCTATTGCTTTATTATATTTACAAATGACTACTGTACAAGTAAAAAAAATCAGTAAAACAAACTCCAGAATAAAAGTCTACACAAATGCAATATATTAATATTATTTTAAAATGTAAATTTTAATGCAATTAACATAGTCATCTCTCTTAAAAAACATAAACGTCATGAAGTTAAATTAGTTTTCACAACTTGTATTCTTTCCCATACGCTCATCAATATTTGCAACTTTTGTCACTATTATTCTGTATGATACAAATATACAAATTTATCAAAGGACATATTTTCTGAGGAATAGCTGTTCCCAAATATTGAAAAGAGTATGAAGAAAAACTGAAATCTCAATTTACATGTTTCTATAGAAACCATAGTGTCTATCGGTAACATATTACATGTATTCCAATTTATTGTATTCAAATGTGGAATTGCAGGAAGATTGAGGGTTTTTTTTTTAGAAATAATGGTTTGGAATAAAAATGACCAGAAAAGATTAATATTTATTTTTCTTGCAGAAAAATTACAGTTGAAGAATGTAAAAGATTGAGATGATTGGAACTAAACTGGAGTTCAAAGTACAAATTGATGATGCTGTTTAACTGAAGTAAGAATTTAGAAGAGCTTGTTGTGAATACAAATGGAAAATAAGAGTTAAAACTGAATATCAAGAGAGCAGATAATTATAACTTGCATTTTTAGTTAATTCACAGCTGTCAGCCATGAAAAATCAGGTCCACATGTGAATATTCAATTTTATTTATTGCTAAAAGCCTATGCACAGGCATCTTCTCAACTAATCATCAGACCTGGTTAGAGCTAGGTAAGTTTCAGTAGCAATCAAGGGTGGTTGGACTTAGTTTATTTGTACAAACTCCAAACTCCTTTGTTTTTACCCCTTTCCCTCTGCCTGTCCTCCTATACCTAACTGAAAAACAATGAAGGTAATTTTGTTTTCTAATGCTACAGAATAGATAAAGGTGGCAATGAACTAGAGAAATAATTAGATTTATATTCAGGACAAAGGCACTGAAAATTGTGAATAGTAAATATGTTTATGTCATATCAAAGATCAAGCAATTAAAGAAATAGTTTTTCTAACATAATGTATGGCTATAAAAAGTGGACCCTAAGAGAAAGAAGAGGAAGAGGACTGAATTATGGAGTGGAAAATGGTTGGCAGGAATACTACGGACCCATGTTTCATCCATCCCAAGTTCAACTGGCATGGATGAAACAAAGACTAAGTGTTATTCTGAGCGAATGATCAGTAACCCAAAACTTACATCTTCTGGGCACGTAGAATACACATAACAGAATAAAAGTGATTACTACAAGATGGATGGACAGAATTAAGATTATCATTGGAACATGTTTGGGAGAAATAAAGTTTATAAACCAGGTTAGAGGGCATTTATGCATACAGATATCAGGGATCAAGCCCAATTTGATGGCATATAATTAACATTAGTAAAATTCTAAAAGCCTTCTAAATGTCTCTTAAACATCTAGGAAGAAAGATTAGTTTGAAAACTACATACAGGAAAATTATTTTATAGTAAAAGATAAAATGATCATGCATACTCTTTAATTATTTCATAACTAATAAGGGCAAGAATGCAACATGCCACTAAGGAAATTTCCACTGAAATTCTTTTTCATTTTAAATAAATTTCAAATGCAAATTTAATTTAATCTATTGACTGAGAATTAGTCAAATACATGGAAAAGACCTTTTCTGCCCAACATTCCTTGTTTCTGCCAATTCATTTCTTAATAGATAGTGGCTTTCTTGCAGCTATATTCCGCCTCTTATAATGTGAAAGCTAAGTTACCAACTGTGCTTCCATGATAAGAGCAGTCCCTATTTATAAATGAAAAGTGACAATAACTTTATCTCAATTTGTCTTTTGGGAATTTGCATTTGCAAAGCTACTGTTGGGCTCCGTTAGTGATGATAAACTGAGCCCGTTAGTACATTTGCAAGAGCCGCTGAAGCCTGTTACTCTATACTTCCGGGATTGTGCTTCAGTGAGCGGGAAAGTCAACGTGATGAGAGGGGAATCGGAACAGGTTCCCCTGTCCTTTTGCAGCTTCTGGAATCGACTGTTGTGCTGCAACGGGTGATGGAGGGGGGGAAATCTGGGTATATAGTTTATTTATTTTATTTATTTATTATGGTATTTATATGCCACCCTCTCCCCTGAAAGACTCAGAGCAGCTCACAATAATAAGAAAAAACAATTTAAAATTTAAAAAATTATTAGTTTACTCGCAAGTAGGTAAGGTTCATAGATGAAGGATAGATTGTAGAGATAGGAAACAATGGATATATTAGGTATAACCGGATGATAACATAAAGGTTAATTAAGGGGCTAATTAAGGGAGAATACAGGAGATAAGAACATTTAGGTGGGTGTGTTTAAATAGCATTGGAAGGCAGAAGCTTCCAGTGTTGACCTAGACTGGATTGTATGCTGTTCTTGCCAGATGAGAAGTTTGTTGTTTGACATTAAACACCTTGAAACCTGCTTTCTGTTGTTGTATGGTAGTTTGTGTGCAAATCTGCGAGCTTTCAGAAGACCGGCTGAGATATACTCATATACTCAGCATATACTGATATTTGTGTGGCAGGAAGAAATATTCTTCTCTTATTATCTAAGTGATTTTATTATTGGGTCATATTGCCCAGATATCTCACTAAATAGCTATTTGTGGGCTATAGTTGAGAAATGGATTTTTAAATGTGTAGTTGAATTTTCTACATCAAGTCAGGAAAAACTAACTTTGCATCTTGCTCCATGTATTAGCTAATATTTATACACATAATAAACTTTGGACTGAATCTTGAAAAGGTTTTTTTTTTAATGAGATAGTTCTCGTATATGTGAAATAAATTCTTGGCAGCCCTGAAAATTACATTTTGAAGTATACAAAGGAAGAAAATGAACAGAACCTTTTCAGACCTTGTTACTCTAAAAATTCAGAGTGTGTGTCAAAGTTCATCTCAACAAGATTACTTCACAATTATATGAGAAAGCAGGTTATAGACTTTTGTCTTTCAGCAACTATCTAATTTGTATTTTGAAAAATTAAATTAAGTGGCATTATTGAAAGCAACTGTGCCATTTAAAAATGCCTCAGGGTAGCTCATTCAGGTAAAGTTCAACTTTAAAACATTTTCACCAGAAAAGATGGAGCAAAGATGGCTTACCCATTTTAACTGATAAAATTTTAACAGGATATCTGAACTACAGTGTCGGAATGACATGGTTAATACAATAAATAAGAAGAAGAGAAAACCATATGCTACTAATGGAAAATAAATTATAATGTCTTTTAAACAGTTCAGGAAATTTTAATGATTACTATTGTTGGCAATTGCAAAAGTTGGAAATTACATTCCAACTAATATACTAAGCTGCCTACCTGTTGTGCCATTTTTTCTCAATTATCTCTATACTGCCTTTGTTAAAATTCTTTAACATGTTTGAATTTTATTTTTTTGAAAACTAAACTCCCTATATGCTTCCTTCAGTGTCCTTATATGGACTGATGCTCAGACCTAACTGCCAGCCTGTTATTAAATTTTTCTGGCAGGTCAGATGAAGAGAAAATGTTATTTTTTTTGCTTGAGATGCATGCAGAAACTTCTGGAGGAGAGATAAGTTCTGCGCTATTGCTATTCAAAGACAAAGAATTTAGGATGCCAAATATCCTGAATGCACAAACGCTTTTACCATGCCACAGAAAAAGTGACACTGATTAGCATCTACTTTTCTTTATTTTACTGTTTTTATTATATATATTATTCTTCTTTTTGATTCATTTATTAATTTTATAATGCTTCCTTAGGATCGTAACACATTTTAGCCCTGATTCTTTAGCCTAATTTTGCTAACTTATCTTATAGACAACTTGCTCATATTAGTGACTAATGGAAGCTACCTTCCATTTCCACTGGTAGAGTCTACTTACCAAATCTAAATTGAAGATTTGCCTCATTATTTACTTCATTGTTCTTGCTTTTATTTCTGCAGGAAAAGTTCCTTTATCATTTATTCCGATGATGTTTAATGTGGTTTTTTTTTTGCCATGACAGCCTTATTGATTATGAAGAATATTTCTTTGTTGCTCATAATGATTTTCTTTTGCATTGATTGATTATGTGCCTTGATCAGTATTGAGTCTTAATAAACACATAGATAGCTCTTTTGTTTGTTCTATCGCCAGCTTGGCTCATCATTTCTTCCAATGGTTGCATTCATTTTGCAATAATCAAGTCAACCTACCTTGCTACTAGTTGTCTTCTACGTTTTTTCATTCTATCTTTCCCAGCATTACCGACTTCTCAAAAGACTTTGAATAATGTACTGAAAATATAATAATTTGAGCCTAATCATTTGTATCTTGAGTAATAGATTAATTTGCTTTGTAAACTATTTGTTTGTTTTCTTGACTTTCCATGATATTCTCTGGAGCATCTTCAACTGTTAAAATGGAAAAAATTAATATTTATTTATTTATTTATTTATTTATTTATTTATTTATTTATTTATTTATTGGACTTGTATGCGCCCCCTCTCCAAGGACTTGGGGCTGCTCACAACTAAAACACAACCATACAAACAATAAATAATTTAAAAAGAATTAAATCAAAAAGCCCAAACTTTAAAAACCCAATTAAAATAATTTTAAAAACCCCGGAGGTCAGTCCAGCCCAGCCTGTTCAAACAACCAGGTCTTCAGATCGCGGCGGAAGGAGCGAAGGTCAGGAGCCAAATGGAGCTCCAGAGGGAGCTGATTCCACAAGGCGGGGGCTGCAACACAGTAGGCCCTTCCCCGGGGCACCACCAGCCGACATTGTCTAGCCGACAGCACCCCGAGGAGTCCCCATCTGTGCGCATGCACAGGGTGATCAGTATTTGATACTGGCAGGAGACGCTCCCGCAAGTACCCTGGACCTATATCGTAAAGGACTTTGAATGTTAACACCAACACCTTGAATCTCACCCGGAGGGCAACCGGTAACCAATGCAGCTCGCACAGGAGGGGTGTAACATGGGAGTATTGGGAAACTCCCATCACAGCCCGCGCAGCCGCATTCTGCACCAGCTGAAGCCTCTGGATGGTATGCAAGGGCAGTCCTAAATAGAGAGCGTTGCAGTAGTCTAGTCGAAGTCACAAGTGCATGAGTGATCGCGAAGGGCATTTCGGTCCAGATGGCAACTGGCGAACCAGTCGGACCTGGGCAAAAGCCCCCCTGGTCACGGCCCCCACCTGCTCCTTCAAACCAAGCCGTGAATCCAGGAGGACTCCCCAGGTTCCAGGCCCTATCCACAGGGGCAACACCTCTCCCATATGACCAAAGATGGAATCAACTGACTGGGCCGAGATGCCTGTATGCACAACCACTCAGTCTTAGCCGGGTTGAGCTGCAGTCCGTTCCTGCCCATCCAGATCTGTACCGCATCCAGATGAATTATCTGCTCCAATTTTTACTTTCACAGAACGTCACAGGAATTCTGATCTTTGTAGGCCTAGGCAAAACACAGCAAGTCAGTATTTTTCCAAAGATTTCATAAAAAAAAACAAGGATATTTTTTAGAGCTTGCTTTAAAATACAACTGGGAAAAGATCAACTAGAAAACAGAGACAACCACAGCACCTCTCTGTTGTTATATAAACATCCATGTGTTTTTCAAGCTTCTTTGTGAATATGAAACAAGTAGCTGCTTTCCTGAAAATCAGTGAAGCATTTGCACAACATCCAAAGCATGTCTGAATCATTTTTAAGTGTATACAGCTCTATCTTCAAGTGAATCAGTAGCAAATATTTGCAAGTTCTGAATATGTTGAGTTACTGGCTAGATACAGTGCATTTAGCCCTTCAAAATGTTGAAGTTCGGGTCTAAACTATAAGTGAACGTAATAGGAAAAACTAAGATATTTAGTGCTTACATGTCACGGAAGTTAAGGCAAGAGCCTTGAAATATCAATTTCCATGCTCCATTGACTGTGAATGAAATTGCAAGATCCTTCACTCTTATCTTAAATTAAGATATTATTGTGTGTGTGTTTGTATACACTGATTCATACATATACCAATACATTCATACATCAACCTACACAAGCACATACTTGCTTTTCATAAGCATCTTTCTTAAAACAAAAATCTCTGCTGGAATTAACAAAGATGGAAACAAATTCAAAGTTACAGAAATTTGCAATCAATTCAGAAATCAAAATACGAGATCTCAAACTAAGAAAAGGTAAAATGAGAAGTTGAATGAAAATTGGGGAAATAAAAGCAACATTGAACTGAATAAAAATGTAGCCATTAGAGTAGCTTATAATTTCAAGAGAGTCATGTTAGCATAATATGAACCTGATCACATTAAACAGTACAATTTCCATGAGTGAGTTTTGATTAGACATTTCACTACTAGGAACTTCCATTCCAAGTTTTTTCCCCATTTTCAATAAGTCAATGACTTAAATTCACATATTTAGATTGGATGTAGGCCCATATGAAATAAGAACAACCCTCCTAAAACCGGCATTTCCAATATTACTATAAAATTAATTACTATAAAATTATTTTTAGTTCTGCTTATAAATATCATCACCTTTAGTACTTTGAAATTTAATAATTGTTCCATGTTTTTCAATAAATTATTAGGATTACAGTGTTCTTTTAAGGCAAATGGAAGAAAGGTGATAGCCTCATCATTCACATATAGAAACATAAGGGTAGTTTTTCTTGTTAATACAAAGGATGGATGACACAGCTACACAGTTGGTCATAGAGTTAATATATAAAAATTAAGCAATATGGGCACCCAAATGCATTTTCTGCATACTGCCTTTTTATGAAATTGAGGTCAAAAATAAATCTGTTTACATTGAACTTGCTATGAAAAGCAAAAGCTATATGACTAATTTTCTATATGCAGCCTCCTGCATTTTCAGAGAGAAGTTTCATAGTTTATTCCTTCTGTTCACTTGCAAGTTGAACTGTCTTATCACCAGGTGTCATTAGACCATATAATAATACCTGATGCTATTCCTTCTCTTCAGAAAAAGACTTCCTTGACTTATACTATTGAGGATAACTGAATATTAGCACTGTCTAAAGGGTTAAAAATAGAAGTTTTACAACGTTTCTTAGTGCAAACAGTGCATCACTTTTAATGCCATTAAAGTAATTGCAACTTTTGCAAATGTCTTGTAGCTGCTTCAAAGCTTCTAGCTGTCTCTAGGTTCACATGCATTTGCATTGCTGACATTGCCACTTTGAAAACCAGGGACAACTTCAAACTAGCCATGGCAGCTTTGCAATAGGCTAAAATAGAAGTGCTTTGTTTGTGTTAAGGTGGATCATAAAACATTCTTTTTCAATGTTTTGCAAGTCCTACTCAATATCAAATTCAGTCAGTTGGTTGAATTTTAAATCAGCCAACCATGCTTCAGCTGTATGGATATTGTCAAGCCATTGATGATTGCCTAAAAGCAAAAGTGATGCTTTTTCAAGTACAATTCGCAGGACTCTCTTTAGCAAGATTCACTGAAAAGTAAGGGATATGGTGATAAGAATTCCAGAAACTCAACATTTTCATTTCTAAAAGCAGAAACTTGATGAAGTTAAGTGAAACCTTCTTCATTTTCTTTTTAATTGCCTTTATGTGAACTAGTGAAATGGAGTGCCTTTTCACTGAGAATGATGGACCTTACAGGTGGTTGTTTATATAATCACTTCTTAAATCTTTATTAGATTCAGAACTGATGTGAACTTATAGTTCTGTTACCATATATAATTTGTGACATAAAACAAGAATAATTATATACTACAGTTATCCTGACATGTTAGCTTAATCTTAAGAACTAATCGTGATGCATTTTCAGATTTACTGCATGTTCAAATTTTGCAGTCCATATTTTGCATATTAAAAATTATGGCCATAAATTTTGTCTTATTTATGCATTATATTTTTTCTGGGAAGGGAGATAAGGAGGGAGGAGAGGAGGGAGGAGGAAGGAAGGAAGGAAGGAAGGAAGGAAGGAAGGAAGGAAGGAAGGAAGGAAGGAAGGAAGGAAGGAAGGAAGGAAGGAAGGAAGTTAGTTTTCAAGTAATGAAATAAACAATCTGTTATACAAAGACATTGACACATTTGATGTACTGCTGTGTCTTCTCTAGAGAGAAAAATATGACCAGTATGACTCAACCAGTCACTGATCTTTAAGTCTCTGCTTGACTTCTTTTCTGAAGTGAAATCCTGCTGTATTGATTATTAAATAACTCAACATTGTTTTTTGGCTCCTGTATCTAGGAGGATCTTCTTTCATTAGATCTCCATGGTGCTTATGTGGATAAACTGATATTGTCTATTAGTTGCTAATTTGGATATCCTTAGTAAGGAAGATCTTACTATGGGTTTGCACATACATAACTCTTCAAACTGACATTTGCACATATATTCACATACAAAAAGAATCAATTTCTCACTTATTTAATGACATACTGACCTTGAAAACTGTCATAAATCAAAGTTGTACCATTTTTATCTTATAAAGTCAAATTTAGGAAAATATTTTTTTACTAACAGGACTGTCTCTAGTGGTAGATACAAATATGTTTCAAGGTTCAAATCCAACTACACACACACAAGCACACACATGCAGACACACACTCACACACACAGTCACACACAGACACACAGACACACAGACACAGACATAGACAGACAGACAGACAGACACACACACACACACACATATAGTCTCCATTCTCAAAAGCCTTTTGTTGTATTTCTGATAGCATAAAATACAGTTCAATGAACATATTAGTGTTTTCGTTTAATGTACATTTCCAGAATGTTACTGATTCATCAATCAGTTCTTGTTCATCTATGGAAAGTTTGTATTAAAAACTGGAGGCTGGGAAGGATGGATTAAAAATAAGGACTAATGTCTTTTTCCCTATAATGCAGGGTTCTGCTGTGAACTGGCTATAATGTATTAATTCTTGAATAAATACAAATACAAATCAGGAAGACAGTGCCTTCTCTCTAAGCAAGAAAAGACTTATTTTCTCAGTATACAACCCAAATTTCTGACAACCCCATTGGCTGTAATGATCCTGATATGACTCAACCCAAGTAGCAAAGACTTCTTTGGCAGTCTGCCCTTCAGTTAGACTCTCCATAAAATGTGAATTAACAAAGGGTGGCAGTTCAAATTGAAATGATGAGTATGGAAATAATGTCTGGCTGCCAATTAGGAAAACTAAACATTTACCAGGAAAATTATTTATCTTATGGAAATCAATTATCTGTAATATTTAATATATCTTCCAGTATTATCTCCTAAAATCCATGTAATGTATCTATCATTGATCATTTCTGTCTGCTTTGGAATTACTGCAGTAAAATGAATCGACTAATCTTACAGTTGAAAATATTTTTTTATATATTGAACTGTAAAAATTCACTTCACCTAAGGACTACACTACTCTATGAGACCAAAAGGAATATATTCCTGGGGTAGAACTACATGTGTTTTTTGTTTCTGCTTTAGTCAGTGTTTTGGAGAAATTTAAACAATTTCAATAGCAATAAGGACTATTTGCATAAAGCTTGGCATTTTCCTTTTGGCATTTTCTTTGCTGAAAAACTGTTATGTCATAATTAGATAGTGAGAGGGATGGTGCCTAAATTTTATAAATAAATAAACTTGGAATATAAATAAAAATAAGGATGTACTAAAATTAATATGTGTATAAGTAAATAAATCTTTCTCAAAGTTAATTAGCTTTTATCTTTTCTAGCAACTATGCCATGTATACATTTATTCCTTTAATTTAGTAACATTAATATTCTAATATTTCCTATTTTCCTCCTAGTCTGAAGTGTCTTCATTAAATCAGTAAGCTATGAATATGGTATGAATAAAATCAATAGTAGAGACCTTTAAATTTCTAGGTTCTACTACATCACATGACCTAAAATGAATACCTAACATCAAAAACATCATCAAAAAAGCACAACAAAGAATGTTCTTTCTGCACCAACTCAGGAAGCTCAAACTGCCCAAGGAGCTGCTGATACAGTTCTACAAAGGAATTATTGAGTCTATCATCTACACATCTATAACTGTCTGATTTGGTTCTGCAACCCAACAGGACAGGCACAGACTTCAGAGGATAATTAGGACCACAGAAAAAACAATTACTACCCACCTGCCTTCAATCGAGGACATGTATACTGCAAGAGTCAAAAAGAGGACTGTGAAAATATTTACAGACCTCTCACATCCCGGACATAAACTGTTTCAACTCCTTCCCTCAAAATGACACTATAAAGCACTGCACATCAGAACAACTAAACACAAGGACAGTTTTTTTCCTGAAATCCATCACTCTGCTATTACAAAGTCTGCACTATTATTATTGTTAATCTTCTCATCACTCCTTATCGCCCATCCCCTCCCACTTGTGACTGTATGACTGTAACTTTGTTGCTTGTATCCTTATGATTTATATTGACTGTTTCCTAGTATGATTTGATTGGTTATTGTACCCCATGACTATCATTAAGTGTTGTACCTTATGATTCTTGACTCTTGACTAATGTATCTTTTCTTTTATGTATATTGAGAGTATTTGCATCAAGACAAATTCATTGTGTGTCCAATCACACTTAGCCAATAAAGAATTCTATTCTATTCTATTCTATTCTATTCTATTCATTAAATCAATAAGCTATGAATATGGTATGAAAAAAACTGTTAAGAGAGCTTCGGTTGAACTTCCCTGACGGACCAATGACCATGATCTTCTGCGGCTTCGTGTACTTCTTCATCGAAAACCCCGATCCTTTAGATTTGGGGCAGAAGCTGCCTCATAGGAGTGAAAGAGGAAGGGTAGACCACCAGCC
>CM019151.1:149432083-149455884 GCA_009733165.1 Naja naja | reverse complement strand
TTTTTTTCTTTCAGTTCCAACTCTGAGTTCTCTATCAATAGTTCACAGATGGGCACCTGTGTATACAATCCGTCGTGCTCACCCCACTATCTCTTTCAAGAAGGAACTCTATGTCCTTGAATGCAGCTCACATAGATAAACAAACGAAGAAGAAAGGAATACAATATATCCAAGCCTCTAAATGTCAGTGCTTTCACTTTCACTCCTCTCCCTCAAGAGCAAGAAAAAGGAAAAAAAGAGAAAAGGCACATTGGTATTGCTTTCTTTTTTTAAAAGTTCTTAAAATCATAAACAGCATTTAATCAAAAAAAATATTTGTGGAAAAAAAGGAAAAAGACCATCAGAACAAAAGATTATTTTACATAGAGGAAAAGTCAGTCCCTTTAAAATCAAATAGTTCCAGAAGAGATAAAAAGGAAAAAAGCCAGCCAATCTTAAGAAAAGCTTAACCAGCTTATAAACTGTTCTTTTACTTTTTAAGTCCACTTTCCAGTTATTGGGGTGTTCTCTTCAGAAATAAGTAAATAAAAAGAACCTCTCACCAAACTGACACACCTTCTTCTTCCGATCTTTTGTTTTCGAGCTGTCCCAGCTTCAGCAGCTTGATGGTTGCCTCTTTTCTCGCCAGCAAAAGAGCTTCTCCTGATCAACCAGGGACTTTATGATGTCCCTGGGATTGACAGGATGCTCTTCCCTTCACCGTCTCTTCGATGGTTTAGGTCCAAATGGACCGTCTGAGAAGATATCTACGCATCCAGGAGCTTCCCGATCGCACGTAGTATCACTGGGACACAAGCCCCTCCCCTCCTCAATATCAATTGGCTATTGATCAACTTCATGTTTATAAATGAACTAATGTGAAGAATAAAATCAACTAGCAGTTACAACAATTTGAAATTATTATGTATTATATGTGACTAGTATAACATCAAGGGGGTCCTGTGAAGATTTTTTATGAAAATTAAATCCAAAATCTTGTTCAGTATAAAAAGCAAAGCTAGTGACCTTTTCAGATCTAGCCCTTGAAATTATTATCTCAAGTTAATAGATTAAATTAAGGGCAGCTGTGTGGTTGACAGGCAAAATAATGGTAACATTTTGCTTGCCATTGCACTTTGTGGGTTATTTAGGTCTTGAGAATAAGCATTAGACCATAAGTATTTGCAGATATTTAGGATCCATCTTGTATTACACTATCTATAGATCATATTTAGGAAAAAAACAGAATTGTTTTTCCTCAAGGTTTCCTCTTGTGACATTCTGTTTAGTCATCTTTTCAGAAGGGATTGGAGCAAATTAAATCTGAGAAAAATATTAATAGATGATGTACATATTTTTTCAATTCTTGAACTTTCAAGCACCAATGTCCAGCTTTTCTTTTCTTGATTACAGGGCAATATTAAAAGATTTGTGCTTCAACTAGAGCTTGGCAGAATTTCAGCATATGATAGTTCCCTGAGGTGCTGCAACATTTTCAGAGGAGTTACATAATGAGAACATTTAAGCAGAATTAAGCAGGTAGAATTCTTTCTGATGCCCAAATTTTCTTTCTAACAAATTTGCCTTTGAAGATCATTTTCCAGTTTTCTTGGAAAATGTCAGGCTGCAATGTTGGACTATAACTGCACAGTTCATAATAAATTTAACTGTACATAATTCATCTTCATATCAGTTATTCTGTCATGAAGTGTGAATATCCTGAAAGAAACAAGTATGAAATCCATTTTCACTTGACATGGTGTATCTGAGTAAGCAGGGGAAAAATCCTACCACAAATTCCTACCTTTTTAATGATTGTAACTTAGCTAGCTGTTTTAGCTTCATCGATGAACCACTGTATAGCAGTGCAGGAACTTATGGTCTGCTGGAGGTTCTGGTAGAATGGAGTATTCTTGGTTTGGAGGCATATATAAGCCACAGAAGATAATTCAAAGGGCTGTTTGTAACAACAGTTAAAGCATAGAAAGCAGGAGATGACTAGTTCTAGTCCTTTTTAGGCACAACCAGTTGTGTAACCTTGGGCCAGTCACTTTCTCTCTCTCAGGCCTTGAAAAGAAACATTGGCAAGCCATTTCTGACAAACCTTGCTAATAAAAAAACTTCAGGGAGTTACTCCAGGCAGTTACTAGGAGTCAAATAAACTCAAAGCACCCCCCCCCAAGAGATGAAGTTTTAAGAACATAATCCAAACATCAGAATAGAGTACTAGTCTCAGGCAGCACGTTGTCACAAGAGCATAACTTTCAGAATGGGTTTTGCTTTGGCAGCTTGGAAAGTCTGGGTTGAAGATACAATAAAGAAAATCTAATAAACTTATATCCATGAATGGATGTTTACTTATGAAGATTTTCCTTTTAGTTATTGAGATACATATATTTGTATATCTGATAGTGGACAGAATTTATACTCTCTGAAAGTGGTGTAGGCTTGGGAAGGAGCTCACTTACTTTCTCTCAGAATCATGATACCTCCTCTTCTTTCGCTCTGTGATAGAATATAGTCTGACCCAGGAGAGGGGAGTGAATTCCAGAAGAGGAAAATTTTTAGTTTGTATGTGGGAGAAAGAGATTTAAGACCGTACTTTAGTAGGAGTTCCCAGAAAATGGTGCAATGGCAAGTTGCTCTGCCTTATTTTGGCAAAAATTGAGAGAGGAACAATGTGGGAACTGTTTATAAGAACCTCAATCTGTCTTCTTTCTTGGTTTTCAGACCCCAACACAGAATATAAGAATAAGAGAGTTGAAAGGAAACTTTGAGGCTGATATGTAGTCTCCTGCCAAAGCAGGAGAACCTTTACCATTCTTAGACAAATGGTTATCCAATCTCTTCCTAAAAACCTCCAGTGATGGAACATCCACAACTTTTGGAGGCAAGCTTTCCTGTTTAATCCCCTGTCAGAACATTTCTCCTCAGTTGTAGATTTGCACTTCTTGGATACATTTCCATCCATTACTCATGTCCTATCATCAGGTGCTTTGGAGAAAAGGTTGCCTTCCTCTACTCTGAGACAGCCCTTCAAATATTAGAAAACCACTATCTTGTCATCTCTAATCCTTTTTTTTTGTTAGATTACACATACTCTTTCCTGCAAACCATCTGTATGTTTTTGCCTCAGCCCCAATTGTCTTTTGCTCTTCTGCATTCTTTCTAGAATCTCAACATGTTTTTTGTATTGTTGTGATCAAAATTGGACACAAAGTGTTCTAAAATGTGGTCTACCAAAGCAGTATAAGTGGAATTGACCTCGATAGTATCCTTCTGTTGATACAGCATTAGCTTTGGCAATCACGGCACATACTAATGGTCATATTTAAATAGTAATCCATTAAGACTCCTAGATCCTCTCACAAAGTTACAGGTGAAACTCAAAAATTAGAATATCGTGCAAAAGTTCATTTATTTCAGTAATGCAACTTAAAAGGTGAAACTAATATATGAGATAGACTCATTACATGCAAAGCAAGATAGTTCAAGCCATGATTTGTCATAATTGTGATGATTATGGCTTACAGCTCATGAAAACCCCAAATCCACAATCTCAGAAAATTAGAATATTACATGCAATCAATAAAACAAGGATTGTACATAGAACAATATCGGACCTCTGAAAAGTATAAGCATGCATATGTACTCAGTACTTGGTTTGGGCCCTTTTGCAGCAATTACTGCCTCAATGCGGCGTGGCATGGAAGCTATCAGCCTGTGGCACTGCTGAGGTGTTATGGAAGACCAGGATGCTTCAATAGCGCCTTCAGCTCTTCTGCATTGTTCGGTCTCATGTCTCTCATCTTTCTTGGCAATGCCCCATAGATTCTCTATGGGGTTCAGGTCAGGCAGAGTTTGCTGGCCAATCAAGCACAGTAATCCCATGGTCATTGAACCAGGTTTTGGTGCTTTTGGCAGTGTGGGCAGGTGCCAAATGAAGTCATCATCCCCATAAAGCTCGTCTGTGGAAGGAAGCATGAAGTGCTCCAAAATCTCCTGGTAGATGGCTGCGTTGACCCTGGACTTAATGAAGCACAGTGGACCAACACCAGCAGATGACATGGCTCCCAAATCAACACAGACTGTGGAAACTTCACACTGGACTTCAAGCATCTTGCAGTCTGTGCCTCTCCATTCTTCCTCCAGACTCTGGGTCCTTGGTTTCAAATGAGATGCAGTTTTTCATCACCAGGACTTTTCTCTTCCACATAACTTTCTATTAATGTGTTGATACAGCACTTGGGAACATCCAACTTCTTTTTAATTACCTTTATTTCCTCTCATATGCCATGACGTTTTCTTTGCACAACTGTCAGGTCAGCCGTCTTTCCCATGATTGTAATTCCCACTGAACCAGACTGAGAGACCATTTAAAGGCTCAGGAACCCTTTTGCAGGTGTTATGGCTTAATTAGCTGATTAGAGTGGGACATTTTGAGCCTAGAATATTGCACCTTTTCACAATACTTAATTTTTCTGAGATTGTGGATTTGAAAGTTTTCATGAAGTGAGATAATTTATGCCTCAAGTGACAACTCTGATTAATTTGTTTTTACTATTTGTTTTTTGACTGCCCATGATGATTATCTCAGATATCTTCTGCAAAATTTCATCCTGCTTCTTCAAAGTCCACTTTCACTTATGGAGGATCATAGGAAAATTTTAAAAATTCAGTAACTCCCATCTAGTTCAGGTTTCCAGCAAAATAATACTTTCTCCACAAACAAATTTTCTTTGACAGTAGTTCTCTCTGAAACCTATTTATGGTTATAATCTGTGTGGCAGATATACATTTTGTTCAAAGCCACTGAATTAGCATGGCTAAACTATATAATACTTAATGGCCACTATGATTTTTTTATATAGACATTCCTCTAGATTGTGCCTACTCTGAACCTTGGTAACAAATTATTGTAACAAAATTTTTACTGGACTCAGTGGACTGTTGACTGCTTACCCATAGTTCATCCAACTTTGTTAAACTCCATATATTGTACAGCTGTGAAGGAAAAAAAAGATTTGGGAAATGAAACATTTTACATTCATTCAGTTACAATCCTTTTATAAATGTTTTCTATTAGAATACTTCATAAAATACTTATATCATCATATTCTAGATATATTTTATAACATATGGAAGATAAAAGATAAAAGAAAAATAAAATAATTTTGATACTGCTTTTTCATAATGCCCAGTACAGAAAGTTTCCTCAAGTATATTGCATACCATACAGTGTTGCTTTAGACACCCTAGATATAACAATGAGTTTATTCATAAGTTCAGTATAATTGCCTATAGTAAATTTGGATAAAAAAGTATTTGAGGGACCCAGATGGCAATGAGAGACAGGACACAGCAGTTCAAATAAACTCTTTATTTCAGCTAACTGCAAAAAAGCTGCCAACCTGGTAACTGAGCTTGGTGGCTCAGGCTGTAAATGCCTGCTCTTAAGATCCAGCTGTCTACAATTACTGTAGGCTTGAATCCCACCAGGCTCAAGGTTGACAGCCTTCCATCCTCTCGGGGTAGGTAAATTGAGGACCCAAGATTGTTGGGGCAATTAGCTGACCTTGTAAAAATGCCGCTTAGTAATAAGCAGGCATATACAATGGAATGAAGGCTATTGCTGAGCACACTGGGTTGTATCCAAAAATTGTAAGCCGCCTGAGTCTTCGGAGAAGGGCGGCATATAAATGTAATTAAAAAAAAACCACGGCAGGCGCCGCTTTTAAAGTTGGCACTGTTCAAAGCCAGCCACTAATTAACGGCTTCTATTTTCCGCTGGTGGCTGAACCAATGAGTGGAGCCTGCTATCAGACTCCATTCATTGAGCATATAAGAACATACAGAACACCACCCCTCTTTGTTCATGCCAACCAATCCGTCTCAGCCTACAGCATCGTAGTCACATAAGTAGGCGGGCTTTATAGGGCGCGACTCACTTGTTCCTGGGGGTGGTCTGATCAGACAGGTCCACCGCTGCTCTGGTCCCCCACGAACACTCTGGAACTCGCTTGTGGCGCAGGCAGAACCATCGAGCCGGAGGCCTCAGATGCACACCACGGGACTTCTTCTTCACTTGGTAGGAACCGATGGTTTATTCTTATGGGGTTTGGCATCTGTTCCACTGCTCACTCCGTTGGGGGTATTGCATGTCGGGTGTCAGGCCAGCTGTCTGAATTCAGGACCCAGCCCCATAGTTGCTCTATGTGGCATTCCCAGATTCTTCCTTCTGTCATTTGCACTTGGTTGGACTTGGGTACCGTAATGTCAGTCACTTTAGTCGGGACCCAAGTAGGCCCACCTATGCAGCTATGAGCATAGACCGGGTCCCCTGCTGCAAACTGTCTGCATCTTTCCATTGAATCCCGGGGTGTCTCGGAACTTGGTCGAGCATAGTTCTCAGTCTGCAGCTCGCTGGGCTGCGGTGTGTTGTTGTGTGTGGTGTTGTGTGTTGGGCCAGTAGCATGTGGTCCACTTTTTCCTGCCAGTTCCCGCGATCCATCTCCATAGGGTGTCCTTAGTGGATCGGACCATAATTTCTGCCTGCCTATTCATGGCCGGGTGCGCGGGGGCTGAAAGTGCATGACATATTCCCAGCCCAGCCAGGAACCCCTTGAATTGTTGGGATGTGAATTGGGTTCCATTGTCTGACACCAAGACGTCCAGCAGGCCATGGGTTGAGAAGATCCTTCAGAACGTCCTTATAGTCGCTTCCATAGTGGTTGACTTCATTATGGCTACTTCCAACCACTTGGAGTATGTGTCCATGACTATAAGGAACGTTTGTCCATGGAAAGGTCCTGCAAAGTCAATGTGCACCCTGGCCCAGGGTGCTGTCAGTGTTTCCCATTTTCTGGATGGGGCTGCCAGTGGTGCTGGTCTGGTTTCCTGGCAGGCTGTGCAGGTGGCGACCCAGGTTTCTATGTCCTTCATCTTAACTATCTCGGGGTAGCCCTTGTGTAGCAGTTCTAATATTTTATTCCTTAGTGGGGGGATTACTACCCAGTCTCCCCATGGTAAACAGCCTTTTTGCATTGACAGTTACGCCTGTCTATTCTTGTAAGGCTGGTATTCCTCCCCTGTGATTGTCCCTGGCCATCCCTCCATACCCAGTTCGAAATCTGCACCATGACTCTGTCTCAGCTCAAGTGTTGCGATTTCAGATGACATCATCAGTCCGGGCATTATGCTTTCCACGAGCAGTACTGACGTGGCTGGGTCTGGAAGGGCAGAGGCTAAGTCCATTGGCGTGTGTGATTTCTTTCCCCGGCTTATGGACCAGGCAGTAACAGTACGCAGCCAGGAAAACTGTCCATCTTAGCATCCTCGGTGACAGTATATTCGGTGTGGGTTTGTTGCCCATGAGGATGCCAAGTAGGGGTTTATGGTCCATAATCAAGTTGAAACACCTTCCATAAAGGTATTTGTGGAAGCGCTTGACCCCTGCGACTGCTGCCAGCGCCTCTTTATCTATCTGGCTATAGTTCCACTGCATCTTGGAGAGGGTCTTGGAAAAATATGCAATTGGGGCTTCTGTTCCATTGGGTAGCCTGTGGCTGAGGACTGCACTGATGCCGTAGGGGGATGGGTCACATGTCAGGGTCAGAGGCAGCGTCTCACTATATTGGATGAGCAAGCTGCTTGAAGTCAGGATCTTTTGATCTTCTGAAATGTGTTGGCCTCACGTTTCCCCAACTCCAAGGGCCATCTTATCCAACAGTCTGTGGAGCAGTTCTGCAATGGTCGCCTTCTGTGGTAGGAAAACATTGTAAAAATTAAGCAGGCCCAGGAATGCTTGTAGCTTTGCCTTATATTGTGGGGTGGGGGCTTCCCAGATGGCCTTTAGTTTTCCAGTTGTGGGTCGGATGCCTGTAGCATGTATTTGGAACCCCAAAAATTCCACCTGCGGCACAGCTATGTGGCACTTGCTTCTTTTTAGCTTAAGCCCCACTTCCTGGAACTGGGCCAGGACTGTCCTCAACCGCTTCATTAGTTGGCCTCTATTGTCTGCCGAGACTAAGACATTGTCGAAGTATGGCACCACCCCCGGTATGTTGTGTTATAGTCGTTCCATGATGCTTTGGAACAGGCCGAGTGCTATGCTGACTCCGAACTGGAGCCTCTTGCACTTGCACGCCCCTCGGTGTGTGACTATGGTCTGTGTCTCTGCAGTCTCCTCATTGACAGGTAGTTGCTGGTAGGCCTGGGCCAGGTCTAACTTGGCAAAAATAGTCCCATGGCCCAGGAAGTGTAAAAGGTGCTGTACCACGGGCACTGGGTAGGCACTTTGCTGTAATGCCCTGTTTAATGCGGTCTTGTAATCAGCACAGATGTGAACTGACCCATCTGGTTTGATAGGGGTGATGATTGGGGTCTCCCACTTGGCGTGGTCTACCGGTTCTAGGACCCCTTGGCTTATGAGTTTGTCCAGTTGCTCTTCCACCTTTGGGCAGAGAGCAAACGGAATGCACCATGGTTTTATTGGTGTGATGTTTGGGTCTAAGCTGAGGGAGATCGGGGTCCCCTTATACTTGCCCAAGGAGTCATCGAACCCGTCGCTGAATTCCTTCTCCAGGTCCGTGATGTTTGCAGCCAGACGGGGGGAGGTTGATTTCCATCGCGTGGACTCCGGTGACTCCTATCGGTAGCAGCTGGAACCATTCTCTTCTGAGCAGGCTGGGAAGGTTCCAGTCGACTATTATGAGTGGCAAGGTTCCAGAGAATGCACCGTATTCTACACCGCCAATCTTCTTTCCCAGGATGGGAATTCGAGAGCTCTGGTAGTCCCTCAGCGTGATGGCATGTGGCTGCAGCTGGTTGTGCCATTGCTTGGGCTGGAGCTGCTTTAGGGTGTCCCACGAGATCATTGAGATGTAGGACCCCAAGTCCACTTCCATGCGGCATGGCTTTCCTTCTATGTTCATGGTGGCCATGATTTTATTGGCCTCGAAAGCATCCGTGCACCCCACTCGGGCTTGCGCATAGCCTACATAGGTGAGGTGAGCTTCTTCCTCTCTGGTGCCATCTCGTCTTTTGAATTTCACGCCAGGTTTTTGCTCTCCACTCTGGCAGCCATATTGACTGGCAGGTGATGCCGCCACCTGCCCTGCTTACTTGTGGGTTGCGATGCACGGCAGACCTCTGCGATGTGGCCCCGGCATTCGCATCTTCGGCATACAGTGTCCTGGAAACAGCAGGCAGAACGGTGATGGTTCCCGCCACAGCCACCGCACTCCCGGCTCCCGGTCTTCCCACCGGGCTTGCTGGACCTCAGTTTGTGGACCTTCCCATCGTCATCGTCACTGCCTTCGGAAGTGGATTCGTGAGGCAATGGGTGGTGATCCGTGGTGGTTTCAAAGATCTTTCCCGTTCCTTGGATCTACGCCACCAAATTGTCTGACGATTCGGCAGCCCTCACGTCATAGATGGCTTCTTTAAAGAAGACATCCTCTCGAGCCAGGAGCTTCTTCTGGAGCACGGGGTCTCCCATCCTGAGGATGATTCGGTCCTGGATCATCCCTTCGGTGTCCAGGAACCTGCAGTTCTTCACGATCCTCCTTAACTCGGCCACAAATGCATTGATCATTTCCCCTTCCTTCTGGCTCCACATGTAGAAATCATAGCAGCTGGCCAGGTAGGAAGGAGAGGGGCCATAGTGTCCTTGGAGGGTGAATTGCAGCTCGTCCCAGGATACAGTCTGTAGGTCATCAGTGACCAAAGCGTACGCCATCTCATAAATTTCGATATCACAGTTCATTAAGAACAACGCCTTCTTCTGTGAAACGGGGGTTGATTGCAGTCCGTTTACCTCCAGGTGCAAGTTGAAGTGGCCCATGTAAGACTACCATCTCCTTGGTGTGGTCAAACGGGATGGCCATGGGTCGGTGAGCCATGCTGGTTGCACGTTGGGTCATTCTGCTCAGCTGATGTATTTCCTTTGTCTGCTCCTGATGGCGTCGGCTTACCACGATGTGTCCTTTGTTCTCTCCATGGTTCATGGATCCCACCTTAGTCACCAGTATTTTGCAGGACCATGTGACAAGGAGCGGCAGGACACAGCAGTTCAAATAAATTGTTCTTTATTTCAGCTATACTGCAAAAAGCTGCTCAGCCGTGGCAGGCGCCGGCTTTTAAAGCCAGCGCTGTCCAAAGCTTCAGCCACTGACAGGGCTTCTATTTTCCCGCCGGTGGCTGAACCAATAAGTGGAGTCTGCTATCAGACTCCACTCATTGACCATATAAGGACATACAGAACAAAAATGTTCATCAATAGAAGAATGTTATGGTCATTGGTAAATTCATAATGAATTTACCTATATGTTAGTTAAAGAGAATTAAGGTTTTCATTATATTTTTAGAAAATGCAATGTGAGCTGGAAATTCTAATGTGGCTAGAAACTAGAAAATAGCAATATAATATATTGTGTTGTAGTTTTCTATATTTATCTAAGTTCTCCCACATGACAAAGAATCTCAAGTTTCAAGGCTTTTTAGTTACAAAGCATCCACAGACAGAGAATATGATGAGCTCATAAGAGGTGATGAAGACAATGATAATAATAAAAAACCAACTAAAGCCATGTCCTTCCTTTTCATCAAAACTGGGTATAGTACAGGGTAGAAACATTTTAAAAACCCTGGGTCAGTGCTGTCAAAAGGAATGATGTAAAAGTAAGATAATTACATTGTATGCAGACTTCAAAAAGGCCAAGTTATATGGAAGAAAAAGCTCAAAAAGCCCCAAAGAAAGCACCAACAAATCAATTATCCATTGATTTTAAGAACACACTATGGATACAGCTGAAATTATTAGACAAGTTGGGTATGAGATGATGAGTGCCCAGTTACGAAATATGGAGAAAAAAATACTGAACTTTAGAGGTGGATGTTTAATATGGTGGAATAAAACTACAAGGAATATTGATAGCTGACACCATGAAATGGAAGAAGAGTTTCTCATTTTACAAGGTCACATAGACTTGGAACATGGTATAGGATGACTATGACAAATTGAAGTTCTTGATTCAAAGTGGAAATGAAGCATAGCAACCTGAATTTTATAGAAATAGGCGAACAAAACTGAATTGGAACAACTTTAAATCAGATGATTAATGATGTCATGAGATCATACAAAGAACTGGATCATACAAAGAACTGGAGTTAAAGACATTCACAAAGATAATTGCTAAAATGCATTTGGCTCTAAGCAAATGCATGTCAAGAACACATGAATTAATGAATACCATTAACCTGTCTATCATAAGCATGCATACACTTAATACATGTGCAATGATGAAGAATTCTACAGCAAATAGCAAGAAATGATAATATGAATAAAAATGTAGAATTGTAAAAGTTGAATAGATGGGCAAATGTAGAATTACTTCTTTATTATTTATTCTATTGCTTTATTATATTTACAAATGACTACTGTACAAGTAAAAAAAATCAGTAAAACAAACTCCAGAATAAAAGTCTACACAAATGCAATATATTAATATTATTTTAAAATGTAAATTTTAATGCAATTAACATAGTCATCTCTCTTAAAAAACATAAACGTCATGAAGTTAAATTAGTTTTCACAACTTGTATTCTTTCCCATACGCTCATCAATATTTGCAACTTTTGTCACTATTATTCTGTATGATACAAATATACAAATTTATCAAAGGACATATTTTCTGAGGAATAGCTGTTCCCAAATATTGAAAAGAGTATGAAGAAAAACTGAAATCTCAATTTACATGTTTCTATAGAAACCATAGTGTCTATCGGTAACATATTACATGTATTCCAATTTATTGTATTCAAATGTGGAATTGCAGGAAGATTGAGGGTTTTTTTTAGAAATAATGGTTTGGAATAAAAATGACCAGAAAAGATTAATATTTATTTTTCTTGCAGAAAAATTACAGTTGAAGAATGTAAAAGATTGAGATGATTGGAACTAAACTGGAGTTCAAAGTACAAATTGATGATGCTGTTTAACTGAAGTAAGAATTTAGAAGAGCTTGTTGTGAATACAAATGGAAAATAAGAGTTAAAACTGAATATCAAGAGAGCAGATAATTATAACTTGCATTTTTAGTTAATTCACAGCTGTCAGCCATGAAAAATCAGGTCCACATGTGAATATTCAATTTTATTTATTGCTAAAAGCCTATGCACAGGCATCTTCTCAACTAATCATCAGACCTGGTTAGAGCTAGGTAAGTTTCAGTAGCAATCAAGGGTGGTTGGACTTAGTTTATTTGTACAAACTCCAAACTCCTTTGTTTTTACCCCTTTCCCTCTGCCTGTCCTCCTATACCTAACTGAAAAACAATGAAGGTAATTTTGTTTTCTAATGCTACAGAATAGATAAAGGTGGCAATGAACTAGAGAAATAATTAGATTTATATTCAGGACAAAGGCACTGAAAATTGTGAATAGTAAATATGTTTATGTCATATCAAAGATCAAGCAATTAAAGAAATAGTTTTTCTAACATAATGTATGGCTATAAAAAGTGGACCCTAAGAGAAAGAAGAGGAAGAGGACTGAATTATGGAGTGGAAAATGGTTGGCAGGAATACTACGGACCCATGTTTCATCCATCCCAAGTTCAACTGGCATGGATGAAACAAAGACTAAGTGTTATTCTGAGCGAATGATCAGTAACCCAAAACTTACATCTTCTGGGCACGTAGAATACACATAACAGAATAAAAGTGATTACTACAAGATGGATGGACAGAATTAAGATTATCATTGGAACATGTTTGGGAGAAATAAAGTTTATAAACCAGGTTAGAGGGCATTTATGCATACAGATATCAGGGATCAAGCCCAATTTGATGGCATATAATTAACATTAGTAAAATTCTAAAAGCCTTCTAAATGTCTCTTAAACATCTAGGAAGAAAGATTAGTTTGAAAACTACATACAGGAAAATTATTTTATAGTAAAAGATAAAATGATCATGCATACTCTTTAATTATTTCATAACTAATAAGGGCAAGAATGCAACATGCCACTAAGGAAATTTCCGCTGAAATTCTTTTTCATTTTAAATAAATTTCAAATGCAAATTTAATTTAATCTATTGACTGAGAATTAGTCAAATACATGGAAAAGACCTTTTCTGCCCAACATTCCTTGTTTCTGCCAATTCATTTCTTAATAGATAGTGGCTTTCTTGCAGCTATATTCCGCTCTTATAATGTGAAAGCTAAGTTACCAACTGTGCTTCCATGATAAGAGCAGTCCCTATTTATAAATGAAAAGTGACAATAACTTTATCTCAATTTGTCTTTTGGGAATTTGCATTTGCAAAGCTACTGTTGGGCTCCGTTAGTGATGATAAACTGAGCCCGTTAGTACATTTGCAAGAGCCGAAGCCTGTTACTCTATACTTCCGGGATTGTGCTTCAGTGAGCGGGAAAGTCAACGGTGATGAGAGGGGGAATCCGGAACAGGTTCCCCTGTCCTTTTGCAGCTTCTGGAATCGACTGTTGTGCTGCAACGGGTGATGGAGGGGGGGAAATCTGGGTATATAGTTTATTTATTTTATTTATTTATTATGGTATTTATATGCCACCCTCTCCCCTGAAAGACTCAGAGCAGCTCACAATAATAAGAAAAAACAATTTAAAATTTAAAAAATTATTAGTTTACTCAAGTAGGTAAGGTTCATAGATGAAGGATAGATTGTAGAGATAGGAAACAATGGATATATTAGGTATAACCGGATGATAACATAAAGGTTAATTAAGGGGCTAATTAAGGGAGAATACAGGAGATAAGAACATTTAGGTGGGTGTGTTTAAATAGCATTGGAAGGCAGAAGCTTCCAGTGTTGACCTAGACTGGATTGTATGCTGTTCTTGCCAGATGAGAAGTTTGTTGTTTGACATTAAACACCTTGAAACCTGCTTTCTGTTGTTGTATGGTAGTTTGTGTGCAAATCTGCGAGCTTTCAGAAGACCGGCTGAGATATACTCATATACTCAGCATATACTGATATTTGTGTGGCAGGAAGAAATATTCTTCTCTTATTATCTAAGTGATTTTATTATTGGGTCATATTGCCCAGATATCTCACTAAATAGCTATTTGTGGGCTATAGTTGAGAAATGGATTTTTAAATGTGTAGTTGAATTTTCTACATCAAGTCAGGAAAAACTAACTTTGCATCTTATTTATTTATTATTTATTAATGGGACTTATATGCCGCCCCATCTCCGAAGACTGGGCTTACAATAAAACAAACACAATAAATATTTAAAAAGAATTAAATTAATGGTCCCAATTAATACAAAACTTAAAAGCAAAAATCTAAAACACCCCACCCATAGGTCACAGCCGGCTTGGTAAAATAACCAGGTCTTCAAGTCATGGCGGAAGGTGCGGAGGTCAGGGGCCAAGCGGAGCCCCAGGGAAGTTGGTTCCAGAGTTCAGGGACCGCGACAGAGTAGGCACGCCGTCGGGGACCGCCAGCCGGCATTGCCGCTGATGGGACCCCAAGGAGTCCCTGTTGTGACTTCGCACAGGGCGGTTAGTATTCGATGTCGGCAGCAGTCTCTCCCTTAAATAATAAGGACCCATGTCATGTAGGACTTTGTATGTTAAAGTTAAAACCTTGAATCTCACCCGAGAGCAACCGGCAACCAATGCAGGCAGCGCAGGAGGGGGCTAACATGGGAGAACCGGAAACTCCCATCACCGCCCGCGCCACCGATTTTGCACCAGCTGCAGTCTCCGGATGGTATGCAAGGGCAGTCCTAAATAGAGAGCGTTGCAATAGTCGAGTCGCGAGGTAACAAGGGCATGAGTGATCGTACGCAGGGCATCCCGGTCCAGGAACGGGCGGCTGGCGAACCAGCGGACCTGGGCAAAGGCCCCCTGGCGACGGCTCCCACCTGCTCCTCCAACCGAGCCGCATCCAGGAGGACCCCAGGTTCCTCGCCCTGTCCACAGGGGCAACACCACTCCCCTATGGTCAACGATGGACATTCTAAGCTGGAACGGGATGCCGTATGTACAACCACTCAGTCTTGGCCGGGTTGAGTCGAAGCATGTTGCCGTCCATCCAGATTCATACCGCATCCAGACAGCGAGTCATCACGGAGAGGGCATCACTGATCTGGTTTGGGGTGGAAATATACAGTTGAGTATCATCCGCATATTGATGATACCTCACCCCAAAACCACGGATGATCTCACCCAGCGGTTTCATGTAGATGTTAAATAAGAGGGGAGAGGACCGACCCCTGAGGGACCCCACAAGTGAGCCTTGGGGACGACCTCTGCCCCTGCCAACACCGATTGCGAGGTAGGAGGAGAGCCACCAAGAACAGTGCCCCCACCCCCAACCCCACAAGGCATCGCAAAGGATACCATGGTCGATGGTATCGAAAGCCGCTGAGAGGTCTAATAGGACCAAGACAGAGGAAAAACCCCTGTCCCGCGCCCTCCAGAGATCATCCAACAGTGCGACCAATGCCGCTCCGGCTGAAACCAGGCCGAAGCCCGATTGGTACGGATCGAGGTAGTCCGCTTTCCTCCAGGAAAGCGGAAATTGCCGGCCACCACATCTCAACAACCTTCGCCAAGAAGCGAAGGTTGGAGACTGGATGAAAGTTGTCTAACACGGTCGGATCCAGGGCAGGCTTCTTCAGGAGGGGCCTCACCACCGCCTCCTTCAAGGCGGAGGGAAAGACACCCTCTCTCAAAGAAGCTGACAACTGCCCGGATCCAGCCGGAGACCTCTCCCTGGCGCATAAGCCAACCAGGAGGGGCACGGGTCCAACAAACATGTGGTGGAACTCAGGCGCCAGATAATCCCGCCCACTTCATCCTCGGAACAGGATCGAACTCATCCCAGAACGTAATGGCCAGACTCCCCGTATCCCGCCTCCTCCAACCACTGTAAATCAGAGGACAACCCGCCCGAATGAGCGATCTTATCCGACAGATATTGTCCAAATTCTCAGCTTCTTCGCGAACGGGTCCGCCCCTCCTCTGGACTAAGAAGGGAGCGGTGACCCGAACAGGGCGGCTGGGCGTTATTCGGACGCTATGAGAGTGGAGAGATAAGACATTCTCGCCGCTCTCATCGCTCCCAGGTAAGTCCTAATATGGGCTTTAACTGGGCTCATCGTCTGGGAGCGGGTGGCCCTCCACCTGCTCTCTAAGCCCCTTCGACGGCGTTTCATCTCCCGGAGCTCCTCTGAATACCAGGGAGCCATTCGGGATCCATGTAAGGGGGTCGCATGGGGACAACCCTGTCGATCTTGCTCCATGTATTAGCTAATATTTATACACATAATAAACTTTGGACTGAATCTTGAAAAGGTTTTTTTTTTTAATGAGATAGTTCTCGTATATGTGAAATAAATTCTTGGCAGCCCTGAAAAATTACATTTTTGAAGTATACAAAGGAAGAAAATGAACAGAACCTTTTCAGACCTTGTTACTCTAAAAATTCAGAGTGTGTGTCAAAGTTCATCTCAACAAGATTACTTCACAATTATATGAGAAAGCAGGTTATAGACTTTTGTCTTTCAGCAACTATCTAATTTGTATTTTGAAAAATTAAATTAAGTGGCATTATTGAAAGCAACTGTGCCATTTAAAAATGCCTCAGGGTAGCTCATTCAGGGAAAGTTCAACTTTAAAACATTTTCGCCAGAAAAGATGGAGCAAAGATGGCTTACCCATTTTAACTGATAAAATTTTAACAGGATATCTGAACTACAGTGTTGGAATGACATGGTTAATACAATAAATAAGAAGAAGAGAAAACCATATGCTACTAATGGAAAATAAATTATAATGTCTTTTAAACAGTTCAGGAAATTTTAATGATTACTATTGTTGGCAATTGCAAAAGTTGGAAATTACATTCCAACTAATATACTAAGCTGCCTACCTGTTGTGCCATTTTTCTCAATTATCTCTATACTGCCTTTGTTAAAATTCTTTAACATGTTTGAATTTTATTTTTTTGAAAACTAAACTCCCTATATGCTTCCTTCAGTGTCCTTATATGGACTGATGCTCAGACCTAACTGCCAGCCTGTTATTAAATTTTTCTGGCAGGTCAGATGAAGAGAAAATGTTATTTTTTTTGCTTGAGATGCATGCAGAAACTTCTGGAGGAGAGATAAGTTCTGCACTATTGCTATTCAAAGACAAAGAATTTAGGATGCCAAATATCCTGAATGCACAAACGCTTTTACCATGCCACAGAAAAAGTGACACTGATTAGCATCTACTTTTCTTTATTTTACTGTTTTTATTATATATACGTATTCTTCTTTTTGATTCATTTATTAATTTTATAATGCTTCCTTAGGATCGTAACACATTTTAGCCCTGATTCTTTAGCCTAATTTTGCTAACTTATCTTATAGACAACTTGCTCATATTAGTGACTAATGGAAGCTACCTTCCATTTCCACTGGTAGAGTCTACTTACCAAATCTAAATTGAAGATTTGCCTCATTATTTACTTCATTGTTCTTGCTTTTATTTCTGCAGGAAAAGTTCCTTTATCATTTATTCCGATGATGTTTAATGTGGTTTTTTTTTTTGCCATGACAGCCTTATTGATTATGAAGAATATTTCTTTGTTGCTCATAATGATTTTCTTTTGCATTGATTGATTATGTGCCTTGATCAGTATTGAGTCTTAATAAACACATAGATAGCTCTTTTGTTTGTTCTATCGCCAGCTTGGCTCATCATTTCTTCCAATGGTTGCATTCATTTTTGCAATAATCAAGTCAACCTACCTTGCTACTAGTTGTCTTCTACGTTTTTTCATTCTATCTTTCCCAGCATTACCGACTTCTCAAAAGACTTTGAATAATGTACTGAAAATATAATAATTTGAGCCTAATCATTTGTATCTTGAGTAATAGATTAATTTGCTTTGTAAACTATTTGTTTGTTTTCTTGACTTTCCATGATATTCTCTGGAGCATCTTCAACTGTTAAAATGGAAAAAATTAATATTTATTTATTTATTTATTTATTTATTTATTTATTGGACTTGTATGCCGCCCCCTCTCCGCAAGGACTTGGGGCGGCTCACAACTAAAACACAACCATACAAACAATAAATAATTTAAAAAGAATTAAATCAACAAGCCCAAACTTTAAAAACCCAATTAAAATAATTTTAAAAACCCCGGAGGTCAGTCCAGCCCAGCCTGTTCAAACAACCAGGTCTTCAGATCGCGGCGGAAGGAGCGAAGGTCAGGAGCCAAACGGAGCTCCAGAGGGAGCTGATTCCACAAGGCGGGGGCTGCAACACAGTAGGCCCTTCCCCGGGGCACCACCAGCCGACATTGTCTAGCCGACAGCACCCCGAGGAGTCCCCATCTGTGCGCATGCACAGGGTGATCAGTATTTGATACTGGCAGGAGACGCCCCAAGTACCCTGGACCTATATCGTAAAGGACTTTGAATGTTAACACCAACACCTTGAATCTCACCCGGAGGGCAACCGGTAACCAATGCAGCTCGCAGGAGGGGTGTAACATGGGAGTATTGGGAAACTCCCATCACAGCCCAGCGCAGCATTCTGCACCAGCTGAAGCCTCTGGATGGTATGCAAGGGCAGTCCTAAATAGAGAGCGTTGCAGTAGTCTAGTCGGAAGTCACAAGTGCATGAGTGATCGTGAAGGGCATTTCGGTCCAGATACGGCAACTGGCGAACCAGTCGACCTGGGCAAAAGCCCCCTGGTCACGGCCCCCACCTGCTCCTTCAAACCAAGCCGTGAATCCAGGAGGACTCCCAGGTTCCAGGCCCTATCCACAGGGGGCAACACCTCTCCCCCTATGACCAAAGATGGAATCAACTGACTGGGCCGAGATGCCTGTATGCACAACCACTCAGTCTTAGCCGGGTTGAGCTGCAGTCCGTTCCTGCCCATCCAGATCTGTACCGCATCCAGATGAATTATCTGCTCCAATTTTTACTTTCACAGAACGTCACAGGAATTCTGATCTTTGTAGGCCTAGGCAAAACACAGCAAGTCAGTATTTTTCCAAAGATTTCATAAAAAAAAACAAGGATATTTTTTAGAGCTTGCTTTAAAATACAACTGGGAAAAGATCAACTAGAAAACAGAGACAACCACAGCACCTCTCTGTTGTTATATAAACATCCATGTGTTTTTCAAGCTTCTTTGTGAATATGAAACAAGTAGCTGCTTTCCTGAAAATCAGTGAAGCATTTGCACAACATCCAAAGCATGTCTGAATCATTTTAAGTGTATACAGCTCTATCTTCAAGTGAATCAGTAGCAAATATTTGCAAGTTCTGAATATGTTGAGTTACTGGCTAGATACAGTGCATTTAGCCCTTCAAAATGTTGAAGTTCGGGTCTAAACTATAAGTGAACGTAATAGGAAAAACTAAGATATTTAGTGCTTACATGTCATGGAAGTTAAGGCAAGAGCCTTGAAATATCAATTTCCATGCTCCATTGACTGTGAATGAAATTGCAAGATCCTTCACTCTTATCTTAAATTAAGATATTATTGTGTGTGTGTTTGTATACACCGATTCATACATATACCAATACATTCATACATCAACCTATACAAGCACATACTTGCTTTTCATAAGCATCTTTCTTAAAACAAAAATCTCTGCTGGAATTAACAAAGATGGAAACAAATTCAAAGTTACAGAAATTTGCAATCAATTCAGAAATCAAAATACGAGATCTCAAACTAAGAAAAGGTAAAATGAGAAGTTGAATGAAAATTGGGGAAATAAAAGCAACATTGAACTGAATAAAAATGTAGCCATTAGAGTAGCTTCTAATTTCAAGAGAGTCATGTTAGCATAATATGAACCTGATCACATTAAACAGTACAATTTCCATGAGTGAGTTTTGATTAGACATTTCACTACTAGGAACTTCCATTCCAAGTTTTTTTCCCCATTTTCAATAAGTCAATGACTTAAATTCACATATTTAGATTGGATGTAGGCCCATATGAAATAAGAACAACCCTCCTAAAAACTGGCATTTCCAATATTACTATAAAATTAATTACTATAAAATTATTTTTAGTTCTGCTTATAAATATCATCACCTTTAGTACTTTGAAATTTAATAATTGTTCCATGTTTTTTCAATAAATTATTAGGATTACAGTGTTCTTTTAAGGCAAATGGAAGAGAAGAGGTGATAGCCTCATCATTCACATATAGAAACATAAGGGTAGTTTTTCTTGTTAATACAAAGGATGGATGACACAGCTACACAGTTGGTCATAGAGTTAATATATAAAAATTAAGCAATATGGGCACCCAAATGCATTTTCTGCATACTGCCTTTTTATGAAATTGAGGTCAAAAATAAATCTGTTTACATTGAACTTGCTATGAAAAGCAAAAGCTATATGACTAATTTTCTATATGCAGCCTCCTGCATTTTCAGAGAGAAGTTTCATAGTTTATTCCTTCTGTTCACTTGCAAGTTGAACTGTCTTATCACCAGGTGTCATTAGACCATATAATAATACCTGATGCTATTCCTTCTCTTCAGAAAAGACTTCCTTGACTTATACTATTGAGGATAACTGAATATTAGCACTGTCTAAAGGGTTAAAAATAGAAGTTTTACAACGTTTCTTAGTGCAAACAGTGCATCACTTTTAATGCCATTAAAGTAATTGCAACTTTTGCAAATGTCTTGTAGCTGCTTCAAAGCGCTTCTAGCTGTCTCTAGGTTCACATGCATTTGCATTGCTGACATTGCCACTTTTGAAAACCAGGGACAACTTCAAACTAGCCATGGCAGCTTTGCAATAGGCTAAAATAGAAGTGCTTTGTTTGTGTTAAGGTGGATCATAAAACATTCTTTTTCAATGTTTTGCAAGTCCTACTCAATATCAAATTCAGTCAGTTGGTTGAATTTTAAATCAGCCAACCATGCTTCAGCTGTATGGATATTGTCAAGCCATTGATGATTGCCTAAAAGCAAAAGTGATGCTTTTTCAAGTACAATTCGCAGGGACTCTCTTTAGCAAGATTCACTGAAAAGTAAGGGATATGGTGATAAGAATTCCAGAAACTCAACATTTTCATTTCTAAAAGCAGAAACTTGATGAAGTTAAGTGAAACCTTCTTCATTTTCTTTTTAATTGCCTTTATGTGAACTAGTGAAATGGAGTGCCTTTTTCACTGAGAATGATGGACCTTACAGGTGGTTGTTTATATAATCACTTCTTAAATCTTTATTAGATTCAGAACTGATGTGAACTTATAGTTCTGTTACCATATATAATTTGTGACATAAAACAAGAATAATTATATACTACAGTTATCCTGACATGTTAGCTTAATCTTAAGAACTAATCGTGATGCATTTTCAGATTTACTGCATGTTCAAATTTTGCAGTCCATATTTTGCATATTAAAATTATGGCCATAAATTTTGTCTTATTTATGCATTATATTTTCTGGGGAAGGGAGATAAGGAGGGAGGAGAGGGAGGGAGGGAGGAAGGAAGGAAGGAAGGAAGGAAGGGAAGGAAGGAAGGAAGGAAGGAAGGAAGGAAGGAAGGAAAGGAAGGAAGGAAGTTAGTTTTCCAAGTAATGAAATAAACAATCTGTTATACAAAGACATTGACACATTTGATGTACTGCTGTGTCTTCTCTAGAGAGAAAATATGACCAGTATGACTCAACCAGTCACTGATCTTTAAGTCTCTGCTTGACTTCTTTTCTGAAGTGAAATCCTGCTGTATTGATTATTAAATAACTCAACATTGTTTTTTGGCTCCTGTATCTAGGAGGATCTTCTTTCATTAGATCTCCATGGTGCTTATGTGGATAAACTGATATTGTCTATTAGTTGCTAATTTGGATATCCTTAGTAAGGAAGATCTTACTATGGGTTTGCACATACATAACTCTTCAAACTGACATTTGCACATATATTCACATACAAAAAGAATCAATTTCTCACTTATTTAATGACATACTGACCTTGAAAAACTGTCATAAATCAAAGTTGTACCATTTTTTATCTTATAAAGTCAAATTTAGGAAAATATTTTTTTTACTAACAGGACTGTCTCTAGTGGTAGATATAAATATGTTTCAAGGTTCAAATACAACTACACACACACAAGCACACACATGCAGACACACTCACACACACAGTCACACACAGACACACAGACACACAGACATAGACATAGACAGACAGACAGACACACACACACACACACACACATATAGTCTCCATTCTCAAAAGCCTTTTGTTGTATTTCTGATAGCATAAAATACAGTTTAATGAACATATTGGTGTTTTCGTTTAATGTACATTTCCAGAATGTTACTGATTCATCAATCAGTTCTTGTTCATCTATGGAAAGTTCGTATTAAAAACTGGAGGCTGGGAAGGATGGATTAAAAATAAGGACTAATGTCTTTTTCCCTATAATGCAGGGTTCTGCTGTGAACTGGCTATAATGTATTAATTCTTGAATAAATACAAATACAAATCAGAAAGACAGTGCCTTCTCTCTAAGCAAGAAAAGACTTATTTTCGCAGTATACAACCCAAATTTCTGACAACCCCATTGGCTGTAATGATCCTGATATGACTCAACCCAAGTAGCAAAGACTTCTTTGGCAGTCTGCCCTTCAGTTAGACTCTCCATAAAATGTGAATTAACAAAGGGTGGCAGTTCAAATTGAAATGATGAGTATGGAAATAATGTCTAGCTGCCAATTAGGAAAACTAAACATTTACCAGGAAAATTATTTATCTTATGGAAATCAATTATCTGTAATATTTAATATATCTTCCAGTATTATCTCCTAAAATCCATGTAATGTATCTATCATTGATCATTTCTGTCTGCTTTGGAATTACTGCAGTAAAATGAATCAAGACTAATCTTACAGTTGAAAATATTTTTTTATATATTGAACTGTAAAATTCACTTCACCTAGGACTACACTACTCTATGAGACCAAAAGGAATATATTCCTGGGGTAGAACTACATGTGTTTTTTGTTTCTGCTTTAGTCAGTGTTTTGGAGAAATTTAAACAATTTCAATAGCAATAAGGACTATTTGCATAAAGCTTGGCATTTTCCTTTTGGCATTTTCTTTGCTGAAAAACTGTTATGTCATAATTAGATAGTGAGAGGATGGTGCCTAAATTTTATAAATAAATAAACTTGGAATATAAATAAAAATAAGGATGTACTAAAATTAATATGTGTATAAGTAAATAAATCTTTCTCAAAGTTAATTAGCTTTTTCTTTTCTAGCAACTATGCCATGTATACATTTATTCCTTTAATTTAGTAACATTAATATTCTAATATTTCCTATTTTCCTCCTAGTCTGAAGTGTCTTCATTAAATCAGTAAGCTATGAATATGGTATGAATAAAATCAATAGTAGAGACCTTTAAATTTCTAGGTTCTACTACATCACATGACCTAAAATGAATACCTAACATCAAAAACATCATCAAAAAAGCACAACAAAGAATGTTCTTTCTGCACCAACTCAGGAAGCTCAAACTGCCCAAGGAGCTGCTGATACAGTTCTACAAAGGAATTATTGAGTCTATCATCTACACCTCTAACTGTCTGATTTGGTTCTGCAACCCAACAGGACAGGCACAGACTTCAGAGGATAATTAGGACCACAGAAAACAATTACTACCCCCTGCCTTCAATCGAGGACATGTATACTGCAAGAGTCAAAAGAGGACTGTGAAAATATTTACAGACCTCTCACATCCCGGACATAAACTGTTTCAACTCCTTCCCTCAA
>CM019151.1:149119485-149431083 GCA_009733165.1 Naja naja | reverse complement strand
TAAAGCCTATGCACAGGCATCTTCTCAACTAATCATCAGACCTGGTTAGAGCTAGGTAAGTTTCAGTAGCAATCAAGGGTGGTTGGACTTAGTTTATTTGTACAAACTCCAAACTCCTGTTTTACCCCCTTTCCCTCTGCCTGTCCTCCTATACTGAAAACAATGAAGGTAATTTTGTTTTCTAATGCTACAGAATAGATAAAGGTGGCAATGAACTAGAGAAATAATTAGATTTATATTCAGGACAAAGGCACTGAAAATTGTGAATAGTAAATATGTTTATGTCATATCAAAGATCAAGCAATTAAAGAAATAGTTTTTCTAACATAATGTATGGCTATAAAAGTGGACCCTAAGAGAAAGAAGAGGAAGAGGACTGAATTATGGAGTGGAAAATGGTTGGCAGAATACATGGACCCATGTTTCATCCATCCCAAGTTCAACTGGCATGGATGAAACAAAGACTAAGTGTTATTCTGATGAATGATCAGTAACCCAAAACTTACATCTTCTGGGCACGAATACACATAACAGAATAAAAGTGATTACTACAAGATGGATGGACAGAATTAAGATTATCATTGGAACATGTTTGGGAGAAATAAAGTTTATAAACCAGGTTAGAGGGCATTTATGCATACAGATATCAGGGATCAAGCCCAATTTGATGGCATATAATTAACATTAGTAAAATTCTAAAAGCCTTCTAAATGTCTCTTAAACATCTAGGAAGAAAGATTAGTTTGAAAACTACATACAGGAAAATTATTTTATAGTAAAAGATAAAATGATCATGCATACTCTTTAATTATTTCATAACTAATAAGCAAGCAAGAATGCAACATGCCACTAAGGAAATTTCCACTGAAATTCTTTTTTTCATTTTAAATAAATTTCAAATGCAAATTTAATTTAATCTATTGACTGAGAATTAGTCAAATACATGGAAAAGACCTTTTCTGCCCAACATTCCTTGTTTCCAATTCATTTCTTAATAGATAGTGGCTTTCTTGCAGCTATATTCCATTCTTATAATGTGAAAGCTAAGTTACCAACTGTGCTTCCATGATAAGAGCAGTCCCTATTTATAAATGAAAGTGACAATAACTTTATCTCAATTTGTCTTTTGGAATTTGCATTTGCAAAGCTACTGTTGGGCTCCCGTTAGTGATGATAAACTGAGCCTGTTAGTACATTTGCAAGAGCTGCCAGCCTGTTACTCTATACTTCCGGATTGTGCTTCAGTGAGCGGAAAGTCAACGTGATGAGAGAGGGGAATCGAACAGGTTCTGTCCTTTGCAGCTTCTGGAATCGACTGTTGTGCTGCAACGGTGATGGAGGAAATCTGGGTATATAGTTTATTTATTTTATTTATTTATTATGGTATTTATATGCCACCCTCTCCCCTGAAAGACTCAGAGCAGCTCACAATAATAATAAGAAAAACAATTTAAAATTTAAAAATTATTAGTTTACTAAGTAGGTAAGGTTCATAGATGAAGGATAGATTGTAGAGATAGGAAACAATGGATATATTAGGTATAACCGGATGATAACATAAAGGTTAATTAAGGGGCCAATTAAGGGAGAATACAGGAGATAAGAACATTTAGGTGGGTGTGTTTAAATAGCATTGGAAGGCAGAAGCTTCCAGTGTTGACCTAGACTGGATTGTATGCTGTTCTTGCCAGATGAGAAGTTTGTTGTTTGACATTAAACACCTTGAAACCTGCTTTCTGTTGTTGTATGGTAGTTTGTGTGCAAATCTAAGGCTTAGAAGACCGGCTGAGATATACTCATATACTCAGCATATACTATTTGTGTGGCAGGAAGAAATATTCTTCTTATTATCTAAGTGATTTTATTATTGGGTCATATTGCCCAGATATCTCACTAATAGCTATTTGTGGGCTATAGTTGAGAAATGGATTTTTAAATGTGTAGTTGAATTTTCTACATCAAGTCAGGAAAACTAACTTTGCATCTTGCTCCATGTATTAGCTAATATTTACACATAATAAACTTTGGACTGAATCTTGAAAAGGTTTTTTTTTTAATGAGATAGTTCTCGTATGTGAAATAAATTCTTGGCAGCCCTGAAAATTACATTTTGAAGTATACAAAGGAAGAATGAACAGAACCTTTTCAGACCTTGTTACTCTAAAATTCAGAGTGTGTGTCAAAGTTCATCTCAACAAGATTACTTCACAATTATATGAGAAAGCAGGTTATAGACTTTTGTCTTTCAGCAACTATCTAATTTGTATTTTGAAAAATTAAATTAAGTGGCATTATTAAAGCAACTGTGCCATTTAAAAATGCCTCAGGGTAGCTCATTCAGGTAAAGTTCAACTTTAAAACATTTTCACCAGAAAAGATGGAGCAAAGATGGCTACCCATTTTAACTGATAAAATTTTAACAGGATATCTGAACTACAGTGTGGAATGACATGGTTAATACAATAAATAAGAAGAAGAGAAAACCATATGCTACTAATGGAAAATAAATTATAATGTCTTTTAAACAGTTCAGGAAATTTTAATGATTACTATTGTTGGCATTGCAAAAGTTGGAAATTACATTCCAACTAATATACTAAGCTGCCTACCTGTTGTGCCATTTTTCTCAATTATCTCTATACTGCCTTTGTTAAAATTCTTTAACATGTTTGAATTTTATTTTTTGAAAACTAAACTCCCTATATGCTTCCTTCAGTGTCCTTATATGGACTGATGCTCAGACCTAACTGCCAGCCTGTTATTAAATTTTTCTGGCAGGTCAGATGAAGAGAAAATGTTATTTTTTTGCTTGAGATGCATGCAGAAACTTCTGGAGGAGAGATAAGTTCTGCGCTATTGCTATTCAAAGACAAAGAATTTAGGATGCCAAATATCCTGAATGCACAAACGCTTTTACCATGCCACAGAAAAAGTGACACTGATTAGCATCTACTTTTCTTTATTTTACTGTTTTTATTATATATACGATTCTTCTTTTGATTCATTTATTAATTTTATACTTAGGATCGTGGAACACATTTTAGCCCTGATTCTTTAGCCTAATTTTGCTAACTTATCTTATAGACAACTTGCTCATATTAGTGACTAATGGAAGCTACCTTCCATTTCCACTGGTAGAGTCTACTTACCAAATCTAAATTGAAGATTTGCCTCATTATTTACTTCATTGTTCTTGCTTTTATTTCTGCAGGAAAAGTTCCTTTATCATTTATTCGATGATGTTTAATGTGGTTTTTTTTTGCCATGACAGCCTTATTGATTATGAAGAATATTTCTTTGTTGCTCATAATGATTTTCTTTTGCATTGATTGATTATGTGCCTTGATCAGTATTGAGTCTTAATAAACACATAGATAGCTCTTTTGTTTGTTCTATCAGCTTGGCTCATCATTTCTTCCAATGGTTGCATTCATTTTTGCAATAATCAAGTCAACCTACCTTGCTACTAGTTGTTGTTTTTCATTCTATCTTTCCCAGCATTACCGACTTCTCAAAGACTTTGAATAATGTACTGAAAATATAATAATTTGAGCCTAATCATTTGTATCTTGAGTAATAGATTAATTTGCTTTGTAAACTATTTGTTTGTTTTCTTGACTTTCCATGATATTCTCTGGAGCATCTTCAACTGTTAAAATGGAAAATTAATATTTATTTATTTATTTATTTATTTATTTATTTATTTATTTATTTATTGATTTGTATGTCCCTCTCCTAAGGACTTGGGGCTGCTCACAACTAAAACACAACCATACAAACAATAAATAATTTAAAAGAATTAAATCAAAAGCCCAAACTTTAAAACCCAATTAAAATAATTTTAAAAACCCCGAGGTCAGTCCAGCCCAGCCTGTTCAAACAACCAGGTCTTCAGATGCAAGGAAGGAGCGAAGGTCAGCCAAATGAGCTCCAGAGGGAGCTGATTCCACAAGGGGGCTGCAACACAGTAGGCCCTTCCCGGGCACCACCAGCCGACATTGTCTAGCCGACAGCACCCGAGGAGTCCCCATCTGTCGCATGCACAGGGTGATCAGTATTTGATACTGGCAGACGCCTCCCCAAGTACCCTGGACCTATATCGTAAGGACTTTGAATGTTAACACCAACACCTTGAATCTCACCCGGAGGGCAACCGGTAACCAATGCAGCTCGCACAGGAGGGGTGTAACATGGGAGTATTGGGAAACTCCCATCACAGCCCACAGCCAGCATTCTGCACCAGCTGAAGCCTCTGGATGGTATGCAAGGGCAGTCCTAAATAGAGAGCGTTGCAGTAGTCTAGTCGGGAAGTCACAAGTGCATGAGTGATCGCTAAGGGCATTCGGTCCAGATCGGCAACTAAACCAGTCGGACCTGGGCAAAAGCCCCTGGTCACGGCCCCCACCTGCTCCTTCAAACCAAGCCGTGAATCCAGGAGGACTCCCCAGGTTCCAGGCCCTATCCACAGGGGCAACACCTCTCCCCTATGACCAAAGATGGAATCAACTGACTGGGCCGAGATGCCTGTATGCACAACCACTCAGTCTTAGCCGGTTGAGCTGCAGTCCGTTCCTGCCCATCCAGATCTGTACCGCATCCAGATGAATTATCTGCTCCAATTTTTACTTTCACAGAACGTCACAGGAATTCTGATCTTTGTAGGCCTAGGCAAAACACAGCAAGTCAGTATTTTTCCAAAGATTTCATAAAAAAAACAAGGATATTTTTAGAGCTTGCTTTAAAATACAACTGGGAAAAGATCAACTAGAAAACAGAGACAACCACAGCACCTCTCTGTTGTTATATAAACATCCATGTTTTTCAAGCTTCTTTGTGAATATGAAACAAGTAGCTGCTTTCCTGAAAATCAGTGAAGCATTTGCACAACATCCAAAGCATGTCTGAATCATTTTAAGTGTATACAGCTCTATCTTCAAGTGAATCAGTAGCAAATATTTGCAAGTTCTGAATATGTTGAGTTACTGGCTAGATACAGTGCATTTAGCCCTTCAAAATGTTGAAGTTCGGGTCTAAACTATAAGTGAACGTAATAGGAAAACTAAGATATTTAGTGCTTACCATGGAAGTTAAGGCAAGAGCCTTGAAATATCAATTTCCATGCTCCATTGACTGTGAATGAAATTGCAAGATCCTTCACTCTTATCTTAAATTAAGATATTATTGTGTGTGTGTTTGTATACACTGATTCATACATATACCAATACATTCATACATCAACCTACACAAGCACATACTTGCTTTTCATAAGCATCTTTCTTAAAACAAAAATCTCTGCTGGAATTAACAAAGATGGAAACAAATTCAAAGTTACAGAAATTTGCAATCAATTCAGAAATCAAAATACGAGATCTCAAACTAAGAAAAGGTAAAATGAGAAGTTGAATGAAAATTGGGGAAATAAAAGCAACATTGAACTGAATAAAAATGTAGCCATTAGAGTAGCTTATAATTTCAAGAGAGTCATGTTAGCATAATATGAACCTGATCACATTAAACAGTACAATTTCCATGAGTGAGTTTTGATTAGACATTTCACTACTAGGAACTTCCATTCCAAGTTTTTTCCCCATTTTCAATAAGTCAATGACTTAAATTCACATATTTAGATTGGATGTAGGCCCATATGAAATAAGAACAACCCTCCTAAAAACTGGCATTTCCAATATTACTATAAAATTAATTACTATAAAATTATTTTTAGTTCTGCTTATAAATATCATCACCTTTAGTACTTTGAAATTTAATAATTGTTCCATGTTTTTTCAATAAATTATTAGGATTACAGTGTTCTTTTAAGGCAAATGGAAGACAAGAGGTGATAGCCTCATCATCCACATATAGAAACATAAGGGTAGTTTTTTCTTGTTAATACAAAGGATGGATGACACAGCTACACAGTTGGTCATAGAGTTAATATATAAAAATTAAGCAATATGGGCACCCAAATGCATTTTCTGCATACTGCCTTTTTATGAAATTGAGGTCAAAAATAAATCTGTTTACATTGAACTTGCTATGAAAAGCAAAAGCTATATGACTAATTTTCTATATGCAGCCTCCTGCATTTTCAGAGAGAAGTTTCATAGTTTATTCCTTCTGTTCACTTGCAAGTTGAACTGTCTTATCACCAGGTGTCATTAGACCATATAATAATACCTGATGCTCTTCCTTCTCTTCAGAAAAAGACTTCCTTGACTTATACTATTGAGGATAACTGAATATTAGCACAGTCTAAAGGGTTAAAAATAGAAGTTTTACAACGTTTCTTAGTGCAAATAGTGCATCACTTTTAATGCCATTAAAGTAATTGCAACTTTTGCAAATGTCTTGTAGCTGCTTCAAAAGCGCTTCTAGCTGTCTCTAGGTTCACATGCATTTGCATTGCTGACATTGCCACTTTGAAAACCAGGGACAACTTCAAACTAGCCATGGCAGCTTTGCAATAGGCTAAAATAGAAGTGCTTTGTTTGTGTTAAGGTGGATCATAAAACATTCTTTTTCAATGTTTTGCAAGTCCTACTCAATATCAAATTCAGTCAGTTGGTTGAATTTTAAATCAGCCAACCATGCTTCAGCTGTATGGCTATTGTCAAGCCATTGATGATTGCCTAAAAGCAAAAGTGATGCTTTTTCAAGTACATTCCAGACTCTCTCTTTAGCAAGATTCACTGAAAAGCAAGGGATATGGTGATAAGAATTCCAGAAACTCAACATTTTCATTTCTAAAAGCAGAAACTTGATGAAGTTAAGTGAAACCTTCTTCATTTTCTTTTTAATTGCCTTTATGTGAACTAGAGAAATGGAGTGCCTTTTTCACTGAGAATGAAGGACCTTACAGGTGGTTGTTTATATAATCACTTCTTAAATCTTTATTAGATTCAGAACTGATGTGAACTTATAGTTCTGTTACCATATATAATTTGTGACATAAAACAGGAATAATTATATACTACAGTTATCCTGACATGTTAGCTTAATCTTAAGAACTAATCGTGATGCATTTTCAGATTTACTGCATGTTCAAATTTTGCAGTCCATATTTTGCATATTAAAATTATGGCCATAAATTTTGTCTTATTTATGCATTATATTTTTCTGGGGAAGGGAGATAAGGAGGGAGGGAGGGAGGGAGAGAGGAAGGAAGGAAGGAAGGAAGGAAGGAAGGAAGGAAGGAAGGAAGGAAGGAAGGAAGGAAGGAAGGAAGGAAGGAAGTTAGTTTTCCAAGTAATGAAATAAACAATCTGTTATACAAAGACATTGACACATTTGATGTACTGCTGTGTCTTCTCTAGAGAGAAAAATATGACCAGTATGACTCAACCAGTCACTGATCTTTAAGTCTCTGCTTGACTTCTTTTCTGAAGTGAAATCCTGCTGTATTGATTATTAAATAACTCAACATTGTTTTTGGCTCCTGTATCTAGGAGGATCTTCTTTCATTAGATCTCCATGGTGCTTATGTGGATAAACTGATATTGTCTATTAGTTGCTAATTTGGATATCCTTAGTAAGGAAGATCTTACTATGGGTTTGCACATACATAACTCTTCAAACTGACATTTGCACATATATTCACATACAAAAGAATCAATTTCTCACTTATTTAATGACATACTGACCTTGAAAAACTGTCATAAATCAAAGTTGTACCATTTTTTATCTTATAAAGTCAAATTTAGGAAAATATTTTTTACTAACAGGACTGTCTCTAGTGGTAGATATAAATATGTTTCAAGGTTCAAATACAACTACACACACACAAGCACACACATGCAGACACACACTCACACACACAGTCACACACAGACACACAGACACAGACATAGACAGACAGACAGACACACACACACACACACACACACATATAGTCTCCATTCTCAAAAGCCTTTTGTTGTATTTCTGATAGCATAAAATACAGTTTAATGAACATATTGGTGTTTTCGTTTAATGTACATTTCAGAATGTTACTGATTCATCAATCAGTTCTTGTTCATCTATGGAAAGTTTGTATTAAAAACTGGAGGCTGGGAAGGATGGATTAAAAATAAGGACTAATGTCTTTTTCCTATAATGCAGGGTTCTGCTGTGAACTGGCTATAATGTATTAATTCTTGAATAAATACAAATACAAATCAGAAGACAGTGCCTTCTCTCTAAGCAAGAAAAGACTTATTTTCTCAGTATACAACCCAAATTTCTGACAACCCCATTGGCTGTAATGATCCTGATATGACTCAACCCAAGTAGCAAAGACTTCTTTGGCAGTCTGCCCTTCAGTTAGACTCTCCATAAAATGTGAATTAACAAAGGGTGGCAGTTCAAATTGAAATGATGAGTATGGAAATAATGTCTAGCTGCCAATTAGGAAAACTAAACATTTACCAGGAAAATTATTTATCTTATGGAAATCAATTATCTGTAATATTTAATATATCTTCCAGTATTATCTCCTAAAATCCATGTAATGTATCTATCATTGATCATTTCTGTCTGCTTTGGAATTACTGCAGTAAAATGAATCAAGACTAATCTTACAGTTGAAAATATTTTTATATATTGAACTGTAAAATTCACTTCACCTAAGGACTACACTACTCTATGAGACCAAAAGGAATATATTCCTGGGGTAGAACTACATGTGTTTTTGTTTCTGCTTTAGTCAGTGTTTTGGAGAAATTTAAACAATTTCAATAGCAATAAGGACTATTTGCATAAAGCTTGGCATTTTCCTTTGGCATTTTCTTTGCTGAAAAACTGTTATGTCATAATTAGATAGTGAGAGGGATGGTGCCTAAATTTTATAAATAAATAAACTTGGAATATAAATAAAAATAAGGATGTACTAAAATTAATATGTGTATAAGTAAATAAATCTTTCTCAAAGTTAATTAGCTTTTATCTTTTCTAGCAACTATGCCATGTATACATTTATTCCTTTAATTTAGTAACATTAATATTCTAATATTTCCTATTTTCCTCCTAGTCTGAAGTGTCTTCATTAAATCAGTAAGCTATGAATATGGTATGAATAAAATCAATAGTAGAGACCTTTAAATTTCTAGGTTCTACTACATCACATGACCTAAAATGAATACCTAACATCAAAACATCATCAAAAAGCACAACAAAGAATGTTCTTTCTGCACCAACTCAGGAAGCTCAAACTGCCCAAGGAGCTGCTGATACAGTTCTACAAAGGAATTATTGAGTCTATCATCTACACATCTATAACTGTCTGATTTGGTTCTGCAACCCAACAGGACAGGCACAGACTTCAGAGGATAATTAGGACCACAGAAAAACAATTACTACCCACCTGCCTTCAATCGAGGACATGTATACTGCAAGAGTCAAAAGAGGACTGTGAAAATATTTACAGACCTCTCACATCCCGACATAAACTGTTTCAACTCCTTCCCTCAAAATGACACTATAAAGCACTGCACATCAGAACAACTAAACACAAGGACAGTTTTTTTCCTGAAATCCATCACTCTGCTATTACAAAGTCTGCACTATTATTATTGTTAATCTTCTCATCACTCCTTATCACCATCCCTCCCACTTGTGACTGTATGACTGTAACTTTGTTGCTTGTATCCTTATGATTTATATTGACTGTTTCCTAGTATGATTTGATTGCTTATTGTACCCCATGACTATCATTAAGTGTTGTACCTTATGATTCTTGACTCTTGACTAATGTATCTTTTCTTTTATGTATATTGAGAGTATTTGCATCAAGACAAATTCATTGTGTGTCCAATCACACTTAGCCAATAAAGAATTCTATTCTATTCTATTCTATTCTATTCTATTCTATTCTATTCTATTCATTAAATCAATAAGCTATGAATATGGTATGAAAAAAACTGTTAAGAGAGCTTCCGGTTGAACTTCCCTGAAGACGGACCAATGACCATGATCTTCTGCGGCTTCAGTCCATGCTTCTTCATCGGAAAACCCCGATCGCCTAGATTTGGGGCAGAAGCTGCCTCATAGAGGTGAAAGAGGAAGGGTAGACCACCAGCCAGGTAGAGGGGAGCCTCATATCTCCCCCTTGGCTTGGCAAACACTCCCCCCCAAAGACATCTGAAGCGGTGGTCTAAAATGGCGACCCTGAAGGGGAAGAATCAGCTGGAGTAACATTGTGCAGGAGAGAGGAAGAAGTGGACAGCATGAGAAATGGGATGATTGGATGCTATAATTAAATGAAAGGTACCCCAGGATTAATCTTTAAGAATTTTTAAGAAAGAAATCAAAGTGGCAAACACAAAGGGGAAAAAAGGGTGAAAATGGTTTTTGACAGCAGTGGGGCTTTGAACTGAGAAAGGTAGAAGCTGGAAGAAGAAGACAATTAATCTGGATAAATATACTTTGACATTATATAGGCACTATTAAGGCTGGACTTGAGAGTGTCAAAGGGGAAATTTAAATACTAATTGGAGATTTGACTTTTATCTTGGAAGATTGTGGTTTAAAAAGCCCTGAATAGATGAACAATTAAAAAAAGAGCGTGAAGATTTGCTATAACAAAGAGTGCCATCTAGTGATCAAATCTAACTTGTTCTTTTTTTTTTTTAAACAGATACTGTTTCTTAAAAATTTAAGGAATATTGTTACAACAAAACAAGAACTTTGAAAAATTGAAACATGAAAATAAAGAAAGAAGCATGAAGATTCTGCCTTGGGATTAATTGCTGATTTTGGCATGGATTGGATTACTTGTGAATTAAAAGTCTGAGAGAAATAAAACAAAAGTTGACTGTTGGAAATCAATCTCATAGACATTATTTTTAGTAAATTAATAGATAGAAAGGTGTAAAATGGTGGTATCTCTTCTGGAATTAAAAATGGAACTTAGAAACATGAAAGAAATATTACAGGAAAGAAGTGAATCATTGGGCTTCATTTTAAAATTCTTGGAAAATGCAATTTCAGAACATGAACTACAAAGGCAAATGCCAGAGGAGGAGGTGGAGTTGAGTACAGAAAAGGCCATTTTTAATATTGTCTGGAACAAAGAATTATGAAAAGAAGAGGGAAAAGAGTGAGAAATAAAAATATGAGATATAACAAGGTAAATAAAAAGGAGAATATTTCTAAAATTAAAAAAGGCAAAAAGAAACAGCAGAAAATTGAAGGGTGGAAAGAAGTTATAAATAGGGAGGGGGACAAAAACTGGAGTGAAAGAACAAAGGGGAAAATAAAAGGGAAAAGAAGGGATAAGAAACAACATCAGTAAATAAAGAAATATAGGAATTGTAAAAAAATGAAAAAAAATTGTCTATTTAGAAGACACAGAGATAATGGCTGATTAAGAATTAAGGAGATTCTGCAAGCTGATGGGGGGGTAACATAAGCATAAAGTTATGAATGTTCAAGAAAATAGGGATATATAGATTACTAGGATGAAAAATGGAACTGATATTTTTTGGTACTGGAATGTACGCTCTTTTCTCATATGTACAAGAATGAATGGAATAATTAATGGAATATGCTTACTAAATATACTGAAATAACTGAAATGAAATATGAGAGGGCTGTAATGGAATTGAGATTCTCTAGTATTGGAATGCAGCCTCTTTTTCTTAAATGTATAAAGAGTATGGAATAATTAATGGAATATGTTTATTAAATATATTGAAATAACTGAAATGAAATATGAGGAGGGCTGAAATGGAATTAATATTAGGGCACAGGATTAAGTGGACAGATTAATATGTTTTCTTTTTTGAAATTGTAAATAAGTTTTATGAAATTAAGAAGGGGAAAAACCATGCACAATCTGATTTAAAAGGTATATATGCTATGCAGCTTTAAAGGGATTATTATTAATTTTCTAGGTAATAAAAGTTAAATGTTTAATGGAATTTAAAGGGGAGATAATTAATGAATATGTAAATCATAGAGGTGGCATACTTAAATTAATAATTTAGGGGGTAAACTATTTCTTAAAATGATTGTATTAAATTAGAATCTATGGAAGGATGCAATAAGAATATGCGATGAAATATGCAAATATGACAGACAAAAATATTAAAGTATAATAATTGTGAAGATATGAGAAATAGTGGTGATTTAAATAAGAGGAAAGCATTTGGAATAATACAATAAAATAGAAAATGTATAGAAGCATTGATAAGATAAGAAGTTGAATGTAATAGTTGAATATGTAACTATGGTCATATTTGTATGTAAATGTGGAAACCTGTAATCATGCTGTTCATTAAAAAGAGATGTTTTTAAAATATGGAAAACTGAAATAAAATTTGTTAAAAAAACTGTTAAAACTATCTTGGAAACAGACCAATATTTATTTTGATCAGATCTACTATTTGGTGGAAAACATTGCATTAATATACTCAGACAACCATATTTGAAAACAGATACTGCATTCACCATAGAAATCAGCTTATTCACTGCTAGCTAACCTCTAGCTATTTTTTACCATTAAATCTTGAGTTTCCTGATTCTTCAGCTATAATCAGTAATACTCAAAGTATGCACAAGAAACTGAAGTTACACTGGTCTCAAGCTACAGGATACATTTTCTAAGTTCTAGCGTAGGAGAAGATGTTTTCCTACAGATGCACCCCTTTCCAGTTTCACTTACACTTAAGATGCCTGTTTTATTGCCATGTTAGCATGGGATCATTCTCCAGTGCACCTGATGGCATCACAATAACTATCTTCCAACAACTTCCAATATCCATCCTTCCTAAGAAATAGTTTAAGGCCTAAAGGAAAGTTCAAATTCTTTTCTCAATCTATGCCCTGGATGATATCTGCTAATATCTAGCTCAAGTATTATAGCTTCCAATGAACAATAGACTCAGAATAGATTGTTCCAGCAGACATTATAATTTTCCTCGACCACCTAATCAGTGGTGGGATTTAAAATTTTACTACCTGTTCTGTGGGCATGGCTTGATGGGCATGGTGTGGCTTGGTGGCGTGGCAGGGGAAGGTTACTGTTAAATCCCATTCCCTCCCGACTCCACTAACCTGCTTTCCAGCTCTGTTCTCCTGTGCAAGGCAACAAAAGAAGACCCGGTTGATCAGCTAGGACTCAGGAGGCAGAGAATAGATGGGGCCAGTCAGGGGTGGTATTTGCCAGCTATCTGAACTACTCAAAATTTCCACTACGAGTTCTCCAGAACTGGTCAGAACCTGCTGAATACCACGTCTGCACCTAATAATATTCCTTTACAGGGCTTTGGCTCAACAGATTCAAATTCTTCTTCAAAAAGAGAATCACCCAGAAAAGATAAAACAGGTCTGCATCATCCCTGTAAAAAAAAAAGTCAAGTGCAGAATAAACTACAGAAGCATAACTAAAAATCATCCTTCTTTGGGGTAGGGGCTTCTAAGCATTTCCATTATGTTTCAGGAAATTTGTCCTGGCAGGTATATGAATACTGAAAAGTTTACAGATAGCACTGTAAAAGTTATAAGAGGTCACAAACTAATTTTCATTTGTCATCCATATCCAGACCTTGCATTGTTATTATGTTATGAGAAATTCTCACTATCTCAGATGTTGACATTCACTATAATAGAACTTCCTGCATTAGCCAGACATGAAAGCCTGGATGGCAAATCAGTGTCTGAACCCTTCTTGTTACAGGTTGGAGACTTTCTATTAACCTGGCAACTTGAACAAGATTTATTGCATCACTTTACTATTACTGAATTCCACCTCCTCCCCCTACACACAAACACACACATTTCTTTGGTATAGAAGCTCAAATAAAATTGCATTCAGAATAAATCCTCTGACTAAAGCCTACGTCTTACAAACAGGAGATGCTATAATATATTCCTGGGCTGTAACACTTCAGACTAAAGAAATAAATATTTGTGAGCATTGATTCTCTGCATGTGGTTGCTCCTGAAGACCATCTGGATATTATGATTGGTCCAGAAGGCAGTGGGATGCACAAGTCTGGCCATTACATGCTACTATATGAGTTCTACTGGTCTATAGTTTCTTTCCCAGTATTGGCCATCACCTTCAAAGCCCTGAATGATATGGGACAAGGTTAACTGTTAGACCACCTGTCTTGGAAGTGTCTATGGAGATTCTCAGTCAATCCAGGTCATGATTATACCAAAGGTACTTTTTCAAAAGACAACTGGATTTTCTTTTTCTTTTCTTTTCTTTCCAGCTAGAAGACTTTTCATTTCTCATCCAAGAAGCTTCTTCAGTTCAGAACAGAAGAAGCTTCTTGGATGAGAAGTGAAACGTCTTCTAAGCAAAAACTAAGAAATTCCAGCTGCCTTTTGAGAAAGCACCTTTGGGACCTCTCTTGGAAGGTATCTGCCCATTCCACCAAGTTTGATAGGGTGGATATGTTCCAGGTCCATTCCGTTAAATACTATGACATCACAAGGTCTAGGAAGTGCATTTTGTCTTTGGCAGCCTCTGCCCTATGGAACATGGCAAGTTCTCATGATCCCAGAAGGGTTTGAAGAGCTGGCTCTCCTAAGTATGAGGCTAAGATGAGGTTGGAGCCCAATATATTTGAATATGAATGGGGAAGGTTGCTTTTGGAACCTTGGATATTTTTTTGTTTTTTATAATATTTATGTTGTTATGAGTGTTTAAGGTACATAAGTTGGCAGCTGAATGAGTCTTTTAAATAAATAAATATTCCATGTAATAACCGGCATTTTCTGATTATTGTAGCTGTTTCTGGAATCATTACTGTTGCTGATTTTCTCATCACTGTAACATTCTATTACAGTTTAACAAGTACAGCAAAAACAATTTTATATTATCAAGGATATATTACCTCTTTAAATATATTAAATTTTAAATTCTAATGAACAATTTAAGTTGTTTGCCAGAGGACTCTTATTAATATAAAATTTGCATCCCAGACAAAGCACCTTATTTTTCCTTATTTTTTTTCAGCATGCAATAAAATGTCCTTTTTTTTTTTAAAGAAAACACATTATAACCTACAATGTAATGATGAAAATAGAAGAGTTATTTAAAAGTTTAAACCTGGTTTTCATTGTCTATCTTTTATATATTGTCTGGTAGTATTTCTGTTCAGGAACAAATTTTGTAGTTACTGCACATCTCTACTATGTCCTGCTACTCAAAGATGTCATTAATTGTATAATAATTGACTATTTAATAGAGCATCAAGCTATTTTTGTCTGGAATTAATTCATTTTTGTCGGTGCATCAGCATGTTCATGCAATGAATCAAAGACATCTTTCTATATAATATACAAGGTAGTACGTTATATTGAATCAAGCTGCCTTGGAAAATAGGAACTTAAAACTGGTAGATGCAAACCATGATATATTAATGCACATGATTTACCAGCATAAATGTTCAGAAAGTGAGTTTATGCATTATGCTCCCTCAAACAGTAATTTGATATGCTTTAGGAAATTTATGTACCCTACCTCCAAGCAGAAAACAGAAGCAATGTGTTCAATAGAATGCCACCTTTTTTTTAAAAAAGTTGCCCTTATCTCTTTTGTATCAAACCCCACAAATGTACAAATCAGAGTTTATATTTGAGGATGTTGCACATGAAACATATGAAGTGGTCATTAACATCTAAATGGCATTTTTAAAAAATGTTATCTATTTTCATCTGTCTTTATTATTTTTATAAATAACTCAAAGCAGCAAATATATCTGATACTCCTATCTCTCCTATTTTCCTCACAACAACCACCTTTGAGGGGAGCGGGGCTGAAAGATAGTGACTGGCCCACAGTCACCCAGTTTGTTTTCATGCCTAAGGCAGAACTAGAACTTACCAGTTTTGAACCCATTATCATGTTGATGGAACCACCATAAATTTTCTTTATATTATCCATAATTCTTGGAATATTATTTATTCATTAGTTTTATATGCTGCTAACTTAATTTTTTTCAACTCAAGGTGGCATACATACTAATCCTTTTTAATTTTCTTTACAAAAACAACCTTGAGAGAGTAACTGAATAACAGAAACAGCTTTTGTTCCTAAAGGAAGAGTAGAATTCACAATCTCCCAGTCTGATACCTTAATCACTACTCCAATTTTCCTCTCATTTCATATACTATATTTTGTTCCAATCAAAACAAATAAGCTTATCTTAGCTTTGCATAAAGGGGTAATTCAGTCATCACAAATGAGAATAGGGAACATTATATATAACTGAGCTGGTCAACATCTGAAACAATAAACAAACCTCAGATCTAAAAGCCACTTGGTTATGCTTGGCTCCTAATGCTAAGAGTTCTATCCCCTCCCAGTCTCAAGTACCCTGATATATGAAAAAAATTCTGGTCATATGTCTCCAATACTAAAATTAACAGAAATACTGATTACCACTCAACCATACAATTATCACTAGAGGATGGCCTGGCCAAGAAAGGCCAAGCTCCTAACTTTCTGTATGAAATCTGCATAAAGATGATGAGTCCCATTAGTTTTGTGAGAAACTAGCTTGCTCACACAACATGCTAAATTTATGGGATATGGTATAGGTTATGCTATGGTTCTAGAATAATCTATGGCTGAATGTATTTGTGCAATTCTCTAATCCATATAGAATGGTTTAAACTTCTGGAATGAGGTTCCTCCTAAGATCTGTATATCTCCCATCCTGTTCATGCTTCAAAGAGCCAAAAAAACCTGGATGCCCATTTTGTTGGATGAAGTTTGCTGGTATCAGCATTGTTTTATTTGCCCAGGTCTAATTCTATTGTTTGTCTCTGCTACATTGTTTTTATATTGTTTTGATGTATTGTGAACTGCCCAGAGTTATTTGGTGACATCAAATCAAAGTATACTTTGTATTTGCACAATGCATAGAGCCAAATAACAGATACACCACAACTTGATTTAGTATGATGTATGTATGAACTAGGCCAAACTTTAGGACTGTCAAGGTTCCGAGTAACGAACCCAATCAGTTCAGGAACTCTGAGACTTTTGGCTTTCTCAAAGAACTACTTTATTGAATACATCATTTTGGCACAGTTGAAAAACAAACCAGCTCTGGCTATTTCCTGTGCTTTCAGCATAATTAAAGATTAGACAGCTCCCTCCCTCCTTGTCACAGGTCACATTGTCCAATTAGGTGTTCTGGCATCTCCTTGGTACCCTTTTCCAATCTCTGGTGAGCATCTGGTAGGACGACCTTGGTTCCCACAAGATAGTAAGTTGTTGATGTCTGGCGTTATATTCCAAAGCTCCTTCCTCCCCACAAACTGTCAAGCTGCGAAATGGAGAAAATGGCTGTGACAGACCCAATCCATTTCAAAGCTGACAAAGATTCTTTAAGGAAGATAACTATTGAAGTGAAGCAGGCTTTTCCACATGTACTATCTGCCTAACATAATGCCAGGTTCATTTACTTTCTTTCCTAAAATTAAGTAGATGAATTTCCACAGTCCACTAAATAATAATGGAGTTTATTTTGTTTTTAGTTTATGAGATAACAAAGATGGGTATTGTAGTTTGCAAGACAGCATTTTTTGTTTTAGCACAATATGCAAATTCTTCCAGTTGTCATTTATTCTATTAATCATGACTAACACATCATAACTTACCACAGCACAGTGAACAGTCATTCAGCTGCATGCCAAGGGTGTCAAACTCATGTCGCCACAGCGGCGTCACGTGACATATCTGGACTTTTCCCCCCCTTCACTAAACTGGGTGGGGGCAGGGCCAGCATGTGGCACATCCAGCCCACGGGCCATGAGTTTGAGAAGCCCTGCTGTATGCAAACTCTCTCCAATTACAGCCCCTTTCTTCTCTCCCATAGGAATGAATTATCCCATTAACTTTTACAAAAAAAGAGTAAACAATAACCTGTCACAAAGTAGGGATAACATCATAAAATCCTAGCTGTGGTCAGGATCTCCTGCACATTAATTTTCTAAAACTTTAGGCTACTCTTCTATGTCATCTATACCTTATCAAAATTATTTACTTGGTACCTGAATAACCTTTGTATACTGAACCTTCTCATGTAAATTCATGTCTGACAGAAGTGGATATCATATATAAGACAAACTACCACCTTAAATAGTAGCAGATAAGAAGGATTGGCTTAGGCTGGTAAAGTCCAGACATTTATACTTTTACAGTCCTTCCCCAGACAAAGCTGAGATGCTGTAATTTTGATAGTGGATGACATGTTTGTGCTATGGTTTTCAATGATTGGGATGTTTTCAGCAAATATTTTACTCAGGGTTAATCCACTTTTTGTAAGAATGAAAGTCCTGATTTCAAGGTTATTAAAAGAGACAGAGCTATGCATCAATCTTCATTTATGGTCTCTAACACATAATTCCGATGGAAGCAATTACTTAACGTACATTCCAGTTCAATGTGGAGTGCCAAATTTTGCATTGGGGAAGAAAATGACTCTTGAATATATGCTCTGAAGCATGAGATTTGATTACCTTTATCATCACTTGCAAGGCCATAAACATTGCAATAAAAGAGCATAAAAGCACCCAGCCCTTTCCCAACAATCTGTTTGCTGTACCTTTCCTTCCTTAAATTTTATTTTCATGCTTTGAACTCCATAGATAAAGACTACAATTGGCAATGTTTTCATTACAAATCTTTTTATAGCTAGAATGGATTCCTAGAATCTTTATTTCCATTTAAATTCTAAAGTAAGACTTGCAGCAAAAGTTTTTTCAAAAAGAGAACAAAAGGAGATGTCATTCTTTTAATCTTTCTGCTATTTCTAAGACAGTTTCCCCTAATTTGCTTGAGAGATCTTATACTGCAGCTCCTACAATATAAAATATTATAGCTGTAGAGTTGCAACCAAACAGCCCAAATCTTTGCTTATAAGAGAGAGGTGCAATGTATAATGCTGGGGAAAATATGCATCTAACATGTTTGTTTTGTTCCACATTAAAAGTAAAATATGAATTTTTTTCTTTGCTTTTCTTAGGATCCATTATGCTTTCTGACATTAACCAGCTAAAATGTGGAAAGGATAAAAAGATTGGGAAGATTGTATACCTTGGACAAAGCTTTGATGGTATCTGCATACCAGCTTTATAGACAATACTTTAAAATAAAAGTAAATAAGCTATTGGTCCAAGGCTGGATGTGGTCTCCAGAGCTAAAAAGAGTTATCAAATTATATATTTAATATAATGTATTTGATTCATTGACCCACAATTATTTTTTAGTGAATAAACAAGCAGCTAACAAAACCTGAAAAAAGCAGAATATAAAATATTAAAAGGCAAGCTAAAATTAATACTAATCATTTTATCTTTAAAATCCCAGGAAAACAAGTGCATTTTACAGATATCCTAAAAGCTACCAATGGAGATCAAATACAATATCAGGGGAAATGCATTTCATAACATTGGAACAATGCAGAATAAAAGCTTCTTTCATGCTGCAGAAAGACATCCTTCTCTTACAGCAGGGAAATCTTAAAAGTGGTTTTCTTCTATTTGGGAAATAAAAGCAACTCAGAGTGAGAGCACAATTCTTTAAAAAAATAAAATTAGTTTGTACAGGAAAAGCAACAACATCATCCAAACCTGTTCTGTGAAATCTTTTAAATATGTAGGCAATTATTTCCAATCTTCTATCTTGTTGGGGTAATCAAGCCAGGAAATTAACAATAAGGGCTCTAATAGCATCTCTAACAATTATAAAATATGTTCCCAGCTGCCTTTCATCTATTCAAGATCAAACCTTTGGGTATGATCCTCCTCTACTCACAATAGAATTAGTCCACATGAAAGAGTTTTTTTTCCTGGCTCAGAATGAGGCATTACCAATCAGGGCAAAAACTGGAAGATATTTTAGCATCCTATATGAACATTTTGTTTGTTGAATTTTAGCTATTGAATCTGTAACCCATGTTTTATTTTAAAATCTACTTTATATACACCAGCAATTAAAACTTATAAACCCAATAATTACAAAGTCTATTTTCCCTCATGATGAGAAGATCACAGCTTTTCTTTTAAGTGACAAATGTATTAAAGGCATTTTCATCTGTAACTTTACTCCATAGAAATTGGCTGGTATATTCTTCACAACTTTGATAGTCTCTGGCTTTTATATAATTCATACATGCAATGTTTTCCTTAACCCTTTTCATTATAAAAGTTGTTGATTTGATCTTAGACAGTAAATTAATAAATAAAACTGTTCCTGTTGCCTGACAGCAGGTTATGCAGGAAGCAAATACCAGAATAAGTTTTGAAAGTGGTCCTGCTTTGCCTGTGCAAATTCACTCCTGTTTTGTCTGAGCAGGCTCATAGAGACCTTGTATAGGCAAAGCAACAAGCAAAAACAATGAGTATATTTGACAATTTTGGCTGGGAAAACCATATCCTGCTTGTGAGGATCCAACTTAAATGGCAGAACAAAGTCTAAATTTAACAAGCCATGGAAGATAGCTAAATCTATGGCACTAGCAATTTGCCAAAACCATCTGCCAATCACCATTTTTATTTTTTTATTTTATCAAGCAAAGGGTGGGATCAAAATAGCTGTTTATTCTTTTGGACAATTTTTTTTTCAAACTTGGTAATAGCAATAGTAATAGCACTTAGACTTATATACAGCTTCATAGTGCTTTACAACACTCTCTAAGCAGTTCACAGAGTCAGCATATTGCCCTCAACAATCTGAGTCTTCATTTTACCGACTTCAGAAGAATGGAAGGCAGGTCAGGATCGAACTCCTGGCTGTGAAAAGTTAGCCTGCATACTGCATTCTAACCACTGCACCACTCATGGTAACTTCAAAATATGTGGAATTCATGCTGGCATTACAGTTCACACATCTTAAAGTTGTCAGACTTGAAAACATGGTTTTAGAGGACTGCAGTATCACAATCTATAAAGCAGAGTCTTTACTTTATCTTGTGCCTAGTAATCCATTGGTTCGTAGTCATTTTGCACCAATAGCAAATTCTGGATGCTGTTCTGAGTCAAATAAAGCTCAACTCTCTGAGAGAGAACCCCGATTCCTCCTTGCGCACATTTTATATATCCAGAAGATGATATGAGTAAGTCTACAGTGTTCTTTTAAAGAAAAACCTTAGACAGCCTGCTTCAAATTGCATGTGGTTGATCTAGCAGTTGGAAATCACTGGTCTAGAAATCAGTGCACATAAGCTTTCAGATTGTCTTATTACATAATGCTGGTGAATCTTGCTCTCATGGCCTTGCATATTCTCATTAGCAGGTTTTCTTCACATGTTGTTCCACTTTTTGACAAATACCATTCCTGCCTATTGATTAACAACTAATATTTATTCAACAGGAATGTCATTTATTTTTCTAGGATCACAGCTTCTGATCTGCTGTGTTTTCACACAGGGGCAGGTTGCATTATCAGTTTGAATCTGATCTTTTGTATCCCTTGGTGATGTAGGAAGTAAATATAAAGCCCTTAATTATGCAGACTGAATGCAGTACATTGTATTTTTTAACTGATTGCAGATTATTTTTCTCTTGCAGAAAAGAATCTGGAAAAAGACTGAAGAAAAACAAGGCAAAGTGGATTAAATGGCAGACCTGGAAAAATAACAGATACTATACTGCAGGACTATCCAAATTCCCAGCCCATGGGCCAGATGCATCACATGCTGGCCATGGCCACACCCAGTTTAGCGAAGAGGGATATGTCATATGACACCGCTGTGATGACGTGAATTTGACACTCATGCTATATGGAAAGAAAATAGTAAAATTTTGACTCTTTGAACAGAAATAGTTAAGATGTATATTAGAACTATCATCTCTGGACTGAAAAAAAATCAATCTTGTTTATAGAAGACAGAAAAAAGATGGTGTTATGTATGTAGGTTTGAAGTCATTGGTTTAGTTTGAACTGTTCTTGTAAAATGTTGGAAATGATTGGTTTAAAAAGTGCGGGAAAACCCTGCACTCTGATTGGCTGGCAACTGTGGCTGCTGGCTATAAGTAGCAGCTGCAGCCCAGCCAAATTGGGTCCGTTCTGAGCTGTAGTCACTAATAAACTAAGAGCTTGAAGCACTCCACGTCTGTCTCTTCATGCAAACTTAACACTGGCAACGAAGGTGGGATTCCCCTGAAGAAGACAGCAACGCAGAACAGAAGGAGAGTGAGATGGCTGCACTGAACACCCCCCCAGGCCCGTTCGATCCAACGGCAGAAGACTAGGAGTCGCATGCAGATCGTTTCCAAATGTATCTGGAGGAAACGATCTTGCCGACATTTCGAGAAGTGGAAGAGGGTGGTCTTTCTCACGCACTGCGGTCTGGCAGTTTTCAAGATGGCGAAGGCATTGGCGGAGCTGCAGACGTGAAGGTAATGGACTGGCCTGACTTAGAAAACTGTTAAGAGCCCATTACGCACACAAGTATCGTGCCTCATTAAGGACACGAGTTTTACCATCATGATCAAGGGGAAAGCGAAAATGTAAATGACTTTGTGGCAAGTTTAAGAGACATTGGGGGTGCATGCGAATTTAAAAATTTAGAAGAGGCCATGCGTGATCGATTTGTTCTGGGCCTTAAGACAAGGTGCTACAGAGCAAGTTATTACTGAAACCTAAGATCACACTGAAGGAAGCAATAGAAGAGGCCTCTTCAGCAGAAGCTACCAAGTCCTCAGCAGCGGCCATGAAGAAAATCAACAAGGCCACAAGCCATCCTGATGTGGAAAAGTCCACAGCAACGCATTGTGAGCAAATAGATTCTGAGTCAGACTGTAGTGAGGTGGAGGAAGTAATTTACAGACTCAGAATGGAACGGAAAAAGAAGGACCTGGGAAGAAAGAGGCAAGATTTCTACTGCAGAGGTTGTGGGGGAAGCCACCCCGCACTGAATGCAAGTTTTTAGACACCATTTGCCTCGGTTGTGATAAAAGAGGACACCTAGCAAGAGTCTGCAAATCATCCAGAACTCCACCCAACAGAAGAAAGTTTGCTACAAGCAAAGACAAAGAATTCAGGCCCAACAATCTCAGTGAGAAAATGGGGCGCACAGAAGCAAATGGGAAGAATGAAACTCATCAAACAGTAACTATTGGTCATTCATCACCTTTAAGAAGCAGAAAAGTGCATGTCAAGGTACTTATTGAAGGAAGGCCTTGCCAAATGGAAGTGGACTCAGGCTCATACCTATCTATGGTGTCATGGGACACTATTCACAGACTTCTTCCCAACATCCAGAAGAAGCACTTCAAGAAGCAAGCATTGACTCTTAAAGACTACCAAGGGAACAAGATTCCAGTAGTTGGAACAAGAGAATTCAACGTGAAATTCAAGGGCCACACCAAACGCCTACCACTGACCATCGTGGACAAGGACTGCCCAAGTCTGCTGGGCCTTGAGTGGTTCAACCCGTTGGGCATCGAGGTGACTGGCATCAATCACGTGAGCAACACTGAGTGGGAAGAGGCCTTGAAGTCTGAGTTTCCAGAGGTCTTCAGTGACGGATTAGGCAAGTACTTGGGGACCCCATCACATTTAACCTAGATCCCAAGGTACAACCAATCCGTTTAAAACCCAGAAGGGTCCCATTTGCCTTAAAGGAAAAATTGATGCACAATTAGATAAACTAATAGCCCAAGGGGTTTTAGAGCCCACTGATCACTCCAGGTGGGAGACACCCATAGTCACACCAGTCAAGGCTGATGGGTCTGTGAGAATCTGCAGAGACTACAAGGGGACATTGAACCATGCTACAACAGCGCATATCCAGTTCCAGTAGTGCATCATTTATTACACTCTTTGGAGGGGCACAGTTTTTGCCAAGTTGGACCTGGCACAGGCATATCAACAATTAACAGTTGATGATGCCACTGCTGAAGCCCAAACCATTGTGACCCATAGAGGTGCCTTCAAATGCAAAAGATTGCAATTTGGAGTAAGCGTGGCACCAGGCATCTTCCAAAGCCTTATGGAAAGAATGTTACAAGGGTTGCCAGGGTGGTGCCCTATTTTGATGATGTTTTAATTTCTGCTGAAAATGACACTCAATTACACAGAGACTCAGGGAAGTCTTAACTAGATTCAAAAAGCAGGTTAAAAGTCAAAGAAAAATGCACACTTAGAACAGATAAAGTGGAATTCTTGGGTTACATGATTGATAAACATGGCATCCACCCCACAGAGGCAAAGGTTCAGGCAATCAAAGAAGCCCCCAGGCCAAAATGCAAAACAGATTTGCAAGCATTCTTGGGACTCATTAACTTCTATCATATGTTTCTACCTCAGAAGGCAACCATTGCAGAACCCCTACATAGGTTGCTGGACAAAAAATCTGCTTGGGTCTGGGGAGGAAGGAACAAGCTGCATTTAACAATATCAAGACACTAATCACGTCTGATGCTGTGCTGATACAGTTCTCTGAGAACTTTCCTGTTGTTCTGACTTGTGATGCCTCCCCTTTTGGAGTGGGGGGGTTTTTGAGCCACATGCTTTCCAGCGGGAGGGAAGCTCCTATTGTATTTTACTCTCGCACCTTGACTAAAGTAGAGAGGAACTACAGCCAACTGGACAAGGAAGCCTTGGCGATTGTAGCAGCTGTCAGAAAATTCCATGAATATTTATATGGGAGAACATTTACTGTTGTCACAGATCACAAACCTCTTTTAGGCATTGTGGCAGGGGACAAACCAATGCCCATGATCCTGTCACCAAGAATGCTGAGATGGACTGAATTTCTTGCTGGTAAAGACATTGGGCATGCAGATGCTTTGAGTCGCTGCCCACTTCCTTCTCACATTGAGGACACTGTTCCTGAGACTTACACCTTTTTCTAGAAACTGTTGCCAAAGCTTCCAGTACATGCTGCTCAAATTGCCAGAGAGACTGCCAAAGACACTTTATTGGCTCCTGTCATAGGCTGGATTAAGAAAGGTTGGCCACTTCAAGAACTACCTCAACTCGCCCAACCTTTTAAATCCAGGCAAACTGAATTATCTGTATTAAGAGGATGTATTTTGTGGGGTAACAGGGTGGTTATTCCTGCAAAACTACAAAAGAGGTTTTGGAAATGTTACATGAGGGTCATCCGGGAATTGTCAGAATGAAGGGATTGGCCAGGAGTTATGTATGGTGGCCAGGTATTGACAAAATGGTTGAAAACTGGGTTGCATCTTGTCCCAACTGTCAGGTAGTCAGGCCTGCCCCACCTCTCACCCCCACACAGGAATGGGAATGTCCTAGGGGCCCATGGTCCAGGATTCACATTGATTTTGCTGGCCCTACCAGAGGGCACACTTTCCTTATTATAGTTGATGCATATTCCAAATGGCTGGAGGTTATCCCTATGGCATCCACCACAACTGAAGCTGTCATCAAACAGCTTAAAAGCTTTTGTAACTCACGGGTTACCTGATGTGCTTGTTTCTGACAATGGCCCTCAATTTACATCCAACCTTTTGAATCATATCTAGCACAACAGGGTATCAGACATGCCCTGACAGCCCCTGGGCATCCTTCGCTAATGGCCGGGCTGAACGTATGGTACGATTTACCAAGGAAAAACTTCAGCAATTGGGTCCAGGGGATATCACTGAGAGAGTTGAAAAACTTCTCAGTGTTCAGCATATCACTCCCAACCCCTCAACTAATTTAACCCCAGCTGAATTGTTGATGGGTAGGAAACTCAGGTCTCCCCTTGACTGCCTCCATCCCACTTATGCACCCAACACACCACTAGATTCCACTAGTAAAATTCGCACTTTCACTGTGGGTGATTCTGTTTATGCTAAGAACCTCATGGGTGAACCATTATGGATTCCTGCTGAGATAACCCAAATCACAGGCCCCAGGTCTTACAGGGTACAAACGGAGGATGGTGTCCTCTGGAGCAGGCACATTGATCAGTTAAGATCCAGATTGCCTCAGGAGCATCGCTTTGCTCCTCTCTGGTTCCCATACCTACTGCCTCTTCTAGGGGAAGGGAGGATTATGAGTGTAATCAGCAAGTAAGAATCAACCCATGTGTAACAAGCTAACATGACAGGAACCATCCCAAAACCTGTCACAATACCAACAACCATTTTCACAAATGGAAGATTGCACATCACTACCTGATTTAGGTGCTGACATTGGGTTGGAGATGGATTGGGAGGAGAGACCAGATTGTAGTAACCAAACAGGTTCTACCATTACTACAAGTCCAAGTAAGGAAATGTCAGCAGACACATTTCCTCTCACAAGGTGAGAACCTTAAAACATCTGAACCACGTAGGTCTCAACGTCACGTAAGAGCCCCACCTATTTAAAAGAATACATTAGATAGGTTGGGGTTTGAGTATGGACTGAACCTAGTGGGGAGGGGTGTTATGTATGTAGGTTTGAAGTCATTGGTTTAGTTTGAACTGTTCTTGTAAAATGTTGGAAATGATTGGTTTAAAAAGTGTGGGAAAACCCTGCACTCTGATTGGCTGGCAACTGCAGCTGCTGGCTATAAGTAGCAGCCAGCCCAGCCAAATTGGGTCCATTCTGAGCTGTAGTCACTAATAAACTAAGAGCTTGAAGCATTCTGCGTCTGTCTCTTCATGCAAACTTAACAGATGGAGTTTTATATTATTTCATTCCTGCCATCTAATGTGTGTCCAAGTTCTTACATTCAGATTTGGTAGCAATAATGACAGTTCTTCTGCACTTTTACTGTAACTGTGCTACACCAGCTCATCTGCTGGCAATCTAGATTAATATTCACAAAATGTTGATATATATGTTAATACATTTTAGCTAAGCACAGTATATGTGCAATGTAGGTGTATCTCACTTCTATTTTTGGTAGCAATTAATTCTCTCTCTGTGTCCCCTTTAAAAGTCTTCCATGCTGTCTGAGTTCAGTATGTAAGCATGGTTTTCTGGTCCAGGGAATCCCTGGAGTCTAGACTGAGGTGTTGCTTCTTTTTTTTAAGGAGGCAAATGCAAACCACCATATAGTGTTGCCAAGGAAATTACATGAATGTTTTGATGTAGTTTCTAAAGTGACAGTTTGACTCAGAGATTATACTTTTAGTACCTGATTGGATTCATTTTTAGTATTCCTTGGCAACTCTTAAAATATTATCTGCAGACCTTCTAATTCCTCAGAGAAGCAATTACTATTTAGTTCTAAATTTCTGGGAATTATATTGCTTCTTTAATTGGATTAAGAATTTCAATATATTTACGTAAAGTAAACTACTTAAAGATTATCTATGGGGGTTACATGCACTGAAAGAGAACTTCTAATCAGGCAGTACTGAGGCATGATTGTGCAGAAGTTAGAATGCAGTACTGTAGCTTACTTCTGCTGACTGCTGGTAGTTCAGCAGTTTGATTCTCACCAGCTCAAGATTGACTCATCCTTCTGAGGGTGGTAAAATAAGAACCCAGATTGTTGGTGTCAATATGCTGACTCAGTAAACCGCTTAGAGAGGGCTATAAAGCACTCTGAAGTGGTATATAGGTTTAAGTGCTTTTGCTATAGTTACTTGTCCCAGCGTCTTGTCATTACTTGTCCCAGTGTCTGCCAACCTAGCAGTTCGAAAGCATGTAAAAATGCAAGTAGAAAAAGAGAGACCATTTTGGTGGGAAGGTAACAGTGTTCTGTGCACCTTCGGTGTTTAGTTATGCCGGCCACATGACCACGGAGACATCTTTGGACAGCGCTGGCTCTTTAGCTTTGTAATGGGAGCACCGCCCCCTAGAGCTGGAAACGAATAGCACATATGTGCAAGGGGAACCTTTACCTTATCCACAAACATGTGTTGCAGGATGAAAATGTGCTGTTCAAAGACTTCTGTAAGGTTTCCAAGCACATTGAAAAGAATAGTGCGCTCTCGCTCTCTCTCTCTCTCCCTCTCCCTCCCTCTGTGTGTGTGACAAACAAAATGTTTAAAAGTTATATTTATGTATCAAGCACAACTAAATTATATTAAATTAACCAAAGTGTCTTTACAATCCCTAAGGCACGTTACCCCTCAAGTTTGATAATTGAAAGTTGAAAAACACATAGGAAAGTCACTTGGTAAACAAAATAGATTCAGTGTAAAGAAATTATCAAAAATAATAGGATCAACTAACATCAACTATCACATTGATCTAGCTTATTGATAATTGCTGGCTCTGAGGGGGCGGGGCTGATGTTGCAGTGATACAATGAGCTTTTCAAGGGCTCCGGGACTGGCATTGATATTCCCGCAGCTGGATGGTCCATTTGGATATAACCCATCCCGTAGAGATGGTAGTCAAGGAGAGCGCATCCTGTCAATCCCAAGGACACCACAAAGTCCCTGGTTGATCCAGGAAAAGCTCTCCAATCCACCTATGGAGGAAAGCGGCCATTGAAGCTGCTGAAAGGTTGGGATAGCTCCAGAATGGAAGAAGAAGAAAGTGTGTCGGCTCTTGGTGAGATTTTAATTTTTTTTCTGGCAAGAAATAAGACAGCACCATAAGGGAGGGAAGATTCTAAGAATATAGAAGACAGAAGAGGAAACAAGCAGCGAAATTAAGTCTTTTGTCAAAATCAAGTAGAGCTTTTTTATTGCATTTTTACTAAGGATTTTTTTAAACTGGATTGGACTTTATAACTATAAATCTTTTTGAAGTAATTGAAGGAATAAATTGTAAGAAAATCTTCATAGTTATAGACAGTTTGCAGTAAGAGAAGATAGAGAGCTGAGCACTGAAGAAATGTTTATGCAGGTATTCCTCTTGTAAAACAATTCAAATGGCTGGAGATTGAGGTTGAAAGAAAAGAGTCTACTGTGACTCTGGGCTATATTTTGTTGAAATTTGTTGAAACTTTGATAATGTGCCTTGGACATTGTATGGTGGGCAGTGATTTACTTTGTGACACATTTTAAAACTGAAACTGAACCTTTTCTTTTTTCTTTCTTTTTTTCCTTTGATGGCTGGTAGTCATTCTTGTCCTGATCTTTCTGGTTTTTTTTAAAATCCTTCAATTTGGCTTTGGTCTTACTGTTGGAATATAACATTTTTCTCCTTTTTTGGTTTTCCTGTTCCCTTTTTAATAACATTTGTGGATTACTTTATATTTTTAAATATTTTTTCACCTTTTTTCTTGCTTTCTATGTTTTTTATATTTCAATCTCTCTGGCTTTTTGGATGAAACTGGTTTTTCTTCATAACTTTTTCTTTTATCTTTATTTTTAATTATTTTTTCCCTTTACAATTGGATTGAGGTAAAGAAGAACCTGAAGATTGTTTTTGGTGTTATAAGCAGATACTTACTGACTAGGATTGAGATAAGGAAGACAACTGCTACAGGCTCATCAATTCCTCCTTCCTCCTCTCCACTCAATGGTCAGCAATCAATTTACACTATGTTACAGCAGGAGAAAGAGAAAGAGGGAGAGAGGGAGGAAAAGGAGGTCACATTGCAAATGATAATGCAAACAATAAAGAACAAGGGAAACAAATGGAAAGAATAGAGGAGAGAACAGAGAAAACAGATGAGAAACTAGAGAATATGATGATGAAGAATGAAGAAAGATTTCAAAAGATAGAAGAAAAAGGAGATCAGACAGATAAAAAAATTGGAGAAATTGATAGCAGGCTGACAGTTGTTGAACAGGACAAAGGGAGTAGAATGTTGTCCTGGGAGATGGACAGGGCAGATTTCTATCTCAGATTTCAAAATATTGAGGAAGAGAAGGGAGACAACCTTGCAGAAATAATTATAGAAGTGCTGACAGTAGCCTTGAAGATATCCAAAGAGAAAATGATGGATAGAATAGATGAAGTGTTCCGAATGTATGCAAGATATGCAATGAGAATTACCTAGAGAAGTCCATGTAAGATTTACTAAGAAAGCAAACAAAACACAAATATTACAGAATGCAAGGAATGACCCACTGAAATATAAAGGAAAGGAGATTACAGTCCTAAAACAAGTAACAGAAAAAGTGAGAGACTTGAGAAGAGAATATCAATTATTGACAAAAATTCTAATTAAGAAGGGAGTGAATTATAGATGGTTGATTCCAGAAGGTTTAATATTTGCTTGGATTCAATAGAGAAAGAATTATTATTTTATGGTGAATATTTTAGAGGAAAAGAAGAGGAGAGACTACGAGAAGAGGAAATACAGGTAAAACTCAAAAAATTAGAGTATCATGCAAAAGTTCATTTATTTCAGTAATGGAACTTAAAAGGTGAAACTAATATATGAGATAGACTCACTACATGCAAAGCAAGATAGTTCAAGCTGTGATTTGCCATAATTGTGATGATTACAGCTCATGAAAACCTCAAATCCACAATCTCAGAAAATTACAATATTGTGAAAAGGTTCAATATTCTAGGCTCAGTGTCCCACTCTAATCAGCTAATTAAGCCATAACACCTGCAAAGGGTTCCTGAGCCTTTAAATGGTCTCTCAGTCTGGTTCAGTAGGAATCACAATCATGGGAAAGACTGCTGACCTGACAGTTGTGCAGAAAACCATCACTGACACCCTCCATAAGGAAGGAAAGCCTCAAAAGGTAATTGTAAAAGAAGTTGGATGTTCCCAAAATGCTGTATCAAAGCACATTAATAAAAAGTTATATGGAATGGAAAAGTGTGAGAGAAAAAGGTGCACAAGCAGCAGGATGACTGCAGCCTGGAGAGGATTGTCAGGAAAAGGCCATTCAAAAGTGTTGGGGACTTTCACAAGGAGTAGACTGAGGCTGGAGTCAGCGCATCAAGAGCCACCATACACACACAGATCCTGGACATGGACTTTAAATGTCATATTCTTCTTGTCAAACTGTTCCTGAACAACAAACAACATCAGAAGCATCTTACCTGGGCTAAAGAAAAACAGACCTGGTCTGTTGCTCAGATGAGAGCAACTTTTGCATCTCATTTGGAAACCAAGGACCCAAAGTCTGGAGGAAGAATGGAGAGGCACACACTGCAAGATGCTTGAAGTCCAGTGTGAAGTTTCCACAGTCTTTGTTGATTTGAGGAGCCATGTCATTTGCTGGTGTTGGTCCACTGTGCTTCATTAAGTCCAGGGTCAACGCAGCCACCTACCAGGAGATTTTGGAATACTTCATGCTTCCTTCTGCAGACGAGCTTTATGGGGATGCTGACTTCATTTTCCAGCAGGACTTGGCACCTGCCCACACTGCCAAAAGCACCAAAACCTGGTTCAATGACCGTGGGATTATTGTGCTTGATTGGCCAGCAAACTTGCCTGACCTGAACCCTATAGAGAATCTATGGGGCATTGCCAAGAGAAAGATGAGAGACATGAGACCAAACAATGCAGAACAGCTGAAGGTCGCCATTGAATAGTCTTCCATAACACCTCAGCAGTGCCACAGGCTGATAGCTTTCATGCCACGCCGCATTGAGGCAGTAATTGCTGCAAAAGGGGCCCAAACCAAGTACTGAGTACATATGCATGCTTATACTTTTCAGAGGTCTGATATTGTTCTATGTACAATCCTTGTTTTATTGATTGCATGTAATATTCTAATTTTCTGAGATTGTAGATTTGGGGTTTTCATGAGCTGTAAGCCCATCACAATTATGGCAAATCATGGCTTCAACTATTTTGCTTTGCATGTAATGAGTCTATCTCATATATTAGTTTCACCTTTTAAGCTGCATTACTGAAATAAATGAACTTTTGCACGATATTCTAATTTTTTGAGTTTCACCTGTAGTTAAACTCCAAGAGGAGATGGTTGAAGTAAGAGATAAAGAAAAAAGAGATGAAAAGATATGAGAAGAGGGAGCAGTAGGTGAAAGGGTGGAACTAAAAGAAGCAAGAGAGCAAAGAACAATGAAAGCAATAAACTCTTCATATAAAGTATAAACAATGGAAGAAAAGAAATTGATTACAATAAATATAAATGAATTTAATTCAGCCATCAAAAGGAAAAAACATTTCTTAAATTAGAAAAATTAAAACTAGATATAATCTGCTTACAAGAAGTTCATATTAAAAAACAACATGTACAAGTATTGAAACATCCTAAAATTGGGAATCTACATACTTCATTGGCACAACAACAAAAAAGAGGAGTAGTTTTATACATTAAGAACACAATTAAAGCTAATTATTTTTTACAGATGAAGAAGGAAAAATATTGATGGTGGAAATAATTGATAATAATTGAAAGATGCTTTTAGTAGCAATCTATGCTTCAAATGAAAAGCGAGAAGAATTCTATAGAAAATTGCATAAGAAAATAATAGAATTGGAATATGACAATGTATGCATCTTGGGAGATTTTAACATGATAGTGGAAACAAAGTGGGACTATAAAACACAGAAAGTTAATAAACAAAATAGAAAGATACTCCTGAAATCCTTCTTTAAGATGGTATAGGAATTAAGCATTCAAGATGTTTGGAGAGAAATGAATGTTAAGAATAGACAATATACATTTTACTCCAACAGACGTATTTTCATGGTCAAGAATAGATATGATCTGGATGTCAATGGAATTAATCTCTAATATACAAGAAGTAAACATAGAAACAAGTACTTGGGCAGACCATAATCCAACATGGGTCAAGTAGCAGCGACAAAGGAAAAGATCAAGATGGACTTTGAATAATTCTATATTGAAGGAAAAAGAATTTATACAAAATATGGACAAAGAATTGGCTTTTTTCTTTAAAGAAAACAACAGGGAAGAAACTTCATTACAAAATCTATGGGATCCATGGAGGTCTGAATATAAATTATACGAGAAGAAGAAAAATTAAAAAAGACAAATGCAACAAATGTTAGAGGAAGACTACAAAAAACTTGAGAAAGATCTAAAAAATATCCACAAAAGAAGAATATTAAAAGTCAAATGGAAATAGTAAAACACAAAATGGGGTTGATGGAAAAAGAGGAACTAGCTCAAAAAATCTGGAGAGTTAAACAGAACTTTTTTGAAAATGCAAACAAACCAGTCAGATAGCTGGCATATAAATTGAAAAAGGAGAGAGAAATGAAAAAGATAATACAATTAATAGATGATCATGGAATGGTTTGTAATGGAAATGAAGAAAAAAAGAGATAGTACAGGTGTACGATGCGAAATTATATGATCAAGAGAATATCAAAGAAGAAACAAATCAAATAATATTTGCAAAAAGCACAGCTATCCCAAACACCTGACGACATTAAGATAATGTTAGAAGGGGAAATATCAATGATGGAACTGACAGAGGCAATAAATAGACAAAATATTGGAAAGGCCCAGATGGGCTACCAGTAGAATTCTATAAGACTTTACAGGAATCCTTAAGCATTACAATGCTTGAAGTAATGAGTGAGGTTTTGTCAAAAACCAAAATACCTAATTCATGGACAAAGGCTTATATTACTCTCATACCAAAAGAGGATACTGACCTACAACAAATAAAAAATTATAGACCTATATTCCTGCTAAATGCAGACTATAAAATATTTGACTTAATAATGGCAGAAAGACTCAAAAGATACTTGAACCACTTTATACACTCTGATCAAAATGGATTTCTGCCTAAGATGCAAATTAAAGACAACATGCAAATAATCTTAATACATTGGAATATTATGAAACATACCCAGAGAAGCAAATGGCCTTGGTATTTTTAGATGTGCAAAAAGCCTTCGACAATGTAAATTGGCAATTTATGTTATTGCAAATGGAAGTGATGAGCTTTGGAGAAAGATGCATTAAGGCAATTGAGGCGATATATTATAAACGATCTGCAAAAGTAACGATAAATGGAGATTTGACAGATATTAACATTAAAACAGAACTAGACAAGGATGTCCTCTGCGCCACTGCTGTTTGTACTGACTTTGGAGGTATTAAATAGAAATATCAGGGAAATAGAGAAATAAAGAGAATGAAAATAAAAAAGGAGGAATATAAATTACAAGCATTTGCAGATGATCTGGTTTTCATATTGGAGGAACCATTGGAAACAGCACCTAAATTGATAGAAAAGATCAAAGAATATGGACAGGTGGCAGATAAAAGATAAAACTAAGATTTTAGTTAAGAATATGACTGAAAAACAAAGGAAAGAATTGACAGACAGACTGAATATCCAGAACAGAAAGAAAGTAAAATATTTGGGAATACAATTAACAGCAAGATGTGGAACATTAAAGGAAGATAATTATTATAAATTAAAACAACAGATTTGAAATAATGGGAAAATTTACAACTATCTCTAATAGGGAGTATAGCTACAATTAAAATGAACATACTACCAAGGATATTACATTTGTTTCAGACAATTCCAATTAAATTAGGGAAAAAATATTTTGAGGACTTAAACAAAACAATGTTGAAATATATATGGCAGGGAAAGAAGTCAAGAATTAAATTAAAATCATTGCAGGATGCTAGAATGAGAGGTTTTGGATTACCCAATTGGGAATTATACTACCAGACAGTAACACTGATGTGGATGAAAGAATGGATTGTTTTGAGAAAGATTGTTAACACTGGAAGATCATGATTTACAATTGGGATGGCATGCATTTTTATGGTATAAGGAAAGTAAAGCACATGGGTATTTCAGGAGGCATTATATTTGAGATGCTTTATTGTCAACATGGGAGAAAATAAGGAACAACATTATATGAAAATACCAGTCTGGTTATCAACTATAGAGGCATTCGCATATCCAATCATTTTTAAAATGGAACACATAGTTAGATATAATGAAATACTAAATGAGAAGGGTGAACTCAAAACAAAGCAAGAATTAGATGGACAGAGATAAAGATGAATTGGTATTCATATGTGCAAATAACTTCTAGATATGATAAAGATAGTAAGACAGAAGGGTTTTACAAAGAACTTACTGAATTAGATAAAATCTTAACAGGTACTGAGGAGAGGATGATTAAAAAATTATATGGCTATTTACTTGGAGTGAAATTAGAAGAACAAGCTAAAGAAACAATGATAGCTTGGGGGGGAATTTTGGATATGGGATAGATTTAGAAAAATGGCAGAAACTATGGACTCAAAACTATAAATTAACAATATTGATAGCATATAAAAAGAATTTGTATAAGATGTTTACAGTGGCAAGAATAGCAAGGATGTTCAAGGACAAATTGGCAAAATGTTGGAAATATCATCAGATACTGGATCATATTACCACATGTGGTGGAAGTGTGTGGAAGTGAAAAGATACTGGACTAAATTCATACATGGCTGGAAAAAATGACAAAATAGCATATAGACTTGAAACCAGATATATTTTTATTGGGCATCTTACCTGAAGGATACAACAGAGAATTGACATATTTGATCATTAATGTTTTAACTGCAGCTAGAATTGGAATTGTTCAAAATTGGAAAAATGAAAAAACCCGATAGAGGAGGTGATTAAGAAAATAATGGAATGAGCAGAGATGAGTAGATTAACATTGGCAATTAGAGAGCAAGAAGAAAAAGAATATTATAAAATATGGGATTCATTTTATCAATGGCTAGATAGAAAAATAGGAAAATGAAATATATTGCAATATAAATACAATAGCAAATATAATACAATGGTAATGATATGCTACAGTATAATTGATTATTATGGAATGAATTACAATATGAATTAGAACGAGTAAAAACTGAAATTTGCTCTAAAAGGATAATGCGAACTTGCAATTAAAGTAATGATGATGTAATAATAATATAACATGACATGGAAATTAGATTAATATAATCTGAATATAAATTTAAATCTAAGAGGGAAAGACTATAGATATTGTGCACAAGAAATACATACCAACTGACACGCTTTACAATTGAAAGGAGATTCTATTTGTTGTTTTATGTTTATGTTTGTTTATGTTTGTTGTGATAAAATAAAAAAAATTACACACAAAAAAGATAATTGCTGGCTCTGAGACTAAATTTCAAAAGTTCATTCTAATCCCAGAGCAGAATTGTATCTTCACTTTAAACGGCTGCACTGAGATGATGGTTAACAGTAGTATTACAATTTATGGGTCTAGAAATACTGTATTGAATACCTATTTTTGTAGAGTTGTTTTTTACTTTAATTTAAAAGATTTTATTAAACAATGCAATTTTTAGCAGAGTTTATTCCCATGTGCTTTTTCTCATCTCCATACACAAAACTGGATCCAATTTGTCTGATAACCCTAAGTGAAGGACCAGGAAGACATGACAGCAGTGTTCCAATATTTGAGGGGCTGCCACCGAGAGGAAGGGGTCAAGCTATTTTCCAAGGCACCTGAAGGCCAGACAAGGAATAATGGATGGAAACTCATCAAGGAGAGATTCAACCTAGAAATAAGGAGAAATTTTCTGACAGTGAGAACAACCAATGGAACAACTTGCCTTCAGAAGTTGTGGGAACTTCATCACTGGAGGCTTTCAAGACAAGATTGGACTGCCATTTGTCAGAAATAGTGTAGGGTCTCCTGCTTGGGGTGGGGTGGGGGTTGGACTAGATGACCTAAAAGGTCCCCTCCAACTCTGATAATCTGTAATCATAAAAGTTATGAAAAGTTTATTCATATCAGTGGTGTTTTGGGTATATTTACACTGAGTGTAGTGCAAAATTACTTAGCATTAACTGAAGCATTAAATCTTGAACCAATGATAATACAAAGGGAACTCTCTTGTCCTTTTATAGAGAAGGCTTCTCTTTAAGGCTTCATTTCACCAGTGATTTCTAAAGAAATAATTAGGTTGAACATCAGTTTGTTGCTATTGTCAGCTTTTGAATTAGCTACATCCAGACAATCCATTTAATGACTGGCAATAAGTTAGCTCCTGAAAGAAAGAAGTAATCTGGCATTCCTAGTTCTCTAGAGGCAGGCAGTCATCATCTCATTTGCTGTAACAGCAGCTTGAAATTGTGCTGGAATTGCCATCTGGCATGTGAGAAGGGTCTGGGTCTAAATGTGAAATGTCAAAGGTAGACAGGAAATGTGATGATCTTTTCAGTCATTTGCCAATCTCTAGTAGATTCTCTTTATTAAGTGATGCAAAACCATATGGCAAGGTTACTCTAATGACTGCTTTATCGTATCATCCATCAAGCTGTCTTAGGAGTTGAAAACATTTTATAACCAGCACTTTCCAAGTTTGCACACCACATTAAACCATCTTTCCTTTAACCAATGTTTATCTCTGCAATAACATTTGAATTATATGCAGTTCTGAGACATAACAATGGTTTACCAACCACAATTGCTGTATTCCTACAAATGACAATATGCAAGCCAAAACTAAAGAAATAAAAGGGATGAAAGCATAACCCATTCACTGAGACCACAGTACCAATAAGTCACAAATTGTTAAACTTTGGCATAAGTCTCAATGCTTAAGCCTAGGAATGTGCCTGACTTAAACAGTTGTTTTGGAAAGTTATAGAAGGGACACATGCCAGATTTCAAGGACAGGTGTTTATTTTAAATTATTAAAGTTAAAATGAGGAACTGCTTGTATATTATATTCACATTAACAGGCAATTTTATTAGCACAATTAATTATCCAGAATTGTTATGCCTGCACATTCCTCCACCCAAAATACAGAATACCCATTTTAGCATACTAATGTTGCAATGGTAAAAGCCTTTGGAACAGGCTGTGTTGCTAATTGGAATCAATTAGGATAGCATTGGAGCATGGAGCCCAATCCTACTAAAAAGATTTCAGCAGCTACTCTTAGATTAGCCACTTCAAAGACAAGTGCTGGCTTCTTAGTAACATCATTCAGCACTCAGGAAATCATTATTCCTGTGAAAAGTCACAACATTTAATGATCCTCAGGGTCTAGTAAATTATGTAAACCAAATCAGTCTATGCAAACATATTTGAAGATACCAGTTTGAATAACCTGAGGAAATAATCCAGTTTGAAGAAATGTATGATAAAATAATCTTGATGGAATTATCTTTGCTAATCTTTTGTTTCTACATTTGCACTTAACTTGAATTAAGGAAACCTTGTTATAGCTACAATATATATCTCCAATAATCTTTAATCCCCCTTCAAAAAAGTTCATATTTTCTGTTTTGTGTTAATGTATTTCTTTATGCTGGAAGTATAAATTAGACAGGATAGGAGAGAAAAGAGAAAAATTTTCTTGACTGATTCAGTTGATTGGCTGACAGTTTGTAGAAAATATAGTTAAAATTCTGAAGTATTTCTGTATTCATAAATCTCACAGAAGTTCAAGAAAACTTCTAAGCAGGATCACAGTAAATGCTGAGCTTCTGGCAAGGCTGCTGATCTTTGGCATTCTTCAGAGAAACCCTGTAATTGGCAGTTCTGCTTGTAATTTGTAGTTTTCTTCTTTTCTGAAGCAGATATATTCCATGCCCTAAACCAGAAAACATCCTCTAGGTTTCTCGTTAGTTTATTATATTTTCTGTTTTGTAAATCTCCATCAATTATCTTAAATAAATGACCAGTGTACTTCCAATAAGCACAGTAACAATATTCAATTGTAATTAACAAAACAATTAAATTTTAAAGGTATAACAATAACTTAAACAGAAAAAAAATCATATCAACTATGCCCAAACTTTGATCATGGTTTTATAATAGGATTAATCTTGAAGATCAGCTTTTTAAAGTTATTTGATGGGAAGGGTATTTCAGTAGTGAAGATTTTATATGAAATAAGTGGAATTTACAGTGGCTAATTACCAGGAAATGCCTTTCTTGGTTACTGGTCTTTGACACAAAATTTGACAGAGTAACAGGTGCATAGATTTTGGAGTGTATAAATTTTCAGATTGTAACCAAGTCCCCAATTCTTTTCTTTGGATGCACATTCAAATGGCATGTGATATAAAAAAAGACTCATCTTAAAGCATTCTGATTGCACAACTCCTGACAAATCTTTTCTTCTTCTTCCTTTTGCAATTAAAAGTATAAAATTCTAGCATGGTGATGGTCAAATTACCAAAGAGATAAAGCTTAATGCCTTCCTTACAGACATGGCAGCTTTTTGTGAGCCAATTTCAAGCAGACCAATGGACTTGTTCTAATGAGGGATTTTGTTTTACACTTTTATAGTAATGAAAGTGTAAAATGTTCATATATAATAGAAATTTGATGAGTTGTGATTCCAATTGTACTTTATGGTTACTGCATTATGAACGATACCTAGAAATTTGTATTTTATAAATGGACTAATCGATGTAATAAAACTAATTATATTTTATTATACTAAATTAAAATAATTGCTACAAAAAAATAAAATTCCAATAATTACTATAATTTTGTTATAGCTGATATTACTTTTTAAAGGGAACTGGTTTCCACCTACTCATTACTTTTATAAAGAAAAAACATTATAAAGAAATAAATATTTTTGCATGGCCATATTTCTTGAACGTGACATGGGAGACTCCAAATGGAAGTCATGCATTTTTCTGGGGTTTGGCCTAGGGGACTATGTATAAAAGAAAGAAAGTAATCAACTAAATGAGTTGGAGAATAAGATATCATAAGCAGAAATGTCTGTGGTAAGTAAGCTGGTGGCAAAGTAAGGAAAATAAAGTCACAAGCCACTCCAACATCATTTTTGTGACTTTGTACACAATATTAAAAGGGTATTACTTGCAATGAAACAGCAAGAGCTTACAATTGCAGTTGCTCTTAAGAATCCAAATTAAATTGTGGGTACCTGTCCAAGTTTGCTTTTTTTTAAAAAATGGAAAAAATACTTTCTCTAGCAAATTGATTAATTTCATTCTGCGGGATGAGTGTAAAAGGAAAAGAAGAAGTCCATTAGACAAACATTAGAAGATTTTCAGCATCATTAAATTAAGAAAGGAAAATGCATTTGAATATATATATAGTTTAGTTTAAATGTAATATAGTAAAACATTAGTGTATGTATTTTTACTTCCAAAGGCAGTTTGCATCATCAGTGAATTTGATGAATAAACAAGTTTAGTGCAGACAATGCATATGCTGGAACCTATAGAATTCAGCAACTGTAGTTCTTTCCTGATCTTGGAGTGTTTCCCTATTTGTAAATCACTGCAAGAAAAGTGTGTGGGTGATGTGAATATTAACTGCTGGGAATCTTATTACAGTACTGTGAAAATCAAAGCTAACTTGGTGTAGTAGTGGCTAAAATAACAGATTAGAAACCAGGACATTGTGATTTGTAGTTTTCCTTTAGGCATGAAAACTGGCTAGGTGATTTTGACAGGCGTTTTTTTTTCTCAGCACAACTGGTCTGCAGATAATAGAAGATGGAGGCATTATGCATAGAACCTGCAGTTATAAAAAGTTATTCTAAAAATAAAAATAATAGACCTGGCATGGCTCAGAGCAGGAAAATTGAAGAAAGAGACAGAAGGGCTAATTCTGGCTGCACAAGATCAAGGCTTAAGAACAAATGCAGCAAAGTCAGTACTGACAAAAGCAATTGCAAATGGCTCCTCTGCAAAGAATCTGAAGTTAGTGAGCTGCTGCAAGAAGGTTGCACAGACTGCTTACAAAGAAAGGAATGACAAAGTAACAACAATTGTGCACTGAAGTATCTGCAAGAAATGTCATTTGCCTGCAGGCAAGAACAGGTGGGACTACAAAATAGATAAAGTAATAGAAAAATAAAGAAATAAATACTTTGTCACTTTATAATTCAAGCAGATAGACACCTGCCATATAATTCCTAAAACTTAACAACTGTTAATAAAAAAAGACAAAAAAGTCAGTATAATGGATGTGGGAGTAGCAGTAGAGTAGAGAAAGAACTGGAGAAAATCACAAAATAAAAAGTCCTGAAAATAGAAGTAGAATGATTGTGGCAAAAGAAAGCAAAAATAATACCAGTAGTAAAAGGTGTCTTGGGTGCAATCCTAAAACATCCGGAGCACTACTTGAATACTATCAGCATTGACAAAATCATCATCAGTTACTTGCAAAAGGCAATTAAGCTTTAGCTGGAACAGCTAACATATTGCAAGTTTGCAACAATATATTTAATACCATCAAACAACATCTCATTTCAAATCCTTGAGAATGACTCTGTAGGTAGATAAAAATGCCAAATCCAGTCTAACCATCTACTTATGTGATCAATAATATTAAAAATACACACCAACCATAGGTTCATCAGTTTTTTCTTTGTCCTACATAAATCAACCAATAAAGCCTTGGAAAAAAAATTAAATAACATATTATGTCTATGCCAAGATCAGAATCATGACAGCCATGGGTATTCCCTGTGACATTCTATGGAAATAAAAATGGGATTTGGAAGAATGAAGATAGGAAGAGTATTGATCATTGTGAAGTTTGGTGTTAAGACAAAACTCCAAATGGACAGCCAAGACAACTAACAAATTGAACAAATCAACACAGAGTTACCACTTGAGGCACAAATGACTAGGCTCATTATCCTGCTTCAGACACATTATGCAGAAAACTAGCTCTCTAGCGAAACTCTTCTACTGTGAAAATGGAAGGATAGAAAAGAAGAGGACAACCAGCAGCAAGTAGATGCACTCAGTTACAGTAGCAATGAGTGCATTGCTCATTGGAAGAGCTGAGAGATCAGGTTAGGAACAGAACATCATGGAAAAATTTATTAATAGTAGACAAAACTTCATGGCATGTAATAATAATAATCATCATCCTCTGATATAATACACAATATTAATATTTTATAGTAGCTGTGCTTCCAGAATTAATGCAGCCATAGATTTTGTTGTCAGTGCAATCATTGCTGTACTTCTCCCTATGACTATTGGATGAATTGACTGCTACAATAGAATGGCTAGGATTTTTAAAAAAAACTGATCTTAAACTTGATAGTCCTTGCTTCTTTGGCTTTTCCTCCATTAACGTACTTATCACTTCATGTCTCTTGTGTAAGTCTCTTTGTCTCCACTCTGATGCCTATTGGCATGAGCAGACATACTGACATGTGAAATTTGCTTTGATTTGGAGGAAAGCCTTTTTTGCTGTGGTGCCTGCCCTGTGGAACATCATTCCCTCAGAGATTGGGCTTGCCCTGACCCTACTGCTTTTTCATATGAACTTTAAAAACACTGATTTTGTGGCAGAGCCTGTGGCCCAGGCTATCTAGTTGAGTCTGTATGTTGCTTACATTGACTGCGATTTTGTTTTCATCTTGTCTCCTGGTAATTATTTATTTGTTATTGATTTTATTATCTTATCTTGCTTTAATTCTAGCCTGGAGTCATACATTTGAGATGGGTGACCATATAAATGGAACAAATAAATAAATAAATCATCTTACAAAAGCATGTTTTAAAAGTGTGAATAGCATAAAAGACACAGAGGTAGTGCTAACCTTTTTAAAAAAGAAATCCAATAAAATATACTCTAATCTCCAAAATCAATAGAAAAATAATATTTGCATTAGAACCCTGATTCTATACTCCAATAATGGTGTATTTTACTGTCTTAAAATATAAAATGCTAATAAAAATCTGAAGTTGATATAAATAAAATTTCCTGTAGCAATAAAGTAACATTGATATTCTTTATTTTCCAAACATTTTTTAAAAGCCCTATTGCACATGAGTCATTGGAAAACCATTTGTTTGGCTTTGTAAATATTGTTTTTTCCTTCTCTCATAAATCCTATTCTCAGTCTTTTATTATTATTTACTATCTCATTTTTCATTGTATTATATTGGTTGCATATGATAAACACTTCTATTTAAACTTTGAATATTTAATAAGTTGAAGACCTGTTAACATTGTCTGAGTCTGGAAAGGGTTTTAAAGAGTAAGCACAAGTTTCTATATTGGTAGAACAAATTTGAAATCTTATTTTTTCTTTCTTTGTTTAGAGCAAATTAAAGCAGACTATCTTCCAACACCATTTGTTCTACATAAACAAATCAGCATAAATTATCAGAAAAAATGCCATCATTTAGAAAAAGATCACCGTATATTTATCCTGACTGAAAAAATAGTGAAATTACATTGATTAGCTTGTTTTCAAACCAATATTACCTGAACTGTTACATGAACAATTTCAGTGTGACTTTATTTCTGTTCAAAATAAGGTTTAGATTTAAAGATTTTATAAAAGGTTAACACTCATTTACAACATCTGCATTATATTAATTCACATTTTGTTTCACAAAACTTTTAAAGTTTGAATTAGTTTTTAAAGCAACTTAATCATAACAGGTGGTGCTAACAGACTTAATTGTAGGGTTTATTGTTGATTTAGAGACTTATGTGGTTTCTTCATTTCTTTTCTGAAAATTTCTATTTATATGTTTTCCCAAACCATGAAGATTTTAAGTAGTGTCTGTGATTAATCACATTAACAACAGAAATGTAGCAGAACTGTATATAATAAAGCATTCAGACACTTCCCTTCAAAACGTAGTAAAATTCTGAAATTAAGTGGCATCTAAATAGTAATGAACTTATTAAAAGAAAAAAGAATATTTAGATGCCAACTGGGAAGCTATTTTTTTCTAAGATGTCATTAAACCACCCCTTTGTGCTTTTTAATTGTGGATTAACAAAATTAAAATTGATGTTATGTCTCCTGCTGTTCACAGAGGGACAGAAAATATATGGCTTTCAACAAAGGCAAGGAGCCCATGAAGTTAATAGCTAAACTTTAATTGATTTCTATAGTCTTGGATTTCAAGAGCATTGCTTCCATTTTGTCTTTCTACCTATCAACGGCCCTGTCAAGGATAGCAAACAGCACAATCAAAATATTTTTTTCAGTACTATTAGCATATAGCTACTGTTAATAACAAGTTAGCAAAATGAGAATATACCACAGAATAACTGGTAATATCCAGAAAATGTTAATATTGGAAAGGCTTTATCTAGTTCAGTGGTTCTTAACCTGGGCGATATCGCCCCCCCAGGGGGCAATTTTGTTTTTCAGGGGGGCGATGGAACGAAAAGGGGCGACGTGGGGGCAAAGGAACGGAATGGGGGCGATGGAGAGAGATATATTGGGAGAGAGAGAGAGAGATTGGTAGATAGGTAGGTAGTAGACAAAAAGACAGACAGGTAGGTAGATAGGCAGGAAGGTAGGCAGGCAAACAGACAGACCTTTTGGATGGATGGATGGATTGACGGACAGATGGACAGACAGAAAGAATGCAAGAGCGGTAGCACTTTGGGAAAGCGGTGGTGGTGGCTTTTCCCAACATGCTGCCGCATTCGAGGCACCGGTTCAGGTGCGGTACAACAGTCAATGGATGAACCTGCAGGGCTGGCGCCTTGAACGCCCCCCTGCCGCCTCTTAGCGCCCCTCTGCTGGCCCCCTTGGGGACGCTAAGAGGTGGCAGGGGGGTGGTTATGTTGGGGGAAGGGGGCGATGACAACTTCCTCAATGGGTCAAGGGGGCGATTCTTTCAAAAAGGTTAAGAACCACTGATCTACTTGGTTTACCTTTTCATTCTTTTTATAGAAAGCGAGGTAGGGTGGTTTGAGGATGTTACCTGTAATGGAAGACAGACTTGGATAGGTTGTCACTTCTTCTGGGGCTAATTTCAGTGGCGGGGTGAAGGTTCCACAGGTAGATATTTTTGTTGAAAGAACAGCCCGTGGGGAGAGGGGGAGAGAGAGGTTGGAGTTAGTGATTAGGTCCTTGTGAGACAGTAACAGTTGGTATGGGATGGCCATCTTCATTGGGATGAGGACATTTTGCTAGTAAAGTTGCTTGGATTTGTTGAAGCCATGATTCCACATGGACAAGATCTTGAGCATCACTTTTCCCCATTTAATGGGAATCCCTTTGATTTTAATAAAATGGATGCTATCTCAATTACCTTCTCACAATTGCCAGCTGGGTTCCATGGCTCTTCTAACATGTACGAGAACTTTGGGGGGGGGGGGTTTCCATGAAATTGTTACTGTCTTATTGGAGGACAGGGAGCTTCCAGAAAGAGGTAGTAAGAGGCTGTTGGGGTTCCAACTTTCTATTCCTGAGGAAGGCATCTTTGGAACTAATGTTGTCAGAAAGCTATTGATCACTCTTGATCTTTCCATTTTAGGAAAGATTGTTAAGTTAATGGTGATGGATTAACCTTGCAGCACCCAGAAAAAGTAGATTATCTGGATCCTTTCAGTCAGGACTTTGGTCAGGAAACAGCATTGGTTGTTCTTTTAGATGATTTATGTCATGTCCCGAATGGGGACATGTGCATTTCATTGTCATATTAGAAGCTTTTGAGACCATCAACCACGGTATCACTGGGCCCACCTGCAAGGACTGGGATAATAGATGTTATTTCACAATGATTTTGCTCCTTTCTTAATGGGCAGTTCCAATCTGTGTTGATAGGAAAAAAAGAAGTGAGCTCAGTGACCCCTGATATGAAGGGTGCTACAGGAGTAGGTGTTCTTTTTTCTGTTTCTGAACATCCATACAAAGCTACTAAGACAGGTCATCCAATGGTCCAGTGTTTGCTATCATCCATATGTTAATAATGCCCATTGCTATTCCAGGCCATGACTGAGGTGCTGCTGCTGCCCTTTCCAGATATCTGAAAGCTGTTGTGGTGTGATTGGGAGATAACAAATTGAAGTTAAACTATGGCAAGACAAAGCTGCTGTTGATGTGTTGGCATCCTCTGTTGCTTCCAAGCTAGGCAGTATCCATTAGGGGAAAAGTTTGCAACTTGAAGAGCCTTGGTGGTGCAGGCTGTTAAATGCCTAGCACTTAATTCCAGCTGCCTGCAATTAGTGCAGGCTCGAATCCCACCAGGCTCAAGGTTGACTCAGCCTTCCATCCTCTCGGGGTAGGTAAATTGAGGACCCAAGATTGTTGGGGGCAATAAGCTGACTTTGTAAAAATGCTGCTTAGTAATAAGCAGGCATATACAATGGAATGAAGGCTATTACTGACTGCATTGGGTTGTGCTCCCAAAAATTGTAAGCCGCCCTAAGTCTCCGGAGAAGGGCGGCATATAAATATGAATTTTAAAAAAAACCCATGGCTCATATTGCAACACAGATACCCATGCCTATCTTCAAAGCTGGTACACCAGTTGTGGAGTTACCTAAGGAAGGAGGACTTTGTTAGGTTAGACTAATGCCCTCTTCTTGGGCTATGCTTGAAGAGTTTGGGGCTAGCCTTAAGGAGCATACAGAAACTACACCTGGTCTAAAATACAGTGGTCAGCATTCTTTCAGGCTGGTTAGACTAATGCCCTCTTCTTGGGCTATGCTTGAAAAGTTTGGGACTAATCTTAAGGAGCATACAGAAACTACAGCTGGTCTAAAATGCAGTGATCAACATCCTTCCAGGCTCCCAGCATGGAGAACTTATTGCATCAGTTTTGCAGCCCCTACATTCTGGCTCCAATTTAAGGTAATAAAAAGCTCTTTTCCCATGAGCGTTATTCTGTCAACTTCTTCCAGATTAATAACACAGGAAGGAGCCGGAGTGGTGCAGTGGTTAGAATGTAGTACTCCAGGCTAATTCACCACTCATTCCAGGAGATTGACTCTGAGTGACTCAAGGTTGACTCAGCCTTCCATCCTTCTGAGGTCAGTAAAGTGAGGAGCCAGATTATTATTATTATTATAATAATAATAATAATAATAATAATAAATTTATTAGATTTGTATGCTGTCCTCTCTCCCTAAGGACTCAGGGCGGCTCACAATATAAAATACAATACAATAATTTACCTAAAAAATGATTAAACAATACAAGCCCAATATTAAAACAATTAAAATTACTTTAAAAGAAGAAGCCCCGCCCCTTGGTTCAGTCCAGGCCGGCCTGCTGAAATAACCAGGGCTTCAGGTCACGGCAGAAGAGGCAGAGATCAGGGGCCAAACGAAGGTCCAAGGGGAGCTGATTCCACAGGGTGGGTGCTCCCACAGGGCCCTACCCCAGGGCACCACCAGCCGACAATATCTGGTTGATGGTACCCCAAGGAGGCCCTGCCTATAGGAGCGTACAGGGCGATCGGAGTGTGATGCCGGCAGGAGACATTTCCGCAAGTACCCCAAGCCATGTAGGACTTTATATGTTGTCACTAATACCTTGAATCTCACCTGGAAGGCAACCGGAACCAATGCAGGTCGTGCAGGAGGGGTGTAACATGGGAGTATCGAGGCACTCCCATCACAACCCACGCGACCGCATTCTGTACCAGCTGCAACCTCCGGGTGGTCCACAAGGGCAGTTGGGGTCAATAAGTACACAATCGTGCCTACCGTCCCTGTCCTATTGTCCCCAATTATTAGTTCCTATTTCTTATATTTAAATTTATGTTTATTCTTGTTTCTGTTATATTGTAAGCTTTTGACAAATAAATAAATACAAATACAAAATAGGCTGACGCTGTAAACCGCTTAAAGAGGGCTGTAAAGCACTGTGAAGTGGTATATAAGACTATTGCTATTTCTAAAGACAACCAGATGAACTAATATTAGTTTATTCTAAGGCTACATTAACAGAATTTTTGAAGTCTGAAAGTAAAAATCTCTCACTGTCATTTTGAAAGCATGCTCAATTAGGGTGGGCATTTCCTAAGTTTCTTTCTCTACCTAATAAGCCATTGGGGGCTCTTCTTTCTCGTCTAATCATTTTCTGGGCAGCATTTTCAAGGTAATTCCCACATACCATTCCATGACCTGACTGTTAGATCTAACAGGGAGAAACAGCTATAAATTTCATATTTTCAGGAGATTTCATGGGCTGAGGCAAGAAAACATTGAAGAGATCAGAGTAGCCCCTTCCTTTTGCCCTTTTAGAAATTTTTAAAATATAATTGCTTAGGAGAGCTTTTCCCTAATGTGAATGTTGCCATCTTTATTTCTATTTAGGTTATTTATAATTTAGATTGTATGGTTTTTATTTTTATTCTGTTTGTAGTGGCTTTATTCCTGCCATGGATATTTCAATCTGTATCTCTTCAGAGAAAGCTGCCGAAAGTCTTTTTGGACTGCAGCAACATAAAAGTACATTCCATAAATTAATTAATTAATTAATTAATAATAAATAAATAATAAATAAATAAATAAATAAATAATAAAACTGAAGACAAACACCCAGGTTCTCTTCCCATCATTTTAGGAGATTTCAATCAAGCAAATTTAAGGAAAGAGCTCCCAAAATATTTCCAGCATGTAAATTGTCCCACCAGAGGCAAAAATACTTTAGACCACTGCTACACAACATTTGATTTTGTTTTTTTGATTTTATTGGACTTATATGCCACCCCATCTCCGAAGACTAGGGGCGGCTCACAGATTAAAACATATAAATACAATAAATAATTAAAAAGAAATTAAATCACTAAAGCCCAATAAAACCCAAATTAAAATTTAAAACTATCCCACACTCCCCGGCAAGGTGATCACAGCCTGACTTGGTCAAATAGCCAGGTCTTCAAATCGCAGCGGAAGGTGCGGAGGTCAGGGGCCAGGCGGAGGTCCAGAGGCAGTTGATTCCATAAGTCGGGGGCCACCACGGAGTAGGCGCACCGCCGGGGGACCGCCAGCCAACATTGGCTTGCTGACGGGACCCCAAGGAGCCCCTGCCTGTGTGCCCGTACAGGGCAGTTGGTTCTCGATATCGGTAGGAGGCGCTCCCTTAAATATTGTGGACCCATGTCGTGTAGGACTTTGAATGTTAAAACCAAAACCTTGAACCTCACCCAGAGTGCAACTGGCAACCAATGCAAGCCGCGCAGGAGGGGGGTAATATGGGAGAACCGGGTAACTCCCATCACAACCCGTGCAGTAGCATTCTGCACCAGCTGCAACCTCCGGATGGTGTGCAAGGGCAGTCCTAAATAGAGGGCGTTGCAGTAGTTGAGTCGCGAGGTAACAAGGGCATGAGTGACTGTACGCAGGGCATCTCCGTCCAGGAACGGGCGAAGCTGGTGAACCAGCCGGACCTGGGCAAGGCCCCTGGGCGGCCCCACCTGCTCCTCCAACTGGAGCCGCGTCCAGGAGGACCCCCAGGTTCCGTGCCCTATCCACAGGGGGCAACACCACTCCCCCTATGGTCAAAGATGGACAATCTTGACTGGACTGAGATGCCGGTATGTACAGCCACTCAGTCTTGGCCGGGTTGAGCCGAAGCATTGTTTCTGTCCATCCAGATCCGTACCGCATCCAGACAGCGAGTCATCACGGAGAGGGCATCACTGATTTGGTTTGGGGTGGAGATGTATAACTGGGTATCATCAGCATACTGGTGATACCTCACCCCAAAACCACGCAAAACTACCCAGCAGTTTCATGTAGATATTAAATAGAAGGGGGGAGAGGACCGACCCCTGAGGGACCCCACAAGTGAGCCCCGGGGCTGACCTCTGTCCCCTGTCAGCACCGATGCGACCACCCTGAGAGGTAGGAGGAGAGCCACTGAAGCACCGTGCTCCCACACCTCCCGAGGCGTGCAAAAGGATACCATGGTCGATGGTATCGAAAGCCGCTGAGAGGTCTAATAGGACCAGGACAGAGGAGAAACCCCTGTCCCGGTACCTCCAGAGATCATCCATCAGTGCGACCAATGCTGTCTCCATGCTGAAACCAGGCCGGAAGCCCAATTGGCATGGATCTAGGTAGTCTGCTTCATCCAGGAAAAGTGGAAACTCTGAGCCACCACACTCTCAACAACCTTCGCCAAAAAATGAAGCTTGGAGACTGGACATTGTCTAACACGGTCGGGTCCAGGGCAGGCTTCTTCAGGAGGGGCCTCACCACCGCCTCTTTCAAGGTGGAGGGAAAAACACCCTCCTTTAACAAAGCGTTGACCACTGCCCGGAGCCAACCACAGGTGACCTCCCTGGCAGCATATGCCAACATCATATGCAGCGGGTCCAACAAACATGTGTGTACCAACAAGGAACCTGCAAATATATAGTAACAATAATCCTTGGTTCACAGATAAACTTAAGCAGCTATGTCGTTCCAAAGAGGAAGCCTACAGAAAAGGTGACAGAATGCTATACAACCAGGCCAGAAACATATTAACAAGAGAGATCAGAGCAGCAAAAAGAAGCTACTCTGAAAAGTTAAGGAATCAGTCCTCAACAAATGAACTAGCAAACATGTGGAAAACTCTTAAAAACATCACTGGCTTCAGCAAATCTCCATCCCAGGCAGAAGGAAATCAACAACTAGCAGATGACCTGAATGTGTTTTACTGCAGGTTTGAAAAGAAACTACACCACCTATCTCCATAACCCACATCTCAAACACACCAACAACAGCCTAGCCTCCTACAACTGGCCCCAATCCATTGGGTTCACAACCTCTGGTGATCACAGAAAAAGAAGTGCAAGATCTATTACACAGACAAAAGCCAGGAAAAGCACCAGGGCCAGACAAGATAACTCCTTCTTGCTTAAAAGTCTGTGCTGACCAATTGGCCCCCATCTTCACCCAAATCTTCAATAGATCACTAGAGATGTGCTTGCTATATTTCTTCCTGCTTCAAATGCTCTACCAGTGCCAAAGAAGCCCTCCATCAAGGAACTGAATCACTACAGACCAGTTGCTCTAATATCTGTAGTTATGAAAATCTTTGAAAGGCTTGTGCTGTCCCACCTGAAAACCATCATGGATCCGCTGTTAGATCCCATGCAGTTTGCATACCGAGCAAATAGATCGACAGATGATGCTGTTAATATGGTTCTGCACTACATCCTACAACACCTTGAATCTCCAAATACTTACACAAGGGCCCTCTTTGTAGACTTCAGTTCAGCATTCAATACCATCATTCCAGACATTCTTCTAACTAAACTAAACCAGCTAGTGGTACCTGAACACACTTGTAAGTGGATCATAAGCTTCCTAACAGGCAGGAAGCAGCAGGTGAAGCTAGGCAGAATCACATCTGATACTTGTAGAATTAATACAGCCCCCGCCCCAAGGCTGTGTGCTTTCTCCACTTCTTTTCTCCCTATATACCAATGACTGCATCTCAAACAATCCATCTGTTAAAATATTGAAGTTTGGAGATGACACAATAGTGATTAGACTCATTCGAGAAAATGACAAATCTGCATACAGACAGGAGATTGTACAACTTGCCTCGTGGTGTAACCGGAACAATCTGGAATTGAACACACTCAAAACCATAGAAATGGTGGTAGATTTCAGAAGAACCCCCCTATACTACCATCTCTTACAATACTAGACAACACAGTATCAACAGTAGAGACCTTCACAGTTTTAGGTTCTATCATATCACAAGACTTAAAATGGACACCTAACATCAAAAACATCATCAAAAAAGCACAACAAAGAATGTTCTTTCTGCGCCAATTCAGAAAGCTCAAACTGCCCAAGGAGCTGCTGATATAGTTCTACAGAGGAATTACTGAGTCTGTCATCTACACCTCTATAACTGTCTGGTTTGGTTCTGCAACCCAACAGGACAGACACAGACTTCAGAGGATAATTAGGACAGAAAAAACAATTAGTACCCACCTGCCTTCAATCGAGGACATGTATACTGCACGAGTCAAAAAGAGGGCTGTGAAAATATTTACAGACCCCTCACATCCTGGACATAAACTGTTTCAACTCCTTCCCTCAAAATGACGCTATAGAGCACTGCACACCAGAACAACTAGACACAAGAACAGTTTTTTTCCGAAAGCCATCACTCTGCTAAACAAATAATTCCCTCAACACTCTTCAACTATTACAAGGTCTGCACTATTATTACTGTTAATCTTCTCATTACTCCTTATCACCCATCCCCTCCCACTTGTGATTGTAGGACTGTAACTTTGTCGCTTGTATCCTTACAATTTATATTGACTTTCCTGGTATGATTGTACCCTATTACTATCATTAAGTGTTGTACATTATGATTCTTGATTCTTAACACATGTATCTTTTCTTTTATGTATACTGAGAGTATTTACACCAAGACAAATTCCTTGTGTGTCCAAACACACTTGGCCAATAAAGTATTCTATTCTATTCTATTCTATTCTATTCTATTCTATTCTATTTAGTGCTCAACTCAGTGTAGAAATCTAATACTTTAGCACCCCCAAGAGATGTCCATTCAGCCTGTTTAAATATTTTCAAAAAGGTGAGTCCACCAGTTCCTGAGGCAACCTGTTCCATTTGAACACTTATTGTTAGAACATACTTCTTTATGTAGAATTGAAATCCTCTTCTTTGTAATTTAAGCCCATGGCTTCATGATAAACCTTTATCATTTTGGTTGTTCTCATTTGGCCACACTATAATTAGCCCATGTCCTTCCTAAAATGTTGTGCCCAAACTGTTGTAGATGTTGAGAAGTTGAGGTTGAGAAGTTACTAATCAAATTGCAAATGATGCTAAACTGATTGTGAAGATCTAATGCTATTATGTTAAAGGAGATCTAGATAACCTTGAGCAATGAGCTGAAATGAATAGGATAGAATTTAACAAGGAGAAATGTAATGGTAGGAAAAATGAAAGGCAAAAATACATGGAGGGAGAAACCTGATTGGGAAATAGTATGTGTGAAATTTAAACATAAACCAGCACTGTGTTGTAGTCATTTAAAAAATCAAATTTACTTTGCCTTCATCAACAGGAACATAGAATCCAATCACAATACTTAATTCACTCCACTCTGCTGTTCATGCCCCATTTGGAGGATGCAGCTCTTGAGTACCCCAGTTTAAAAAGGGCAATAGCAAATTGGATATTGAAGGAAATCAAAGGTGAGTTCAGAAGAAGACTACCAAATATGAATACTTTGAAACTAAAGATTTTGAGGAACAGCTAAACGATCTGCGAATGTTTAACTTTTAGAAGAATTGACTGAGGGGAGATAATATAGCAATGTGAAAATATATTTGACCCAGAAGAGGGAGTAGATTTAGCCTCTATTGCTCCAAAGAACAGAACCAGAACCATTGAGACTTATAAAGAAATAAATTCAGGTTAGACTTCAGGAGGAACTTCCTGACTGTATGGACCCAGTGAAGTTAGATGTTATGCAATGAAAACAAAACAAAAATAAAACTGGAAGTCTCCAAACAAACTAGATAGAAACCTGTCAGAAGTGCTTGAAACAAGTAGGAAATTGCACTAGACCTGCCCAACTCTATGGCTCTATTCATATCCAGTTTGCAGAAATTCAAAAAGACAGAAAATCCAGTTTCAGAGCTGCTGAGTTGGTGCTCCTCAGACATCCTAAAGTTATCAGAAAATTATGTGTAAACAAACAAACAAACAAACAGAGGCATGACATTTAATGTCTGAACTATACCTTTCTAGCTTTTGTTTCAGATCACTAAAGTAATCTGCTTTCTTTCTAAATTAATCGGTGGATAACATATTATATTTTAGCATTCCCCTTGGATGGTTTCATAGTTACAGGCAAAGGGAAATGCCGGTTTAACAATGGTAAAGCCAAAGACAATGAAGCTTTATTATTCTTGGGCTGCGAGTGAGATGAAGGGACAATTAGGGACACAAAGGTATGTATTGGTTTCATCCAGGATGTTGACCTTACCGTATTGCCAAGTCACGGATCTCCCAATACAATATTTGGGCTCAAAACTTCTCTCCTAACAAGTGCTCCTTTATATTTCTCTTGGGGGGTGGAGTTATGAGTCCAGCGCAACCAGCGAGTACTACAGAATTCAAAAACTATTTTTGCCCTACGCGCCGAACGTAGAAAGCAGAAGCGAGGAAGATATGTTAAGGTAACCATGCGTAAAACTCAATTAAGTTTACGCTTGTTTACGTTCAAACTCCACCCCGTCTTGCCTGCCCGGGAGCAGCACCTCCCCTCGAAGGGCAGAAGTGTGAACAAGTTCGGGAAGGTGAAAGGAGTTGGCGGAGGTTAGCGATATTGACTCTGGCTGGTAAGGGAGGACGAGGCGGTTCAAATCTTATGCCCCATTTGGGCGATGCAGGGCAGTGAGGAGCCGAAGGGGGCGGGAGGTTCGTCGCAAGGAAGCTTCTGAAAGCGGGCTTGTGACCGCGCTTTCCTGCGGTAACTGAGCGGAGGCGATTACCGGAAGGACTGTTCTTCAACAGTGAAAATAAATCGTTCAGCGTCAGGGTCAATCCTTCTCGAAGCTGTCGGCCTTGGATTTTCACTTGACCTTTTAAGGCTCTCCCACTAGGTCAGGCGTAGCCTGAGAAAGTGCCAGGCTTTCACTTTAGGCTAAAAAGAGAACTTTTAAAATGGGCAACTCGGTCTATTTCTGGGGTGTCCTCGAGAGTAAGAGGCAAACTGAAGAATTCATAAAGGCAATGGAGCTAATGGGTGTTAAAAGGACCCGGTATTTCATTGGCCATAAGAAGCAGGTGAACTCTTTGTAATTAACAAATGGCTTTTCTTATCTGGATTAATGACTTTTTTAAAAATTACATTTATATGCCGCCCTTCTCCGGAGACTCAGCTTACAATTATTGGGATACAACCTAATGCGCTCAGCAATAGCCTTTCTTCCATTGTATATGCCTGCTTATTACTAAGCGGCATTTTTACAAAGTCAGCTTATTGCCCCCAACAATCTTGGGTCCTCAGTTTACCTACCCCGAGAGGATGGAAGGCTGAGTCAACCTTGCACCTGGTGGGATTCGAGCCTGCACTAATTGCAGGCAGGTGGAACTAAGTGCTAGGCATTTAACAGCCTGCACCATCAAGGATGCTGCAAAGGACCAGATTGGATAAGAGAGTGGCTTCAGATAAATTTGGAGCCCAGTCAATTCAAGCTGATAACACATTTGCTGTTTATTTTTAACTTTTTAAATTATATATATTTGATATCTGTGCACACCAGACCTTATTGGAGGTTGTTAGTACCAATTTTTAGTACAAAATACAAAGTAAAGGAGATACTGTCATTCTTGCATTTGTTTAATATCTCAATGCCATCTGTGATGTTAGCTAAGCATCTAGATTGTTTTCCACATGTTTACATTTATAAGTCATTGAAATATTATCTGTTGAATTAATGTCATCCCTTCTGTGCAGCATATGTTATGTTTAAGGTTTTCACTAAAATAAAACCAGGAGTGAATGAAATGTAAAACGTTTTATACAAATTATGAGTTTTAAAAGTTTAGCTCTTTTCATTTTTAAGCCAGTGAAATTTTATAGGATCTTGAGCTCTATAATTTATGTTTGCACAGAATAAAATAGTTTGTAGATATAGTTTGATACTGTAGGAAAGAAGACACCTTGGTTCTTGAACCTAGTGATTCTAGAAAGGCTGAAAACGAGTATTTCTGTTTAGAGGGTTAAAATATAGGCTAAAAAAAGTTAGCCATATAATTGGAAAATGGGTATAAATATTTAAATGCATAAAAATGATCTGAATCTTTTTCTGCATCATATAAAGCTTTTTTAAAAAAGGGAAATTGAAAAGTATTTAATACTTTAAAATATAATCTATAGTTACTGAAAATGCTTCTTTCCCTATCCATTTAATTGCTTCTCTTTATATCTGTCTATATCTGTCTGTCAGTCCTCCATGAAGAAATTGGATTTTTGAGTTAATTTAATCTGACATAGAAGTAGATCCACTGGCACTTATTTAGAATATTAGGACCATTCCACTAGTGGCTCTCATCTATTCTGCCTGCTAAACTGGTTTGCCATGAAGATAAAGGTGCATAAGGAACGTAAAATATTTCATGACAGAATTACCCTATAATTATTGGCGGTAAGGAAAATATTGCTTCTACAGTACAATATCAGAATTTCTACCCTTCTTAGCGAAAAACTATAGGTCCATTGATCATAAGTCTTGCATTCTACGTAGTATTATTGTTGTACATGCTGAAAAATCACTATCATTTTAACTTGCAAAGTAAGTGATTATAATATGCATTATTTCTAAACTATCTGACTTCTTTTAACATACTGTGGGCTTTTATTTCATTAATTTTATGCAATGACATTCTTGTCTGGTTGCATGTTATGTTTGTAGTACCAGAGATATGAAAAATAGTCCTTTTGTTTGCAGCACTAGTTTGAACTGCTTTTCTTTTGGAGATGATCGAAAAGTACTAGAAGTGTCTGAAGATATAGCATCTCTTGAGCAAACATAATAGAAAGCTTAGTGGAGTAGATCACAAAGAATTTCCGATTCATTTATTCAACAGTACCAAGAAAAATGGTGATTTCCCTGGTTGAATTAGGTTGCTAATATTTAAAAAGGAGAAATATTTAGAATGCACAGCTTTTAGACTTTTTTTTAAACCCCTTAATTGCAGTTCTTTTGCCTCCGTATGAGGGGAGGAAGAAGGGAAGAAAACTGAAGAATGGAGTAGTTGAGAACATTCCAAGAAGCTACCCAGCTTTCTCTTCCATACAGATATATTCCATACAAATATATTGATGTAATTTTTCCTGGTTTTTTTTTTGTTATTTGTAATTCAATCTCTAGCTAGATCTGGCCAATATATGGTAAATTTATATTGTTCAACTTCATTTGTTTGTTTCTTCACCAAATTTAGTCTCATTCTTTTCTGTTGTGAGAGAAATGTTCTGCTGATAGACAGATATATGGTAGTATCTATCTAGGCCATCTTCATGATTTATTTCCAACATTCCATTTAGTTGGAAAGTACAGCAAAGCAGAGGAAAGGGCATGAATTTTTTCCAATCCCTTTACTTGCAGTGGCTATAGGAGGCAGCTATATTTTCTTCTGCATGAGATACTGTATAAAATAATATTACTATTGTGTCTTATGTCTATTACTTTGTGTGCACTGGGAAACAAACATAGGACAGACATTCTGAAGCATTGTTCCATAGAAATATATTGGGGGATTTTTTTCTAGAATATTTTATCCTGCTGATCCAGCCAGGTCTGATCCATTTTCATATTTAACTTTTCTTTAGTTGGTCTCTCACCCAATACCTGGTTTATTTTTGATGACACTCAGACAAATTTTCAATAATTTCTTTTATATTAGGTGATTATGAGTGACTCATTCTTTCTCAGGCCAACCTATTTTACTGTTGTAGGGAGAAGTAGAGGAGTACATGCTATGTATTGAGCTACTTAATGAATGAATTAAAATTAAATAACAAGGAAATAGATTATTTAAAAAATGGCAAGGCTGCAAGTTAGCATGGTGTGACTTAAAAAATATTAAAAATTGATGTGACAATGTGATTTGTTTAACCCATGTCTGAATTCTGCATCTGGCCTTGATGATTGGAATAATTCTATTTCTATTCCCTTCTAAAGATAAGGCAAAGGGTGAATACAAGAACTAAATGGTGGGTTGGTTTGTTAATTGCTCCGGCATGGAAATTTTTGATGAAAGGATATAATAGATGGTGTTGAGCAAAATTTGGAAAGTGCAGAGCAGAAGTGTACAGACCAAATTTTTATTCTTCCATAGTCATTATGTTACTATTTAACAATTTTTATACCACATTTATTATTTTTATATATGAATGAAGGCAGTGAACATACCTAATATTCCTTCCTCCTATTTGCCCCACAACAACTCTGGGTTGACCAGAGAATGACAAGTCCAAAGTCACCCAGCTGCCCTTCATGTCTAAGGTAGGACTCATCATCTCCTGATTTCTAGTTTGGTGCCTTAACCACTAGACCAAACTGGCTCATTTCTCATTGAGATATACTGTATATAAGCCCATATTTGTCTTAAAACATGCTACAACTATTGATTTGCAAATATATTACCCATAATTTGGCAGAATCTTCACAACGTACAGTTAGTTCCCAAAACAAATACTAAATAGTACCAGAATGTTTTTCAACATACTTAATAACACACAGCTGCAAAATGACTTATTTTTATACATTTGTCTAATCAAGACATTAATTCCACTTTGCATATCTTTGGCAAGCAGGTGCATTTGTAGCCAGTTTTATGCATTGGTGTAAACTATCTTGATTCTGAAGCAATTTTTGATGTGGCTTTCTCCTGTATCTTCTGCATAGGTTTTTTGTATGGTTAGGAATTTTTATTGATCCCTTGTAGTTCCGGAAAGATTCCTTTGTCATGTTTCTGCACCTTGGATCATTTCTTAGCACGTTAGGGATGTGGTAATATGGTAATAGTTAGGGACCATGGTAATTCAGTCAGAAAAGTGGTGACTAAGTGAAAAATCATGTAACCACAAAAATGCTTATGATTTTATTTCAGCTTTCCTTTGCTTTACAGCATTAGAAGGATACACCAAATAGCCATGTGAATCCAAATGGCAGGGAAGATTTCCAGAACTTTATTTTACTCATGAGGTAAAGTTTGCAGCCCTTTTTCCTCACTCCTTTGGAATACTCCTGCTGGTGCTGGGATAATTAACAAGAAAATAATTGATGTTTGTATTTACATTCATTGAAGAAGAAAGGATTACAAGAGAATAAATGGGTACACAACAAGGGAATGTAAATTGAAAGGAATGTGCTAATGCCCAGTATTTGTCTAGTGTGCTTCCTGGAAGCCTCTTAGGAGGCAAGCCTTTGGTGTGAAAATGATTAGGGTCTTGTCAGTGTCAGGCAGCAGCATGAGCCAGCCCTAGGGTTCTAATCAACTACTTAAGGTTACAGAGCTGAGCTTGTTAAATTGCCGTTAGAACCTTTTAGGAATGTACTTCCAAGAAAGCAGGTCAGGAAGAGACAGCTTCCTTACCCTCTGCAAGGGAGGAGGGGAAAAACAGATCAAACACAGAACATGTACTAAACTATATTGGTGAATGTGTGTGTGAGAGAGAAGGGGGACAGGCTGCAAAGTTTGTATATGTGCACGTTATCAGGACATTACCTGTACATCTCTCCATCTAGGGCTAAATTTTGCTTTTAACTTTCAGACTGCTGGCTTTGAGATAAAATTCTGTACAACATGCCCATAACCAGTGTATTCGTCGTGTGTTAATGCTGGTAGCCTCTGAGTCCCTTTCAAGTGTAACCACTTTGTACAGGTCCCATCGGATGCTTCTGGCTTTTGTCTCCTGTGATTCATGGATCAGGTTTCTCTTGGACAGAGTACTCATCAGATGTATCCACACTTGGATTTTTCAATTTCTATCAGTTGGGTAGAAATTCTGTTATGGTAGGGATGGACAAATGACTCCCGTCTAAGCTATCCAGCAGTCTTATTAAACTCAGTAGTAGAAATATTTTTCCCATATCCCCCATATTAGGCTTTAAACTGTAGTGCAGGGGTGTCAAACTCAAGGCCCAGGGGCCGGATATGGCCCATGGGGTGCTTAGATCTGGCCTGTGGGACCACCCTGAAAACAACAAAGGACCGGCCTGAGGTGCCTCTGCCAGCAAAAACTCAGCTCAGGACAGCGGTGAACTTCATTTTCTCTGGCAGAGGGTTGCAGGACGCCGTCCCAACTGAAAATGGAGGTCAGGAGCCCATTTTCACTGGCAGAGCAGTCGGGTCACCACAGCCACCCTCCTGACACGAGTGATGTCATGATGGCTACAGCCAACCTGGCCATGCCCACTGACCCTTCAAGGTCACAACCATGATGTGGCCCTCAATGAAATTGAGTTTGACACTCCTGCTGTTGTGTAACTAACATATACAGGAATTACCAAAACTGTAAGATAGTTCAGTCCTCTAGCAGCATATTGGTTCTTTATAAACCACCTAAGATTTTCAGTAATTAAAATCAGTTTAAAGCAGTGTTTCTCAAACTTGGAAATTTTAACTGTAGACTCAGCTCCCAGAATTTCCCAGTCAGCATGCTGGCTGGCCTAAGTCTAAAATATAGACTTCCTCCAGTATTTAGTCTCCCTTTTCTAGTAGAAAGTATATTCCTGGACTGACTTCTGCTTGTTTTATTTCATAGTTCTAGCTTGCTATAAGTTTGGGATCTTCCTTGATCTAGTCCCAGAATGGGATTACATTTCATTACAGTGGTGAAAAAGAGCTTGATGTAGCCCATCCTTAGGTGGAAAGAGGAGCTAAGATTTTCTAAACCAGTTATCCTCCTCCTATAATATTCTAATTACTGTATCCCACGTTTTTTATACTAGATATCTGTTTCAAATATTGCAAAGTATAGAAGAATTACAGCAGACTATTTGGAAGATAAAAACTGTGAGTAAAGAAGAGGTTAAGCCCTCCCAGCTCCTTTTTATTTAAAATTCACATTAACTTTGTCTAATGCACACTCACATAAATCATCACAGGGGCTGTACTGCATTGATGTGTAAAGTGTTGTTTGCAACTGAATAATATTATAAAACAAAATTTAGATTTTGTCTCTCCTGCTGCTGTAGACAGCTTACAATTAATGTGTTGCATTCAATAATTTCTTTTCTCTGCAGGTGTTGGATTATTGTTGGAATTCATAGTTCAGCCCTAGCTAATTTTTGCTCACCATGAAGAAGAAATTATAAATAATTATAACAGGAAAAAAAGAGTTTGCAGTTAGGGCACCGAACACTAAAAGATTTTATATGAAATAAGTTGCAAACAGTTATTTATAAATGTTGGGCCTTTCTCCAGAAATTTTGAAAATCTTAGAAATTATCTTCAAATTTTTATATATTAAGTGTAATTATTTGCTTTTTCTGAGTATTGATCTCTTATGCCTAGCTACTGAAAATTAAGATTCACTTATCTAGATGTGTCCATCCTTGCTATTAATTATATGCTTGCTTCCTAGGTGGGTTATGTGACAAACTAGGAGATTATTATAAACTCCTTTTATCTAAGAATGTAGTGCCATGTTTCACAAGGATATTTCTCATAAATCTCACCTGTGGTGGTATTCTACTGGTTTGGCCCGGTTCTGACATACCGGTAGTGCCGAAGAGCAGCTGAGATCGAACTGGTTTTCTAAGATGCTCTGCTGTTGGGCCCACACGTCCGCCCGGGCTCCCATACTGACCTTTATTTCCTGCTTTTGAAGCGCAGCTGCTTTGCGCGGCACAGCAGATTGCTGCGCATCAGCTGTTGAAGCAACAGAGAGAGTGCAGGATTGCAGGAGGTGAGTTGGAAAGCCTCTGCTCCTGTGCAAAGTGCATGTTTGGCATGCGCGTGCGTGCAAAGTATGTGTGCACACGCAAAGCACACTCACCAAGCCATGCCCACCAAACCGGTGGTAACCTTTTTTGAAACGCACCACTGAATATCACCCACATGGTTGCACAATTATCTATCTCTCTTTTTTTTCCCTTTAAAATTAGCCAAACTTTGCTATGGTCTGTATTACTGGGCTTGGGATAGAAATATATAAAATATCTTCCCTTCTGTTTTTCCCAGGACAAACAAACCTGGAAGGAAAAATTGTTACTAAATGGGTTAAGAAATCCCCACCTAGAAATACAAGTTGTCAGTAGATTCAGTCTGACTTTGTATGTATATTTTACAGGAAAACCTTGAAAGGAAAGGATCTGCCAACAAGGTTTTAAAATATCCATCTATATATTACATATTCTTACAGTGTAATACTGTGCCTATGTCAAAATGAGTTAATATGATAAAGTGGTAAATATCACTTTGGTTATTTCTTAATATTTTCTAAGAGTACCTAGGAGCTTAATTTGCTTGATTAAGCCTCTGAGGTAATGTAATAATGTATATCAAATCAGTATTGCATCTGGTGTGTTTTTAAAATTAAAGTGAAATGTTTAATTACATTCTGATTGGTATTTAGTTTGTTAACTGTTGACATAAACACTAAAACAGTTAAATAAGTCAAAGACTGCCTCTTATTATTTTCGTTGCCTATTATTATTTTCAGAGGAATAGTGAAAAGTACATGTAAAAATAATGAGAGAAGTAATAGGATTACTTAATCCTATTTAAGAATAGGATTATTAAAAGAATACCCAAAGCAGACCCCAGTGTGTTCATTGTGGCAGAAATAGCTGACTTGCATTATTTCCCTAGCCAGATAAGATGCCATGCTAAAGTAAGAAAGCTTGCTATCTCTACTACTCCACTCTTGCAGCATAAGTTTTTGGTGAAGATGGGAGAAGGCAAGATGCAACCTGGGCTTATGTCAGACCTGTCCCAGCTTGGGTATTTAGGAAAGAAAGACGGTCAACTCCATTTGTAGCAAAAGGTATACTTTTACTAAAGCCAAGTGGTTACAGTGTAAGCAAAGCCAGGTCTAAATATTCCTGCATAAAGCCAGTGATTTTTCCCTTTCCCTTTTCCCAGGCCCTCCCCCATTTGCTCATTTCATTAATGTTTTCACTAGCATTCAAACTAGTGTATTGGTAATAGTTCTAAAGCTGGAGCCTCTTTGATAGCCATTTGCATTCCATTCTATGTTCTTGGATTTTTCAACCATTGTCTCTTCTCAGGTTGGTAGCAATAGCATTTAGACTTATATACAGCTTCACAGTTTTTACAACCCTCTCTAAGCAGTTTAAAGAGCCAACATATTGCCCCCAACAATCAGGGTCCTCATTTTGCTAACCTCAGAAGGATGGAAGACTGAATTTACCTTGAGCCTGGTGAGGTTCAAACTGTCAAATTGCAGGCAGCCGGCAGGCAGCAGAAGTAGCCTTCAGTACTGTATTCTAACCACTGCATCACTGCGGCTCCTGGTACATCTGGTTCCTGTCATCTCCCTTCCTGACATTCCCCTACTCCCACTGCCCCTTTTATGGCAGGATGCCATCATAGCAAAGCAGGGCTGAAGTGATGTGATGGCAGATCTGACCGTTTCTTTGATCAAATGTCCAAAAAGCCTCTGAAGGTTTAGCTTATCCTTGTTAAACCTTCTGCATTGGCTTTGAATTAAACTATTTTTTAAAATGTGCTATTCCTCCCCCCAAGTTAAGGCTAAAGTAATTTTACAATTAAAGATAGAGATGAAAATCTCAGTTTGGAGTATTTGTTTTAAATATATCTTTGGAGTGTTAAGTTTGAACTAACATTGTCAGATAATCATGCAATGCTAAACTAAAAGCAATCTTAGGCTGTTCTACAAATAATTCCTTTCTCAATTAACCTCTCAGACCTTTAATATTAATGATAGAAAAATAGAGTGTAGGTTGACTGTTATGAGTTATGCCCATTGATGACCTATTGCCATTTGCTGATTAAAACTGCTGCTTTTTATTAAAAATATAAAAAGGCCATTGGTTTGTCTGCAATTGAAAAATAATTATCAGACCGTTGAACATATAACTAAATTTTAGCATATTTACTTATATGTGCCCATTTGCCCAACTCCCATGATATAAATGATAAAAAACACAATTTGCATTTTAACACAGAAAACTTTTTAAAAAATTTAAGGTCCACTCTGAAAAGATTTTGATTTAACCATCCAAATCTTTTTGATCTATTAATGTTAATATCCAGCTAAGTTGACATATTTTAAAAAGATGAATGTTTAAATTTTGTAACAAATTTGGGGGGAAAGATCTTGGACATCAACACACATTCTGTGAATGTTTAAAGTATTTACAGCTGAATTATAATTTCCATATTGATCAAACTATTTGTAAGAGGTTTAACTGAAGGGACACAACCTTTGCAGATTTATATACAATATATTGTTTTTCTCTAAACTATAGTGTTTACTATAGTGGTGTTTTAGGTATATAATTTATGCATATTCCCAGTAGATAAAATATCTTGACTGGGGAGACTGGGAAGAAGACAAAAATAACTTCATTCTAGATTCCAGAATCTTCGCTGTGCTATTCTTAGTTATGTTCTGTAAAAGCAGCCTTACTTTCTTCCCTCTAATCTTTCAGAAGATCTCACCAATGGTTGTGCTTATTCCTGCTGGTTCTTCAGTTATAGACTCCATCACCTACACACAGGCCATGCAAAATCTGTGCAAAAATTGGATCTGTGCAAAAACAGATCCAATATCCAATAACCTTCTCCACAGCTTAACACCTCTGTTCTTTTATATGTTTTCAGCTGTGACAGATATGCCTACATCCAAGTGTTTGATTAGGCTTGAAGCTTCTTGATATTGATAGGATTCTAAGCCTGGTTTTGCTACAGAGAAATTATCTTGCTGCAGGAATATTTTTCTTCCTCCTTGTTTATCCTGTCCCTGCTTTTAGGAATTCCCCTTTTCTCGATATTCTTCCATGCAGTTGTCATATTGTGGAAGATGAAAGTTGAACATGAATGATTCCAATTTTGCTGTTTATGTGTTATGGGGAAGTATTCCTTAATACATAGACTACGATTAGAAATGATGTGACCTTAACTAGCTTTACATATTTTTCTGGGGTAGATGAGCAGATTTAACAAGAATAAAATAAAACAGAATCAGCTGGTATGATTATATTGCTCAAACTAAGTAAGACTTTCCTTGAGTAACAGTTCTGTGAAACTTAACTTATTTTGTAGCTAGAATGGGGGAAAAATACACAAATATTGAATATTTCTTAATTTAGGTTCCTGACCAAAACTTTCACTTGTTTATTACTGCCTAGTGCCCACCTAAAGTGGGCAAGTATGTAGGCATGATCTCTGGGGAAAAACACATTTATTTATTTATTATTTATTTATTTTATTAATTTGACTTGTATGCTGCCCCCTCTCCAAAAAGGACTTGGGGCGGCTCAAAACTAAAACCACACAATAAGTTAATTAAATAAAACCATATTAAACAACTAAGTCAAATTCATGTAAAACCCCACAGTTTAAAACAGGATCACCCTCCCCCAGGAGGTCAGCACAGCCTGGACTGTCCAAACAGCCAGGTCTTTAAATCATGGCGGAAGGTGCGAAGATTGGGGGCCAAACGGAGCCCCAGGGGAAGCTGGTTCCACAAAGTGGGAGCTGCTACAGAATAGGCCTTCCCCCGGGTCACTGCCAAGCGACACTGGGTTGCAGATGGTACTCCAAGGAGCCCCTGTCTGTGCACTCGTACAGGGCGGTTGGTATTCGATGCCAGCAGAAGTCGTTCTCGTAAATAACCTGGAGCCAAGCCTTGTAGGACTTTGAATGTTAATACCAGAACCTTGAATCTCACTTGGAGGGCAACCGGTAGCCAATGCAGGTCGCGCAGGAGGGGTGTAACATGGGAGTACTGAGAAACTCCCATCACAACCCGCGCGGCCGCATTCTGCACCAGCTGAAGCCTCCGGATGGTATGCAAGGGCAGTCCTAAATGGAGAGCGTTACAGTAGTTGAGTCGAAAGATGACAAGTGCCTGAGTGATCGTGCGCAGGGCATCTCGGTCCAGATATGGGCGCAACTGGTGAACCAGCCAGACCTGGGCAAAGGCCCCCCCTGGCCACGGCTCCCACCTAACTTGAGCTGTGAATCCAGTAGGACCCCCAGGTTCCGTGTCCTGTCCACATTTGAATGTCTCCTGGTATTAACTTTGTTATTAACTTTACATAACTCTACAAATAAAAAAAACACCTCTGTCAATGTATTGTTCAACAACAGTAAACCAGTTATAAAATATACAAAGTTTCATGAAGAGCAAAAATATGTGGCACAAAGGGCCTTGGTGGTGCAGGCTGCTAAATGCCTAGCACTTAAGTTCCAGGTGCCTGCAATTATTGCAGGCTCGAATCCCACCAGGCTCCAGGTTGACTCAGCCTTCCATCCTCTCGGGGTAGGTAAATTGAGGACCCAAGATTGTTGGGGGCAATAAGCTGACTTTGTAAAAATGCCGCTTAGTAATAAGCAGGCATATACAATGGAATGAAGGCTATTGCTGAGCGCATTGGGTTGTATCCCAAAAATTGTAAGCCGCCCTGAGTCTTCGGAGAAGGGCGGCATATAAATGTAATAAAAAATGGCAATTAACTATTGTGTTACATGTTAAGGAATATAACTCAAAAAACCTTAAACTTTCCTTGTTTGTGCAGGAATAATATGATGTTAGAGTCTTCAAAGAAAAAGCTATCTAATTTCTAAAGGGTTTTATATGTTAGGAAGTGCTTTAAACTTAAATAAAAAGTTAGCACTATAGTGGAAATGTCTTCTTATGTGAATGGGCCTAAAACTAAGGATGGTCTTCCACTCCTGAACGATCAAAATAAATAAAACTAGATATTCTCTAACTATTGATTAAAATTGGACCAAAACATTGATGTATAATCTCTAAAATAGTTAATTCCTGGGTTTACCAATCTACAATTTAACTCCCTAATTGTACGTAAGAATAGTTTAACTGGGAGAGGATATAACCAAGGACTCCACTGGAATTTTGGAGTTGCAATCTAAAAATAGTAAGCTGAGAAAAGACAAAATTGATTTCATGTCATTTGCACTTAAATTCAAATAAAACGAAGACTACATATGCAGAAGAGTCCATATTTTAAATACCTTCAAACAAATAAATATGCTTAATCATTCCACATTTGAGTGAACCCTTATGTAGGGTTGAGGAAGAGGGTTGTGGTATTGAATATACTATTGGTCTTTCTTCCTAGTCCTCTATTCATTACAGCACATTCATTCACTGAAGAAGCCACATTGTAAGTAATTATTCCTGTGGCCATACACAACTTGGGTTGCTAAGTAATAATAAGGTAAAGGTTCCCCTCGCACATGCATGCTAGTCGTTTCCGGGAGGAGGTGCTCATCTCTGTTACAATGCCAAAGAGTCAGCACTGTCTGAAGACGTCTCTGTGGTCATGTGGCCGGCATGACTAAACGCCGAAGGCATATGGAACACTGTTACCTTCCCACCAAAGTGATCCCTATTTTTCTATTTGCATTTTTACATGCTTTTGAACTGCTAGGTTGGCAGAAGTGCTAAGTAATAAACATGTTCTATTCCATTCATTCTTCTGGGAGAAGGATCAATAGTTCCTCTATCAAGTGCAGTTCACATGATTAAGATGTGTAGCTGCTTGTAAAACTCAATCCATGGAAATAATTGTCCCCACATATCTAATATTTACATATCCCTGTATTAAGATAAGAAACCCTGAACAGGTTTTCAGGTGCTCTTACATGGGATTACAACTCTGAGCAGTTCTTCAAATTCAGGGGATAAGTGATAATAGGGAATAATCTGTGATAATATTCATGGTTGCAGAAGGGTCCAGTTCAAAGTGCTGTTTTTGATCTGCATGGCATGAGGCCAGGTTATTTGAGGGACCCACCTCTTCCCAATGACATCTGCCTGTCCCATCAGATCAGGCAGAAAAGGTATGTTGTGGGTGTTACCTGTTAAGGAGCTGCACCTACCCCCCTCTTTTCACTCCACCCCAATTTCCTGGCAACAACCCCTGTTTAAGCAAGAATAAGGTCTTCTTTCTAGTTAAAATAATCAGAATCAATGAGGAACAGTACAAAAGAAGGACATAAAAGAAGAAACAAGGACAAATCAGTAGGCTTGCAGTTCATTTCAGGGGCTATAAAGATCAATCCAGTATGAAGAATATGATGCTTAAATCAGACACTACTTAGAACTAGTTGTGACTATTTTTCTCCCTTTCTGCAGTATTCTGACTTTCTTTGGTATCAGATACTGGGCTATGTATATTACTTGTTTTAATGTTTAATTACATAATTCATAATCTTTGCTGTGTTATTTTATGAACCTCAAAGTACAAACATTCACTTACGCATTTTCACTAAATACAGCTGAGTAAGGTAACAATTTCTACTTAGGGTTTCAGCTTTCCTTACTGTATTCTATAAATTTTAGTAATTATTTATAGACTAATACTGGATAAAACAGAGGTTAAAAGAGTGTGAAATAAGGATGGTTTACCTAGCTTTCTTCACATACTCGTAAATATTGTATAGATTCTTCCTAATCTTTCTTTACATAGAAATGTAATGCCTCCCACAACTGTTCTGGCCAACAGTGTTAGCCAGAATTAAATACTTAAGCATGCAAGATCATGCAAAATGAATAGCAGCAATATAGCTGGGAAATTTGTGAACAGTATGCTCAGCTTGTGGTATAGCAGTGTAGGATTTCTGGAGCCATGTGGGTGCTTAATTTGACATACTTACTGAGCAGAAATGAGTATTTTTAGCCATAGGCTTTCTTCTTCCTTCTTCGTCGTTGTACACATATTATCAGTGCTCTGTAACTATCAAAGAAAAGGTTATATTACTAAAGTATTTCTTTCTGTGATTCTTTCTTTGAGCTAATGTTCTACTTCAGTGTCTTTATTTAAAATACAATAGATTTTCTGTAGATTGGTTTATATTTAAAGATCCCAAAATTAATAGAATTTTTATGATGGAAGTTGGAAGAATAATTACTTATAAAGAGATGCCAATATCAGAATAAGCAGCTTGTCACTACAACCTCTAAGCCGTGTAGCAGTAAACTGCTTTTTGAATACGAAGACAGATAAAAAACACCCAATAATTTGTTCATCTGAGGATTCTAGGGACATATCCTTTTTTTCTTTTCTGTTTGAGAAGAACCAGAGTGCCATACTAACAGTTACAGAGAATATTATTGAACATCAGAAATAGTTTGGCATTCTGTTCTTGAGATGAGAGAAAATGATAGACTTTTCTTTTGCATTCTTTAGCACAGTTAAGGCAACGTTCTCCAAAGGAAAATAAATAATCCACCCTTGTCTTTAAACAAAGAAATACTGTTTTAACCTGTGGAAAGGTAGTTACAGAAAAAGTAACTGAGAGCTGAAAGGTGTCTCTCCCCACCCTGGCTTTTTTCTTTGTTATTCTATTATTCTGTCTTATAGATTAACAGAATTTTAGGTGGAATTCTTAGGTGGAAGTCCTGAGTGGGTTATATCAGTTTATTTCCAACATTCCTACTACTATTTCCAATGTTCAGAATATGCTATTTCTATAGCCAAAGCTTCACCATCTACTAAAACAAGAATTAACAGCAGGCTCGATTTGAAAAAGAAAACACAAAAGTTTATGGAAATGCAAAATGCTTTTCAAATTAAAACGCCTAAAGGAATGGGACAAAAATGATCAAGGAGAATTAATTAAATTTGATAGAGATGGCATACTGAAAAAAACAAAATGCAGATCAAAAACTATGGGGGAATGGAACAGTTCCTGGAATCCTGACCTGATTTTGTGTAAGATACCAATTATCTCTGCAACTGTGCAGTGTACAAATTTTAAAAAATCTGGGGAAGTGCCTGTCCAACCTCCATGGTGAAAGAAGCCTTTGCCTGTCTAGGTGATTTGTACCATTATTGAATCTGTTGTTAATTTTTCCCCTAACATTTAATTGAAATCTGCCTTCCTATAACTTAACTTCATAATTCTCTGTCCTGCACTATAGAAAAATAAGGAAGAGGTCTTGGTTTTCTTCTGAGTGACATCTTTTAGAATGGCTATTACATCTAACACATCTGTATTTTCTTCTTAACCCTAAACGTGCCCAGTTGTTTCACCTGTCTATCTTTGTTGTCCTTCTCTGAACCTGTTATAATTCTTCTGAATAATTTTCATATCTGTCAGAGAATTACACTTGGCAGATCCCAGGATGGGGGAGGGAGGGTCTCTTCGGCCATGATACCAGCCTTATGGAATCTTCTTTCCCTGGAAGTGAGGTTATCATTTATTATTTTCTCAAGTAATTGAGAAAACTGGATGAATTGTTACAATTGTTATTTTCTCTTTTCAGATGAATGGTGTGCTATTGAAGATTACTTGGCTCCATGAAACATCTGACACCCCTCGTTCTTCTTGCCTGTGGCTCCTTTAATCCCATAACAAATATGCACATGCGTTTATTTGAACTAGCAAGAGATCACCTTCATCAAACAGGTTAGTTTATTTAATGTCTCCAAAAACTGAGTGAGCTGTGTTGCAATAAGGAGTCATTTGTATCTCCAAAAATGGGGGAACATTCCACATTGTTTCAACACATTTTAATTTCTGTTAATTAAAAGTTCAAGACTTAGACCAATTCACAGCATCTAAATTGAAAGTTTACACATTTACTCTTTCTTGAAGTAAAAGTGATGGTAATGAAATATAAAATAGTTCCTCGTCAGTATAATTAAGTTTTGCCAATGGTTCCATAGAATAATTGCAGACTAACTTGTGATAAAGGGGTCTTAAATCCTATCCCAGATTCTCTCTTTTTCTCTTTTCGAGGTGCCATGAAACACTTAAACTGCAATGTCACATCTCTATGCTAATTTTATCACTTAAGCTAAAGAAGTGATATAGTCTGCAATTTTAACTAGGAAGAGAAAGGGGAAAAAAGCTTCTATGTATTCATTATGACTTTCAACTGTTTCTTTAAAATAGAAATTACAGAAGAGGAAGAACCACATTTTAGCTGCTTCTATGCTTGGCTGTAATGATCCAAGTAGCTAATGATCCAGGTAGTTGACTGGGTCATGTTCACTCAAGCACTAGCAATGATGTAAGATATGGATGAGCAGGTTCATTCAGTCTCAATATCACTAATAAATGGACTGTAAGACATGAATGTTTGGAAAGCATCAGGAAATAGTTCACAAGCAATAGCAGTCAACGATGAGCAATCTAGAAATGTTGTTTTAATGGTATACTGCTGCATAAAGTCACTCACAGGCTTAGATTTCAAGGTTAACCAGGACCTTATAGTTTCAGTTTTCGGTGACGATGCAAATAGAGAACATATTGGTATCTCTGTTAGTTGTGGAAATGGAAGATAATTCTTACAATAAGATTTAAAAGGGAGGCTTCCCCTCCCCACAATGAATTACTTTTTTAAATTATTTTTTCATTCTTTTGTTGACTCTTATTGATGACACCTGGTAATTGAAGATTTTTCTAAAAATAGAACATGCAGCTATATATAATAAGATCTTTTCAGTGTTTAATGAAGAGCTTTCTATTTTCACTTTTGCCAATACTGGTCTCTTGTTATGGTATTACAAGAAAAGATTGGTATCTAAATTATGTTTAAATATCTTGCTTTTTAAAATATTAAACATATATCTTTGCTGAAAAATGGCTTTGCCTTGAAAAGAATAACTGAGTAAAGATCTCAGAAACTACTAGGATTAAATGATAACGCTGGATGTCTTCCTGCCTAGATGAGTTAAAATATTTTTTACTCCAAGTATAGAAACCTTGTTCTGTCTACTCAGAGCAAGCTACCCATTTTTATATTTTTTATTGAGGCAAAATAAGAGCTAGATGGAGCTATACAAGGTTCTTACAGATGTTTCATTCTATCTAATTCCCATGGGTAAATACAACAGGGTGCAAATGACATTGTCTTGAGGTTTATTAGATCTTTTATCCTGCAAAACAAGGGCTTGTATGGTCAAGTCCATATATATTCTCTCTTAGAGTTTCCTTTGAATTTTATTTACTTTTAAGGGCTAGAAAGAAAAATTTGATTCATATTACCATTTAACACAGTATTTCCTTCATCATCTCTAATTTCTGTTAAGGAACTCAGGCATGTTAATAAAGTTCTGTTTTATTCATACCAATAGACAAATTTTATGAAATAATTTCTTAAGTATAATAGATAGGTCTGTATATTAGCGAATAATACATCCTATTGTATTTTATTATTAATAACGTGCAACCTTATTTATTTTCCATGCCTTATCATGCTTGTTTAAGTGTTTCTTTTTAGTGTGATTCAATTTATTGTTCTATGAATTCTTAGTACTGACTGATGCTGCTAAATATCTTTTGGCAATCTCTTACAGCTAACTCTCTACTCATGTGTTCCTCTGTACATTATTATCTTGCATCACTTGCTATGATTTAAAGATGTCAAAAATGATCTATGTATTTTATCTTTAATGAAATCTTTCTCTGTAGACTGAAATCATGCGAAGAATGTATAATGTATTTCAAGAGAAAATACAGAAGTAAAGAGTTGCTCACCTCTTTACCAACTGAGATGGATGCTAAATGGATGGGTATAGGTCTTCCAAGACACGTTGAAGCTGAAAATGTTGGATCTGGCAATATTCTATTTAAAAAGAAAACTGTTTCCTTCAATATACTCAGCCTTATGGAAGGAATAATTGATTACACAATATGCCACAGCATGTAATACTTCAAAATAAAATCTTATCAAGAGTAGTTAAATTCTTGACTATTTGCTGTTAGTTTTTCTTTAATATTATATACTTACAAATTAAATTAAGTTTTAGAGGTATCATTTGCAATGTAACATTTTTCAGATTCTTGTTCACATTGAAGTTTTTTTGTTAAATTTCAAAGCTATGTAGCTATGTAATTCACTACTACATCACTACCTTAATATATAATTCAGTTAATTAAGAGTAATCTTACAATGTCTAATGCACAGATACAAGAATGAATTTAGCTAGTGCTTGACCCATCCTGAAATGCCGTATATTTTTATTAGCTCTTGTAGGTATATTAACATTTTTGGCAGTGATTAGCAAATAAGACCTACCAAACTCAGGCAGACACATAGTCACTCATATACAGACCTTATTTAGAATACTAAAATCACCAACATTTGATGATAATAGAAAATATTGTTACCCATAGAAATGTAAGGCATCCAATGTAAGATATCCAGGATATCAATCACTCCAAGACATATTCTCTCCAATTGATTTATTAGAAACAGATCTGGTACATCTAAGGCATTTTCCAAAGTGAAAGAATTTTTGCACACTGCACAGAATCCACCTTTTTCTCCTCCCATTTCTACACTTCATGAATCACGAGAACCAATTAACTGCAACTAGAATTTCTTAGTATGCATACAGAATAACCTTGAACTTGTCAACTCCTCCACCCCCTTCCCATTATGTTGGCAGCTGAATTTCAACTCAAGAAACTCAAGAAACACTCTTACTTTTTTGTTCTTTGTGTAGTATTTTTTACATGTATGTATTGTAATCAAAAGAATGGCACATGTCAGAAGATAGACATAAAAGGCTTTTCTTTTCTAGCAGCAAGATGTAGTTCTAATAACAACCATATGAGAAATAGCCTTTTAATTCCTCAAACATCTTTTGAGATTTTAGGTAACAGGAATGAAATAGTCTATGTGATACTATTTTCTTCCTCATTTTCCCAAGGATTCTATTGTTGAGAATACTATTACATTCTATTTAAATGAACAGCTATGTGAAGAAAATGCTTGATCACAGGTGCCTGGTTGGTGTTAGAATTTATTAATGTCATAGCAATTGCTGACAGGAGTTTTTGGCAGTTTTGGAGTTTTTTATTTTTTATATCCCATTACAGAATGAATAAAACTTGAAAAAATTAAATACTGCATGGTAAGATATTGTCATGTAGTCTACAGAAAAGATTAGACCTTTATTTTAATAACTCTCTTTAGTCTTGCGACAGTATCATCGTCAAACTTCTGAAATGCAGAGGCTCCTATAAACATAAATTTAAAACCCTTTATGTTGTGGTTATACTTGGATTAGCTTTCTTTAAAAAAAACTGCTTAATAATGGAAGGTTGCTCTCCAAAAATTGCATCTAAAGCTGCAATAATATGCTTCTTTGTTTTATTGTGTACCCATTCCTCAAAAAAAACAACCCATCATTAGACCCCAACTTTTCGAATATTTTCACCCTATCTCCAACCTTCCCATTTTAAGGGAAATATGTGTGTTAATGATAGCCAGCTATACTTCTCTCTCTTTAGCTGACTAAGTAATGTTGTGGAGGTCCTGTCTCAGTGTCTGAAAACTGATATGTTCATAGGGAATAATTGAGCTTAGATCAACCCTAGCAAACTGAGAAGCTTTAAGTTTTAGGTCTTCTGGATCCAATCATTTTCCATCTTTAGTTCTGGATCACATAACACTGCTTCAGATAGAACTGGCATGCAAACTGGGGAATCATGAATTTTCAGCAGCTGTTCAAGGTCTTTTGAAAACTTTATATAGTACACCAATGTATAGTACACCAATTTCACACCTTCCTGTATAGAGAGGCATTGCATAGAGACACTCATGCTTATGAGTAGATTATTGTTATGTGCTATACATAGGACTACCGTTGAAGAATATCCAGAACTTGCAACTAGTATAAAATGCAATAATGTGAGAAATTATGGGCATTCCTCAGTATATTCATATTACACTTTTGTTACATTAGCAGCATTGGTTTCACAATAGCTTTTGAGGTGCAATTCAAATGCTGGTTGTCACCAGTAAAACCATTCCAAAACGGCTATGATATTTGGGGGACTTCATCATTCCAATTGTTTCTAACAATATCATTAGATCTGCATTTTGCTGGTCTTGTTGCTTGAAGAATGTCATCTAGTGGGACTCAGGAAGCGTATCTTCTGTGTTGTAGCACATGCTCTTTGAAACATTATTTGACTAGGAGAAATGTCATAGGGATTTGGAGGAAGTTGAAATGATGAGCTGTGTAATTTTGTTCTGATGGGTTTACCCTTAAATGCCATTGTTTCCTTTATTTCTGTTTCATGTGTTACCATTTTGTTTTTTTTTTGTTTTTTGTTATAGGTTTTTTATTGCTTGGCTACCTCAAATTGCTTCACAAGATAGGTGGCAAATATACATTTATGCTGCAGACTGGAACTCACTTTCTTAAGTATTATCTTTGAACTCAGTGAGACTCTTGAAATGAAATTTGCATTGCCCATTCCTTCATGTTGTAAACCCTTCTTGGTCTTTTATGCAAAAGATCTGGTATTTTAATAACTGCTTAATTATCTCATTTCTATTGCAACTATTTGTCCCATTACTATATTTGGTTTGCCCCTTGAATCAGGATAGTTTATTTAACAATGTTTTTACTTTTCTCTTTGCTATGTTCCTGTATGCAGCCATAAATTAAACAGGTCAGGAAGCCCATGCTATCAGTACTCAAAGAATATAAGCCCTTTGAGAAAACTGCTGGATAGACTTTTTTCCCTCTTGTATTGTTAATTTAGAATCTCTTGTTTCCAAATGGAAGGTAGCAGAATAGAAGACCAGGCTAGTGAGCTGGTACCATGCATTCCTGAATAGAACTTTAATTAAGATGAGAAAAATGTGTTCAGTACTGGTAGTTCTCAACTAACAATGATAATTGGAACCAATAACTTGTTTGTTAAGCAAAACAGTCGTAAGTTCAAAAACCATGGAAATTGCTGCTTAATGACATGGCAATCTCACTTGCCATTATTAAGTGAACAAATGGGTCATTAAACAAGGATGTCATGTGACTTCCAATCTCCTGCCAGCTTACCCATTGACTTTCTACAACATCCAGTCATAACCATTACTTTTTCAGGGACCCAATGGTCACTGAATGAGTGAGTCATTAAATGAGCATTACTTTTAAAATAAAGTACAACTTCAGTGACTTGATGGGAAGACAGCATATAAATATATAAGTAAATAAGTTCAGTAATAGGTTTTGCCTCCTTAAATACCAGCCTCAAATACCGGTCGTCAAGCGGGGTCTCCTCAGGGTGCCCTCCGCAACTCAATGTCATTGGGACAGGGAGGTGTATTCTGTGGTGCACTCTATGGAATCCTTCTGCGGAGCTCGGCTGGCTCGATCTCGCACCTTACGAGCTAAAAACCTGGCTGTTTTACAATCTGGGCAGTGTTGACCTTGGGGTTGTTTACGTAATTTTGGGGTTTTAATAATAATACTAATATTAATTCGGCTTTAATTTAATATATTTTAAAGTAACTTATTGTTGTATTCTATTTTAGTGAGACAGTCCTTGGAGAGGCGGCATATAAGTCAAATTAATAAATAAATAATAAATAAAGATTCAAGTTGCATAGTATTTTCTCTAAAAATATTTTTCTTAATGGGTAGTGGTAGATTTCTCATCCATTCATAATACCAAGTTAGATAGACTAATGTTAAGTAATAGGAGCATGCAAAGCAATCTAAACATGTTTTGCCATGTCTGTTAAATGTGACAAGTGGAACAAAAAGCAAAGGAGCAAAAGCAAAGTGAGACGGACAAAGTCGGCTTTCCAAGTTGATATGTGAACATCTCAAAAGCTGCAGATACTTTAATGATTCAAAGAGAGATGGTTCATTTCTACAAATGTCAAAAAATAACTCTATAAATAAGTTTGGAGAAATCACTCTGACCCAAACAATATCACATTGTTTCTACATTGGTAGGAGGATCTGCTGTTTAAAGTCATGGAAGAAAAGTGGGCTTAAATCTAATATTTATTTTATGCCTTAGTTTTATCTAGATAACTAGATAATATGCCTTAGTTTTATCTAGATAAAACTAAGGCATAAAATAAATATTAGATTTAAGCCCACTTTTCTTCCATGACTTTAGAGATAAATCTAACTTGAAATGAAACTTCAGCTCAATTTGAGGAAACAGGAATATTATTTCAGAGAGTTTCGTTTTCTTCTATATTTTGCTGTTTATCCAATTTTATGGTTTATAACAAAAAAGGTGTTATTAAACACTACTGACTTTTATTCATCTGAATTATGAACTTTATCATTTGCCTTGAAGTAGACATTAATTAATTATATTCCAGAACATTCTTGGAGATTCTTGACTTTACCTTTTAATTAAGATTGCCACTAATAGAGAGAGATGGCAACACATAATATTAATTAAATTAGTCCCCTGTAGCTATTCACACATGGTCTAAAAATCTGTGATAATCATTTTTTTCACTGGCTAACACTATTACAAAGACTTGCAGAAAATATTTTAAAGCACATGGCACTGTTACTTTAGAAGTACAAGATTTTAACTTGCATTATGCCAAGAAGCAAATAGTTATCAGATAAAGCATACATTAGCTATGCTGTCTTGAAGCTGTCCTTATAATTCTAGTACATATTTGAATTAATCATTAACCCAATCTTCAGTTATTCTAATCCTATACATTATAGATGAAAAATGTTTGCATTTGCAGACTTCTTTTTAGTAAAGTCACAGGGACAGATTATGTGCAAGACCTCTCTCTCTAAGGACACCTTCCTGTCCTAACAGATTAGATAGGGTAGGTGTGCTGCTGGTCCCTTCCTTAAATATTGCCTATTTGAGCATCTGAGGATCATGCCTTTTCCATGGCAGCCCATACCCAATGGAAAACCCTGCTTCCTGGGGTTTGGCAGTCCCCTACTATTCTAGCCTTCCAAAAAGCACTTAAGACCTTGCTTTTCCCCCAAACGCTTGTTGGATAAGAGGGTTTTTGTGGTGGACTGCGGTTAAAGTTTATTAAGGTGTCAGATTTTTATTATTTGTCATACACACACACACACTGTCTGTCTGTCTGTCTGTCTGTCTGTCTATTGGAAATAAATATTTTCAACAGTTTAATTGCAGAAAAGAAGAAACAATCATTTTTATTGTTCACACATTAAAGAATTTATCAACCTCTCATTTATCGCTATTACAAGAAACGGTATAAACATTGGATTGTTTATATATTTTTTTCTCTATCCAGGAAAGTACCATGTAACAGAAGGTATAATTTCACCAGTTAGTGACAACTATTGGAAGCAAGGATTGGTAGCAGCAAAGCATCGGGTTGCAATGGTTCGTCTTGCAGTTGAAACATCTGACTGGATCAGAGTGGATCCTTGGGAGAGTGAGCAAGATCAATGGACTGAGACTCTCATAGTACTAAGGTAATATTGACAGTGTGCTACTGATAGTGGAATTTAATCAAATATTTTAGTAAAAGATATAATCCTCAAGCAAAGAAGGTAGCAAACTTTATTTTGTTTCATAGAATAAAACAGTTGTAAGTAGAGTCCTTTAATATATAGAAGAGAAGAATAAGGTAGACTAATAACGTTTAACAATCCCTCCTCTTCCAATCAGACATTTACTTTTCATTTTTTTAAAATTCTTATTACCTTCAGGGATGACTAAGGACATTTCCCTTGATACAAAAAAAGCCTAGGTACAGTACTGAGTTGCTACCATATCCAGGTCCTAAAACAGAAGATTGTCCTGGAATTCATTTGATTACTGAAAATGCAGGATTCTGTATATTCTCAGAATTTTTCATTCTAAATTTCTATAAGAAACTATGTAGGTCAATTATATATAACTTATACTCTGATTACAAGGATTTTTCTAGTTACTTGGCTTGCAAGCCTTGTTATTTTTTTCCTAGAACCATAACATATATTTGCTTGGGGAAAAATGATTTGATTTTCACACAGAAATCCACTGCCATCTATCATACTGCTGTCAGCACAAGGCCTTTGAAAAGTTCAGACCTGCTTGATTTCCATCTGTTCCATTCCTACTAGTTCTTCCATTGCTGGACTTGCAGATCTAACAATCTCTTTTGTTTAGCCCTTAGTATGCTATATAGTTCTTGTGTAGACAGCAGTTACCAAGTTCCTGCACTAAAGGTCCTTACAGCAGCTTCTAATTCAGGGACTCATTTGGCTCATTCTTCAGATAAATAGATATCTGCAATTTTTGCACATTTAAAGAAATGTAGAGAATATCATAAGAAAGGAGAAAAAACAATGTAAGCAGTATAGTATGGTTGTGTATCCAGAAAATTGCAGTTAACCAGCACATCAAATGTACCATTTAAATGGTGATATGATTGATATGGTTGCCAGTCTAACACAAGTGATTCTGGGTAGTGTACAAAGATTAAATACAAGTATTCTAGCATACCATGTACAGCTTAGAGTAGTAGTAGTCATTTCATAATATTTCTGTCCAAAAAAAACTCAACTGAACAATAAAAATAGCTGATTAACAAAATTAAAATCAATGTCAAAAAAGTAAATGAAATAGTACAAAATACACTAAGAGAATATAGTAAATAATGTGCATAGAATTCATTTTTTAGGTGCAGTGCAATTCCATGTAATAACAGAAATGGTTTTTAAATAAAATTAAATTGTACATCAATTTACATTTTATATATGAAGTTATTCAAGATATCAAAGCATATTTTCCCAGATTAATTAGCCATTATTACAGAAATGATGTTTTACATTCTTAAAATCTCAAATTGCATAGTATTTTTTTGAACAGGTGATACTAGATTTCTCATCCATTCATGATATCAGGTTAGATAGACCAAGCAATAGGGCTATGCAAAGTATTCAAAATATATTTTATCATATCTATTAAATGTAAACAGAGGAGCAAAGGGGTAATATATCAGTGATAAAAACATCTTATACCAATGTGGATGTAATATTCAAAGGGAATTTAATATTGAATTTAATGTTATTTTTGATTGAAATTCCCACTGTTCAATCTCTTACACAGTAATGAAATTTTAGATTCAGGTTTTAAGCCTAAATTCTGCCTAGCAAATATTTAGTATCATGGATTATAAGATTTCAAATTCTTCAATGTTGCACTCTTTCTATGTCAGTAACAATAACATTGTAGCCTTTCTTCATGCAATTAAAAACTGACTGGATGACCTTGGGCCAATCACTCTCATCCCAATTCAGCCCACAGCATGGTTTTTGATGGGAAAATAGGGCAAAGAAAGATCATTGGCTGGATTCTATTCTCAGTGAAATGCAATCTTTGGAAAACCAGGCCTTTGTTTGTCACCTTAGGACTACCAAACACTCTTTCATGTAATAAGCTAGCTTATTACCAAGACCATGATTGGAACAGGAGTGATTATTTAAGAATCCATCCTCACTTGGTTTTGGCTTCAGTCTCCCTGCTTTTGTCTTGACTTCAGTCTTCTCCTTGATTACTCTGCATCAGACTCAGAAATTAAAAATGTTCAATGTTAATTGCAAGTAGTCATATATGATAAGAATGAGAGAGCAGGAGCTCCTACCAAGAATCTTGTAAATTTTAGAATATTATGAATGGGTTCAAATGAAAGCCTTTGAAAGTCTTCAGTGGAAGATTTTGTTCCCAGATTGTGCAATACAGTCCATCATATATTTGTTTTCCATTCTCTCTACATGTTTTAAAAAAGTAAGAAACAGCTGCATCACTTTTTCCAGGTTTTTCATTATTAACGTATTTTAGTACCCAAGTTACTGTTAATTTTAATATGCTCCTTCTGATACAATCACTAGGGTAGCAAGTTGTATTAGAAATTAAATACATTAAAACAGTAATGTTACAAAATGTTGAAATCATTAGAGGGACAAATAGTTTTCCTATTGCACTCCAGGTCCTCAGTCTTCCCAGAATAGATGGGAACAGAAATATCATTTTTTAGTCATTGCATTTTGGGAAGTCAGGCATTTAAGGCAACTCTTAGAATTTGTGAACCTCTCTTGCACTTTTCGGGTACAGTGTCAAAATTCCTCACAAAGTTTATCATGAACTGACAGATAGTTGGCACTTGATTTAAATTATAAGCATTTATTAACAATTATTTAATGGTTTTAGGTGATTTTATTGCATCATTTTAAGTAATGTATGAAAATGATTTTATTTATTTTGTTAAGAAGTGATCCAACAAAATGCTATTTTATGTCATCTATTGCTTAGGAGATTATATAAATAACAAATTGTCAATAGATATTCCAACTGAACAAGAGTGTGAAGTACTGTTTGCACACATCTTGCAATGCACAAAATTAATCTGGCAAATTCTCCAACCCTGTCATTAAACTCTGACCTGAAGTTGGCAACAAGCTGATTGAATTTTAGAAAATGCCAATAGAAGATAATCACAAAATGTATTCCTGAGAGAATTACCTTATACCGACACCTTTATTTTGTACAGGCATCATTACAAAGAGCTACTTAAAACACACAATATCAGAAAACTGTATAGAGAAAATACTTGGTCCAAAGAAGAAGCAGCTGACCCATCAATCAGATCATCAGTTACAGGTTTGTTTAATATAATTGTGTTGTAGGTTACAGAATGTAGTCGTAGTACAATGTACAGTCACCTTTTTCTTCTTCTTCATGGTTCACAATAGAAAACCAATGAAAGAGATAAAGAATATATAACAGTCCTTGAAGACTAAGCCAGATAATTAGAAGGTTATAAGTGCATCAGTTTGAAGGCTAAATAAACATTGTAATAACCAAATTATATTTTTCACTAGAGGCAAAAATGCAATGTAAGAGATCTGTCGAATAATCATAAAATCAAGATAGTGACAAATCAAAGCTAATGTTCAAGTCACACAATGTCTGTCCTAGAATGCCTTCAAAGGCAGAGAATGGGTCTTTTGACCATTTTAACCAAATTATAAAGTATAACTTCAGGTATTCTTTAACTTTGCTTGAAAAAAAGATAAAGCTGCTCTTAGCTTAGGTTCTGAGAATAACCTGATTGAAGGTCTGAATTCATCTGGCTAAGGAAAACACTCCCATCTTTCAGTTTTTGAAACATAGTGTTGTGGTTCGCCAGCAGCAGGTGCGGAGAGCGAGGACTCAGATGAGGGGCCTGCAAGTGATGCAGGGATGGGTCCAGGAGTGTCAGAGAGTGGAGTGCTGCCTTTGGAGCTTATGGAGGTTGCAGCAGTGATGCAGAGGACCCTGAGGAGCCTGTGCCTGGTGTGCGTGTGCTCATGGCTGCTCGAAGGAAAGAGCAGCTGCAGCAGCACAGGTGACTTGGGAGTAAGGCTGCAAGGTGATGGTCCTCCCTTGAGGGATAAAAGCCAGCCCTCAAAGGTGGGATTCTTTGCAGGAAGCAAATAAGTTCTTGCACTTCAAGTCCTGTGGAAGTTCGGACTATCCTGATCTGTGTTTGGAAACTTTGGTTTTGAATATTTCCTTGCAATTTAATCTAGTGTTCTTGGCAGCCTTGCACAACCTTGGCAAGGCTTGTTCTTATCTGGGACAATTAGTTTTAATAGCGTTTTTACTGTGAATGAACGGAATTCACAGAAAAGCATTAAAAAGGTTTTGCTTTTATCTCTGTTTGGTTTTTGTTTGCTTGGAACGAGGCTTGGGCCAGAACACATATTCAGTAAACCCATTCAGTAAAAGAGAATTATGTTCTTCTGTAGGATTAAATAAAAGACAATAAAAAAGTAACAGGAGCCAAACTTAAAAATGTAGGGGAAGCCCAACTTGTTTAAAATGTCTATATGATTTGTCTACCCTTACTTTTACCAATTCAGTAGTTTGCATTTAGATTATCTGCTTTGAAAGTTGGAGATTGTATGTACAGGTAAAGTAATTGTTGGATACCAAACATGTTTGAAAAATATTGGTAGAATCTTTCAGCATTGATCAGATTATGCAAAGTTCTACCCAACAATGCTGGAAAAGTTGGAATTGGAGTGGAGTGTTGTAAAATTTCCCTAGATATTTCCCTAGACACAGTCTTCAAAGTTAATTTCTGAGCCTATTGAGAAAATATTATTTCTACATTCTTAGTTTAACTTAGCTTCAGAATATTTCATTTATTTGCAGTTTGCCTTCAAAAAGAAAAAAAAAACCTACCGAGTCATTTTTTTAGGATTCTTATTTTTTTACGTTCTTTTTCTTCAAATTACTATTGTAGTTCTTCACATTTCTAATTAGGGTCACTAATTTAACATTATATACATAGTTATTTCTTTAGGATGGAATTCCTATTTTAATTTCAACTCAGCCAAGGAACTTATGTTGTTTCTTTGGTTTCCTTGGTCTAAGAACTCTACTTTTTAGTAAGATCTTGTTAGGTGTTAAATCTAGTTGTTTCTTTTGTGCTGTTAGTAATATCTCTATTGTCTAACTTGGGTAACCTTCTGGAAAGGTCTTAGGGAATGTTATAATAACTTTTGCACTATCAGTATTGATTCTGGTAATGCCAGTCAAAAGTGTACAAAAACAAAGGCTCAAGAGCTGGAGTATTATTATAGGCAGTTGACTTCAGCAAAAGCTATCATCTGTTGTGAAAGTGCAAGATCGTTATTAGCTCTCAAAAATCGAAGGATATTATATGCTCACTTTTCTTCCTATTGAAGTTGATTCTTTTGTCAGCCTTCTTTGAAAAGCCTTTAGTCGTTCAGTTTTGGCTACATATCAATATTTGATTATTTTTTTTAAAAAGAGATCTCTATTTTTCTCACAAGTTTTATTTTGTGACTGTCAGGAAATACATATGTTCTCCATCACTTCATTTAATATCACCTCTCAAAGTTCTTCGTTTTGTTTACTCAGGAAAAACCTGCCATACAGACTTTAGTACATATCCTGATTTATGCCCGTGGCACTTCCTAATCTCCCCTTGCTGGTTTTGGATTTTTCCTTCTTTTTTAAAAGAAGAGATATTAGTACATTTGGTCTGTTTGTTTTCAAAATAAACCAAACCCAACTAATATGCTTAGTCCCAATGAATTCATTGCAACTCAAATTAAAAATCCATAGCTAGAGGGTACCTTAGGCTAATATAACATGCAATTTCCAAGGAGCCTTTCTAATAATGTTGTTTTGTGAAAACATCCTGCATGCAATTAAGTTTATAATTCTGAAGGATTAGATTCTGGCATTTCCATATAAAAGGTTAGCCAATGAATATTGCAAAAGGGTTCTAGAGAAGCCATGATGCATTATGGCCTAAGTGGACTAATGACCTATTGCAAGTCAAAAAATTTCAAGCAATAACTTTCTAGAAAATAGGAGCTTAACTCAATATTCATTTTATATAAATCACCTTTATCTCATTCTTCAGACAAAATGGTATAGCAGATATAGCAATAAAAATGTCAGTCTTATAAAATAAAAAGTTAACTAACTACTTTAATGCCCCCCATCAAATATTTTTCTAAGCTTAACAGCTTTGGGCATCCACTATAAAAAACAAGAGATGTCAATATCATAATGCCCTTATATAAATAAGTATTGCATATACATTTGGCATACTGGGTACAGCTCTAGTTCCCACACCTAAAAAATGGCTTACTAGAGTTATAGCAAGTTCAGAGAAGGGCAGCTAAGATAATGAAGGAGTAGCTTCCCTATGAGGAAAGGTTGCAACATTTGGGCAAATGAGAGGGAACATGATTAAGACATACAAAATTATGCATAGTGCAAATAAAATAGATAAGGAAAAGCTGTTTTCCTCTTCCCAAAATAAAACCAATGAAAGTGGATCCTGGAATAATTGGGACAGACAAAAAGTAATAATCTTGTGAAACAACATGTAGTTAAAATTTGAAATTCACTACCAAGATATCTGGTGCTGCCTACCAGAAAAAAATGGTTAGATTAGTTCATGAAAGCCATGGGGATCAATGGCTATTAGTCTTGATAGCAGTCTAATGGCCTCTGAAGGCCATCTGCTGGGGGACTAGTGGACTTCTTTGGTCACTTTGAAATCTGAAAGTAGACTTAGATGGGCCAGGGGTCTGATCCACAACCCCTGTTTATATTCTTGCCTGTTTATATTCTTATAACAAAACAAAAAGAAGTTGGATAAGGAAAGAAACACCAGAAATTTTCATTACTTCAGTAACTTGACAAGGAGGGCAAACAGGAATTTAGTATCTGTGTGAAGAAGCCAGGACTGCAAATTCCAAATTGTAAAAGAATAGCAAAACAACAAACATTTATGAAAATTCCTAAAGAAAAAAACAAAGCATATGCTAACTTGTTGAAAAGTATAGAGCCAGTCCTGCAGGGACTGTTTTACAATTTACTGAACCTTGTTAAGCAAAAAGTGTGAAATATATTACTACCTGCCTTTATGACACATAAGGTAGGTTTCTATTCAGTGCTGTTTGCTCTTGTCTGTCAAGTAAGAAGTAAGAAACCTTGATAGGTAAGCTGGAAAACAAATGAATGTAGACAAGATTATATAGGATGTGATTCCATTCCCAGATTATAGTTGCATTGGTACTAAAGAAAAGGGGTTATAGGAAAGAATGACATTTTGATATAAGAATTTTTTCATAAGAGTGATCCCATCCTTGGATCATGAATCCAAATACCACCATACTGATGATATTTCACAGAAAGTGAATAATTTTTGCTTCTGAGCTATTTAATAATTAGAAACACTGATAAAGTGTTTCGTGAAAGGTGTGTAGAGTGCATGGTGAGCTTATCTGATAGTTAAAGTTGTGGACATTATGTATAATCCAGAGACAGGTCTGGGTATTGTTGATAAAGAAGGATAGCTTGTCATTCCTATGGGTATCAGTGACCCTGAAAAAAATGTATTCAGACAGTTTTGGAAAACTGGGAAACAGATCAGGACAGTTCTGGAAAACAAAGTTAAGAAAGGCAGGCTGGGAGAAGTCAAGGCAAGCTAGCGACACCAAAGTTCAACACTAATGCTGGGATGAAAAGGCAATAGCTTAGTGGGGCTCTTTAGTGCAGCAGTTTTCAAAAAATAGACTATTTATATCACAGTAATAACAAGCTTTCAGGTTTCTGAAATATTAGAAAGTGAAAGGAAGACAAAAAAAGAAAATGTCTGAGATGTAAGCTATAGTGAGCAGAATAAGTTATGGTATTGAATGTAAAGAATTCATGAAAGATCAATATTCCAATGGCAGTAAAGGAAAGGGGAATTCCAGTATACCAATGGCAGGCAAGAAGGAAGGAAGGAAGGAAGGAAGGAAGGAAGGAAGGAAGGAAGGAAGGAAGGAAGGAAGGAAGGAAGGAAGGAAGGAAGGAAGAACTGATCTGTCAAAAATAAAATAAAAGATATAGCTGATTGGCTGTTACAATACAAGAAGAACAGAGAAAGAAGGAGCAGGAAGATCCCAGAACCCAGCCTTTTCCTGTCGATTGGTTTTCCTAAAAGTAAAGGATGCCAGGTAGCTGGCCACGGAACAACAGGAAGCCACCTTGAACCCTCCTCCTTGCTGCCTTGAACCATCCTCCCCTCACACACAATAAACTATGTGAAAGCAGCAGCACTGTCACATTGCTAAGGCATGGTCAAGGTACTTCTGTGGGAGCAGTATGTTTTATATCAGCATATTTTCCTCCCAGTTGAAGGATAGAAGGAATGCACATTAACGTAGCTGTGAGGAATAAAGACACCAAAGTTTTATCAGAGGGGATGGAAAATTGCATAGACATTTGGATAGCTCAGTTCAAATATGGGAGCTATCAGGGTAATAACCATTAGAAAAGGCAGGTAGAGAGCAATTTCAGAGAAAACACCTTTCTAATTAGTAACAGATCAGGGTCAGGAAGTTGAGGAAATATTAGAAAGTGAAAGGAAGAGCATATAAACGTTAAAAGAAAATGCCTGAGATGTAAGATATAGTGAACAGAATAAGAGTACGGTATTGAATGTAAAGCATTCATGAAAAGAGTACCTTAAGCTTTATGTCTACTGTTTTTAAAAAAGGAAAACATTAGAATACAAAGTGCAGTATAACTAAGATTTGGTTGCTGCTCCTAAACCTTAACTTGGGATGAATATGCGGAAAGTTGGGTATAGGAGAAGCAATGCACTTTAGTACCTTTTCTTAACTTTATGTCCTTGATTGTTTGTGAAATGACCTACTGATGTGCATCTAAGGCCTACTTGGAGAAGGAAGAGTGTCAATGTAATGACATGACACCTCTTCATTAGTGAATACCCTCTAATTAAATTACCTTTACTAATTAAAGTAGCTATTCTGCTACTAAGTAATTCTATACATATGTAAAATTGTGTCCAATAAATAAAATGGGAAATGTCATTAGATTGTTCTTCATATATATTATTTGACCAGCACTGATGAAGATCCATTCAGAATGCACATTTTATGTGAGGAAAAGAGGTTTGGAGATATAAAATTATCATTTGAAACTTGAAATAGGAAAAATTAAGAAGGTCTTTGTAGCCATCTGGTTTTTGGAGAGCAGAAAGATTGGTGGATTGAGTTTTAATATTTGTTTATTCTTAAACAAAGACTGCATGTCAACAAAGAAAACAGACAATAAAATTAATATTTGTTACAATATACTCTCATTATTCTTGCAGTTGTTCCAGAACTAAAACTTCTCTGTGGAGCTGATGTTCTGAAGACATTTCAAACACCTAACCTCTGGAAAACAGAACATATTATAGAAATAGTGGAAAGGTTTGGATTGGTCTGTGTTAGTCGTGCTGGCCATGATCCTTCCCAGTACATCACTAACTTAGAGTTTTTAAATAATTGCCAGCATAATATCCATTTAGTAAAAGAGTGGGTTCTAAATGAAATCAGTGCTACGAGCATAAGGTGTGCCTTGCGCAAAGGACAAAGTGTGAAATACTTGGTTCCAGACTCTGTTACTTCTTACATTAAGCAACACAATATATATATGGAAAAGACTGAATGAAATAAATTAAAGGAAATTTGGTGTAGCCCTTTAAAGTGTTCATGCTGTTTACTTCACTTAAAAAAAGATTTTGATAAGATTGAGTGAGTCCAGAGACGGGCAACAAAAAAGCTGGAAAGTCTGAGGGACAAAACATATCAGGAGAGATTGGACGAACTGAATATGTACAGCCTGGAAAACAGAAGGGAAAGCAGGAACATGATTGAAACCTTTAAAAAATAGTAAGGTTATTCTAGAAGGAAAATTTTTCAATACAGGTAGTCTTCAACTTACGACTTAAATTGAGCCCAAAATATTTGTTGCTAAGCGAGACAGATGCTAAATGAGTTTTGCCCCCTTTTACAACCTTTGTTACCACAATTGTTAAGTGAATCGCAGTTAGTAACATGGTTGTCAAGTGAATTTGACTTCCCCATAAGGTTTGCTTGTTAGAAGTTGACAAAAGTTGATCATACATCTCAGGACACAGCAACTGTCATAAATATGAGTCAGTTGCCAAGCATCTGAATTCTGATCACGTGACCGTGGGGATGCTGCAATGATCATGAGCGAAAAATAGTCTTAAGTCGCATTTTCCATTATAACTTTGAACAGTTGTAACTAAGAACTGTTTTAAGTTGTGGACTTCCTGTATTAAGCAAAAATCAAGAACATAGGACATAACCTCAAACTGACAGGAGAAAAGTTCAGAAGTAATGTTAGAAAGTGTTACTTCACAGAAAGAGTAATAGAAGCTTGGAACCAACTTCCAACAGAGATAATGGGTCCATCATTAGTAACTATGTTTAAACATGCTTGGGATAAATACATGTTTATCATCTGACAAAAATTTAAAAAATAGAATAAAAATAATAAAATAAAAAATAACAGTTAAAATATTAAAAAGAAAGTGAACCCACACAAACAAACAAAACACTCAAAGGGCAGACTCAATGCACTACTGGGTCTTTTTCTGCCATTGGTTTTAGCTTCCAATAATTGGTTGCTTTCTGTGGACAGAAGTGTGTATGCGTGCGTGCGTGCGTGCATGCATGTGTGTGAGAGACCTGTTGGAGAAAATCATTTGGAAGAAATACACTAAATGCAAAATTTGCATACAACAATGTGAACCTTTCTAGAGATTGCATTTAAAACTGGATTTCCCCACCCTGCATAAACAAGGTTCATGGCACATGCTGTTCATGTATTAAAGTCAATAAATAAAGCTATTTTAATTTTACCTGATTTCATTATACTAAAACTTGAAAGTATTGGAGTCATGTGTACACATTGGAAACATGGTATTTTTAATGAAGCTTGACCTAATTGAAATGTGGCAAATTTGTTTAAGAATTTGTTAGTATAAAAAGTATTTTTGCTTTGTTTTGAGAGGAAATCTGTTTCAGTGCTTTTAGTTAACATTTCAGTGTGATTTTTTTAATACATCTTGAATTATTTATCTAAACCTTTCATTGTACCAAGTGCCATAATGTTCTTAATGCATCTATTTTAGTATTAAATTGTCAGCGACTGTCATGTTAGAGTAGAAGAAACAATTCTGCTTGTCAACACTGGATTTGTAAGGCTTACCTGATTACATTTATGCCACTGCATCATTCTAAACATTAAAGAAAAAAGCTACATAGTTTTTTGTTAATTACTTTGTATTATCTAGGGGCATTTCACTCATCCTTCAAATAAATTCAAAGAAAATTAGTTCATTTTCAGAAATATAAGTATTTTAACCATGAATACAAAGGTCAGAAGGCATTCATGCTTATTTTTTAATACAGTCTAAAACAAAAAATGTAACATGATGCTCCATCTTACAGGCCTTCAGGAAGCTATTCAAGCAAAATGTTGCCTAAAACTTGAATATATGCTTCATCAGTGAAAGTTGGGCTCCTCAGAGCCAATCAAAAATGTTGATTAGCTGAAGAGCATATTTCCTTTCAATGGTGGAGTCAGCAAACTATGGAGAAATTTGTCCTTTCTTTGATTCTGATTGGTAGAAGTGCAAACATTATCTTAAATAAGCAGGAATTGGCATTTCTTTTCAAGCATCAAACACACTTTTTATAGCTTTTTTCCTGTTCTTTCTCTTTTGACCTCCTGCTTAACAATAGGAAACCATTTACAGAAACATTTTCAACCCTCTCATTAGGAGGAGACAATATCAGTCAAAATTCTGAAAGATACTTACTTTGCTATACTGCAGTCTTCTGACAGCAGGATATAATTCAGGCTTAAAGAATGTTGGTGTCTATACAATTTTATAAAAAATATTTTGTATGCTAGTTGTTTCTGATAAAACTTTCCTTTCTTCCAGAAACTAATTTCAATGCCCTTTCTTAAAATAGCTAGTCTGAGCTGTGCCATTCTCAAATAGCATTCCTTTTTTTTTTGGAGGGTAAACAGAAAAAGTAAGAAAATGAATGAATATCTGATAAAGGAAGATTGCCTTTTCCAGGCAACTTTCAGGTACCCTATAGTTACCATATAGGACTTTGGCTAGTGAGGCCTAGACTCAAATTCTACATCTTTGAAGCTAATGGATACATGTTATTCTGAACACGTTAGACCATTTGTTTGCACTATTCTATCTCAAGATTGTCCTACAAGCATTTCATTTAAGAAGTCGTATAACTCAGGGTGTGGGTGTGGGTATTAAAACCTAATAATTTAAGATTTAAATAAAAGGTATCAGAAAATCAATAAACTGCTTTGATATAACTGAGCTCAGTCTTGAAGACTTTTGGAATGAATACATGAAATTAATGACACATGATTTATCTTGATATACTGTAATTCAGTAGAACTCGGATTATAACATTTTTCAAAGATCTCTTTATTTAGAGGCATAACAAATATTACAAATTAACTAATTCAATTAATTTAATCTTGAATTTATGTTACACTGGAAAGTATTTGTTCTACATTAGGATTGTTAAAATTTCCCTGCTGTATTTCTAAGTGATGAGAAGACTTTACAGTCTAATGTAATTCCCTTCAAGCAACAGCATATTGTTGAATAATGCAGTACAACATGTATTTTTTCTTCACTTGCTTACTTGCGCAGGAGTTAATGGGTTTCTGTGAAGTACTGCTTATTCCTCAGCCTGAAAAGGCTTCACATTCTCTTAGCTGAAAACGTGTTCTGATTAATAAAATGCTCACTTCTGCTAGAGATGCTGGGTGTTAGTCCAATAATAAAGGTTAAATGAGTAATGCCTAGCACATTTTTCAGCCATCTATTAACTAGCTAGTTAATATCTGCCATCTTATATCACTAAAGAATTACTTCATTAAGCATGGTTTGTTGAAGAAATTTTAAAAGAATATACAATTCCTTTTTAGTGGTGTAACCTCTTTTTGCAATGGAAACCAGTTTTTAAAGACCATAACATTGCATCATCCTTATTAAATAAAATGCCCTCTCCAAACAGTGGATAGAACTTACCATTATCAGTAAAAGCCATCTTCTTTGTTTAGTCATTTGAAAGCAAAAATCTACCATTGTTAAAATCTCGATCCAGATAAATCAGTGACCTTACAACTGTCCTGCAGAAGGGCAGTGACATATTCCATTGAAATCAAACCACCCCTTAAGCAAAAATGTTCAGCTTTGTGGAAGAACTTAAAAATAACACCTCAATGCTAATCAGCTTAAAGGAACTAGCTTAGCTGTACTATAGATGAACAGATAAAGGAAGCTAAGAGTTCAAAGTTGCTTCTAGAAAAGCAACTTCTGAGCTGGATGGTGCAGAATTAAAACACTAGAAAAAAGCTTTGACTTTTAACTAGAAAACAAACAGGAGTATGCCTGCAGATTTCAACGGTTATTGGAAAATGCTTCGTAATGAGAATTTTGAGGAGTATTTGAAAGCTCTAGGTAAGATATTTTTCCCCTACTTTTTCCATTTATTGGAGCCTCAGGATGAATTATATGATTTCGCCAGATATGCAATTTGCATGAAAGCAGCTAGTTTCTTTATTAATATTGTTCTTCTGACTAAATAGGAACTGAAACAATTGTGAAAGAAATAAAATCCATAAAGTACATAACACAAATTGCAGTATTTTAGATTTATCCAGATGAATTATCAGAATTTTATTCTAAAATTTTATTTATTCTATATAAAGGCAAAGTTTACATGGCTTGGAAGGGCAGGTTTAAAACTATAAGATGATTTTTTTTCCCCTAATTTAAACCATAAATTTCAACACACGAATAAGAAAACAGATCAGGGACAGAAAAACCTTAGTCAGCTAAGAGCCAGTTTTCATTGACTTCATCTAGAAATTGTCTGGATTTTTTTAAAATTCATATTTATATGCCACCCTTCTCCGGAGACTCAGGGTGGCTTACAATTTTTGGAGCGCAACCCAATGGGCTCAGCAATAGCCTTCATTCCATTGTATATGCCTGCTTATTACTAAGCGGCATTTTTACAAAGTCAGCTTATTGCCCCCAACAATCTTGGGTCCTCAATTTACCTACCCCGAGAGGATGGAAGGCTGAGTCAACCTTGAGCCTGGTGGGATTTGAGCCTGCACTAATTGCAGGCAGCTGGAATTAAGTGCTAGGCATTTAACAGCCTGCACCACCAAGGCTCTTCAAGGCTTTTCAGGCCAGATCTGGTAATCTTATTTTAAAAGGAAGCATAAATATTAATCTATACTGAATTTTAGATTTAAACAGCAGCACAGTTTTCAGTGTTTCCTCAAATTTTGGATCATTAATTTTATAAAATATTCTAGCCTCTCTCTTTTTCTTCCAGATGTAAATATTGCAGTGAGAAAAATAGCCAGTAGGCTCAAACCTGACAAAGAGATTATTCAGGATGGAAACCACATGATCATTAAAACCCTAAGCAGTTTTAAAAACTACATCATGGATTTTGAAATAGGGACAGAATTTGAAGAGGATTTAACAGGGGTGGATGGTCGCACATGTATGGTAAGATTTAGAATGTTGCTCCTATAGGATTAAACTATGAGCTTAAAAATCCCTTCACTATTGTCATTGGTTTTGTGGCAAGACTTTTCTGATAATCCTGGTTTAGTGTTCAGTAGCATTTTAGCCAAAAAATTCAACCCAAAATATATTTTCAAAACAGCTGAAATTTACCATTGTTATATGTATAACATTCAAGAGTAAGCCATATTAAATGAAGTGGACCTTACTTTCAGGTAAATGGGTACCAAGTATTTTTTTCATTAAGGTTCATTAAAATTTACAAAAGATCTTCAGTCACATTTTGATAATTTATATAAAGCAATACTAAGGTATCTGGTATATGACTATCCTATAAATATATTTCTGAATGGAAATCTTGATGGCGTTAAGATTATATCCCTATACAGTGGAACCTCGGGTCACAAACGTTTCTGACCACAATCAAATCGGGTGCCGACCAAAAAATCTGCTAAATGTTTCACTCTGGTCACGAACACATCCTTGGGTGGTGATCAAACACAGCTGCAGCGATTTTCCCTGCCGTAGTGATTTTCCCTTCCACCCCATTTTTTTTTGTCCGTGCATGTGCATCAGTCTTGCTTCCAGTCACGAATAATTCGGGTTGCGACCGAAGTCCTGGAACGGATTACGGTCGTGACCAGAGGTTCCACTGTACAATGAACTGCATTATAAAAAAATAGACTTGATTTCTCAAATATGTTCATAAATTTACAAAAATAGTTTCTAGGTATATTTTAGTAATTGTACAAAACAGTCCTTCACTCATCAGGTATATTTATTCATTTGAATGGGATTTCTGATAGAATAAACTCCTACTTGTCATAAATTGAGTTGACAGCAATAGGTATTTATTACTTTTCCTTTTACCTTTCACCAATCACTCTAAATAAACAAAGAATGAATGCACATTTTTTGAAAAGCTGCTTATCAGGAACAACATGCTTATTAGAAGTGAACATTTAGGTCTTCTTCCTTTTGACAGACAAGCAGTATTATGACTTATGTAAGAAATCATATTAATTAATGGCACATGCTTGCTAAATCAAAGCTTAAAATATGCTGCTCTGTTAGTTTCAGACAAACACAAATCAAGGGATTTCCAGCTACAAAATCCCTTCTTTAGATGGGAAAAAGATTTATAAATGGAAAAACAAATAAAACATTCTGAGTGAGCACTGCTTCATTCTATACTTAAGAAAACAAAAGATTGTCTTATTACAGAAGGTGAAAAGATTGTGAGAATTTTGTTTCAACACTAAGCAATTTCAGCTTACATACATACATCAGGCTATCAAAACAGAATGTAATGTGGAAATGAAATGAGTGACAGGTTATTGGTTTTAAATAGATAGTGTGCTAATATTTTCTTCCTAAATAACTTAAAATCTTTTAATCTAAATGAAGAGAAGATATAATGTGTTGCTGAAGAATCTCAATAAGTATAGCTGTTTCCATAAAAACAGGAGTTGTCACTGATAAGAACCACCATTCTCTAGAAATGTGTCTTCAAAATTTTCTGATTTATTGGACTAATAAATTGCAAGCATCTCCCCTCTTCTATGAGACCTAAAAGCAAATTATCTATTTTAATTTCATGTCCACAACAAGAGTTATATGAGGTAAATTGGATTAAAAGAAAGCAAGTGCCCAGAAGACATTCAGAGGACTTCCATGGTTGAGGGAGACTCTGAAACAGGCTTCCATAATTCTAATTAGTTATTAACCACTGTATTATACTGGTCGGCCTGCCAAATTGTAACTGATTAATCCACTTTTTTTCTTTTGGTTCAGCTGTTATACTTGGTTGCCACTTAATTTTCATTCTTACTTTTTACATCTTTCCATTATGGCAGGTTTGTCACAAATGAGTTACTTTGGAATCACTAGAGAAAATGCACCATTACAAATGAAATGAAAAAGTATGTGGTCCAATATTCTTTTCTAAAACATGATTGCCAAAAATTGTTGCAATGATTTCCAATTATCCCAAACAAAATATGTGCAAAAAGTCGTTCCCCCTTCAAAAATAACCTTTAGGTAAAAAAGCAGCCAAGAAGCACAAGATGACCTTGGTTTTTGCTTTACCATTCTCTTCATCATGGCTCTCCCCTGTCCCTGAAATATTAACTGCTCCCCTTAAGTACCTGACATAGATAGAGATGATACATAGCCATGGGAAGAGAATAAGATCCTTGAAAACTTGGTAAGGAAAGTTTTCTTCCTGGCTATAATGTGCACCAGATGGATTTTAAATATGAATAAACAGCAATTTGTTTATTGTTACTAATACAAAAATGCAATTTGATTATTGTTACTGGGTAAATCATTAAATATTCTAAATAAATTAAATGACAGTGTGCTTAAAAATTGATTCCTGCCTGTGCTCACACCAACTAAGCACTATAATCTGGCACTTTATCCTTCTCAAGGCTGCACAGTAAGCATTATATATTTTAAAAGCGGCCAAACTATTAGAATACTGAAAAGCAATTTATGCAAAGAATAAAGAGCAAAGGAAAATGCCATTTACTGAAATGGTTGGTTTGAAACTCTTCCACGAACTACATTGCCTTGCATACAATTTTATATCATGCATTTGTCTTATAATTAATTATTTCCTTCACTATTAAATGAGCTTTCTTACGTCTATTTTCTTGAGTATTGATTCTTATCAGTGACTGCAGCTTAGCTTCTCCATTGGCTCCTTGCTGAGTCAAAAAAAAGTAATTTTCAAGTTTAAAATTGTATTCTACAAAGTAAAAAATTGCCCTTTTGTCCTAAGCTTGGAAAATTCAATAAGCATCTATGCTGCTGATGGTAACATGTGTTCAATGCATTATATATGTTTTGTATTTTCTTCTGTTTTTTGTAATTTGCAACTATTAGGCAATACTGAAACAACCAAATCTACCATATTTATTCAAAAATATCTGGCAGCTTTTCACTCTAGTTATAAATTAGTAATTTTTAAGAGAAATTGCTATATATACTGCTGATCAAGATGGAAAAGGTGTTAACACTGAAACAAATTCTTATATTTAGAAGCAGTCAGTCATAGATGGCTAGATATTTATGTTCAGCTCCTCATCAGAAGTGCCTTTTTCATTTTACAGTAGAGATGTTTGTTTCATATAGCCAGTTCAATGATTATTGGATCAAATATCTGTATTAAATTGATTTTCCAAATAAATTGAATTGATTTTAACAATTTGATGCCCTGTTGCATAGGCATCAACTCTATTTTTCCCCCTTATCAAATTAGGGAAGCAAATTCCCTCAGTTTTTCAATCAGATTTGATTTTCACAGGTCTAAAGTACTTGATTTAAGTTTCATTTTCTACTTTTAAGATGTCAGGTTGAATATTTCTTTAGACTGGTCAGCTGTATAGTCCAGTACTATAGGGCTCCTGTGCTATTCTTATTTTCATTTACATAAAAGAAAATGTGTACCTTAATAAGGAACCTTTTATAGGCTTATACATTGGCATCTTTAGTGGGATATTCTTCAATTTCTGCTACTTAATGTTGTTACAAGGATCCAGGATAAAATAACGGAGACATATCAAATTCATCCCAGTTAGCAGTGACATATTCAGAATAAATAAATTTTTGTTGATATTGTACCTGCCTCAGAGAATCTAATTTTTTATTCGAGAAATGAATAATACCTCTATCTCTTCCACACAAAATGTAGTGCTCTTGTGATGCACCAAATGTAATGTGATACACTATAAATGCTGTATCAAGGTTTTCTCGGGGACAACATTGTTGTCAGTAACTATGGAACTCTAAAGTTGCTGCAGATGAAAAGCTCATAATTATTCGGACTGGATGACCAGCCATCCATTGTGGAAAACCAGTTAGGAGGCAGCCCTATGGGCCACTCCTTTACTAACAATGTATAGGATTGTCATAGCATCATCTTGCCTTTGCTAAAGTGTCAGAAACCTTAAAAAATCTGTAGAGATTCTCAGTCATCCAGGTCATGTTTGTACCAAAGGTGCTTTTTCAGAAGGCAACTGGACTTTCTTGTTCTTTCTTTTGGAGATATTTCGCTTCATCCAAGAGACTTCTTCAGCTCTGACAGGATAGTGGAGAATGGAAGGATTTATGTTCCTTGTAGACAGCTGGTAATTTGCATCCTTTTAGAGGGTTGTTGAACCACTTGGAGGCTTATCTCTGTCCTCAGAATCACCTGAGTAGTGCTCCTGGTTCCTGTAGTCTGCAATTCCCTGCCCCCGCCCCCAGAAATCCATTCCTACTCCCACACCATTCAAAGAGTGTTTACCCCAAATTATATAGCTACAAAGTCTGTAGAGATTCTCAATCATCTAGGTTATGGTTGTCCCAAAGGTGCTTTTTCAGGAGGCAACTGGACTTCCTTGTTCTTTCTTTTGAAGACATTTTGCTTCTCATCCAAAAAGCTCCTTCAGGAACCTTGTATATTTTAGTACAACAATGGTTGGATGAATCTAGAAGACACTGAAGATTGATACTGGGAAAAGAAATGTACTCAGTGAATCTCATATGAATATTTGCTTCTGCCAGGGTGGGATAGGAGACTGACTAAAGGTTTTTCTTTGCTTGTCTTCTTTGCCTTTAGCAAAAAAGTAGATCCTGTCTTCTTTAGTTCAAGAAGAGCTATTGTGATATCTGGGCTTCTTTTCTCTGTTCTGAACTTTTGGGACCTGCAGGTAGTCAGGTAACAAGATCTACCATCACTTCCACACAATCTTGTATCACACTGTATCTCTTCTGTACAGTTCCAAAACCATTACACAGTTCTGGGTTTCCACCACTACCATGACAGGCACTGCTGCTGTATCCTGTATCAGTAACGAACATATTATACCTCCATTTCATATTGTGCTACTCCCTTATCTTTTAACCATAGTTGTTGGCTAAGTCATACTTAATTTGTCTAATACTAAGTATCACTCTTCAAAGTAGATCAGATAAAGAAATGGTTCTGTGGGAAGATTGGAAGTATGCTTTAATGAGATCAGCTATAATAGTAGAATCTTGCAAATCTGATTGTGATTCTCCTCTCCCTTCTTCTGTAACACATTACATCAGGTAGGAGACATCTGCTGGCTTTTCTTTTAATAATCTCTCCCTTCCCAGATATTAAGGAATGTTTTCTTTGCATAATGGTTTATTCAAGCTGTCTCCTGATTCTTTACAGCAAGCCAACTCTAACACTTAACTATCCTAGGCAAAGATTTAGTCCTGTTATCGTTCCTCTGAAGGAAAAGTAATATTTGCAATGATAATGGGGAATCTCACACTCATAGCAGCTCTAGAGCAGCTGTGAAGTTGCTCTGGCAAACACCTCTAATTGGCAGTCTGCTTTCCAAATAAGTTTTAATGTGATTGAGCTGAACCAGTTCACGATTCCAAAGATTGTTTAGGCACATAGTTTCTAAAAGGTCTGATATGAGTAGGAAAAAGTGCTGTGGAAAGCGATTTCAAGAACTGTTGTGTTTATCATGACTCTGTAACTGTTGTTCAAGAGTTAATGTAGCAAGGAACCTTTTTTCAGTAGGATTCAAATTTTTGTAACTAATAACCAAGTAGACAAGCATATTGTCTAATTTTAGCATATTCTAGGACACATTCTAGCAAAAGACTGTGCCTCCACAAATGATAGCATTCTGCAAAAATATTGGACCAGTCTGTCCTGAATTAAAGCTTGTGTAGTTGATTGCAGAACTATCGAAATACATTAATATAACATTTATTGGCTCCATTATTATATGCTATTGTGGGCAAAGTTGCTAAATAAAAGAGTGAAAGGAAGAGAAGCAAACCACCAATGCATGTTTGGTCAGTTCAAAGTGAAACTTATTAAAGGTAAGTAGTTATTGATGAAGTTTTTTTTTCATTTAGTTGTGTTTTAGTAAGAAGTGAAATATTTTAGTGATCCTGCAGATCATTTTAGATCTTGGTCAGTAAATAGAGTATCAAAAAATATGGAATGCTTTATAAATGTTCCAAAGGATTTTTCATATAGACCATAAGGGCAGATACATTGTTTACTGATAAAACAATTACTTTGGCGATGACATCTGTAAACTGCAAAGTTTACTTTTTTACTTTTTTTTACTTTTTTTAATTGTCATTGCAACTTGTACAACGAAATCAAACACCATCTTTAGTGCACATCATGACCATGACCATAAAAATAAACACAAACACACATCCTTCACCCTTCACAATTGAACTGAAAATCCCCGACACTACACCAACACTGCACTATACAGCAGAATTCAAAAGAGCTACTGCCCTGGGATAGAAGCTCTTTTTCAGCCTATTTATCTTTGTTTTTATTATTCTGTACTGGCTGCCAGATGGTAATAGTTCAAAAAAAGGGTTCCCAGGATAAGATGGATCTTTGAGAATGTTTTGAACTTTCTTAAGGCAGCGGGAGCTATAAAGCTCTTCCAAAGAGGGGAGAGGGCAACCAATGATCTTCTGGGCAATGACATTAACCTTCTGGAGTGCTTTCCTATCTACCACTTTCCTATCTGCCACTGTGCAATTGGCAAACCATACAGAGGTGCAGTATGTTAAAATGCTCTCTATGATGCAGCGAGAGAAGGTCACCAGCAATTTTTCATTCAGTTGTTGTTTTCTGAGAAGTCTCAGGTAGTATAATCTCTGCTGGGACCTTTTGACCAGGGCTGCAATATGGGCACCCCACGTCAGGTCCTCTTTTAGGGTAACACCCAGAAACGTATTACTGGCCACTTGCTCCATTCGGTCTCCATTGATAAGCAAGGGCTGGATGTCTGATCTGTTCCTTCTATAATCCATTATAAGCTCCTTGGTCTTATTGGTGTTGAGGACCAAGTTATTGTCTCCACATCACAAAAGCAACCGGTCCACTGCATCTTGATAGGCAGACTCATCCACCCCCGGAGATGAGTTCCACATTGTTGTATCATCTGCAAATTTAGCAATAGTATTACTAGCGTGAGTGGGAATGCAGTCATGCACATAAAGAGTATAGAGTAAAGGACTCAACATGCAACCCTGTGGTGTACCAGTGTTAAGAATAAGGGCTGAAAAGGTATGATTACCTAATCTGACCCTCTGTGAGCGCCAGACAGGAAATCCATAATCCAAAGGCAGATTGAATTAGAAAGCCCAAGGTCCAGAAGTTTAGACACTAGTCTATGTGGAAGAATTGTGTTAAATGCAGAACTAAAATCCACAAAAAGCATCCTCACATAGACCCCCGCTGTTCTAGATGAGTCAGAGCAGTGTGAAGAGTGATGGCTATAGCGTCCTCTGTAGATCTATTTTTTCTGTATGCAAAGAAATATTCAAAGATATTGAATAAAGATCAATATTCTTGACCTTATATCAATATGTCTACACTTCTTGATAGCGTACAATACACGGAGGAAATACAAAAATCTGACTAACAACTTTGTTTTGTTTTTTACTAATTGCCACCATTTAATAAATCTACAGTGAAAGCAATATCATAACTAGTGTAATTTGCATTTATTGTAGATTCTAATTTGCCTGGAGCTGGTAAGTCTCAAGCATACATAAGCCAGTGACAGTTTGCTTAATAGCAGGAACTCTGATGAAGCTGTATTATCTTTAACTGAAACAGCATTTAAAGAGGATTTAGAATAATTTTCCCAAATTGCTGTCCTCAAGATATTCTGAGACTGTGATCCCCAGAATGTTCATGTTGGGAATTCTGGATATTGTAGTCTGGTATAGAGGGCAGTTTACCAAAGATAGTTGATTTGCAGGGTTCATTAATTATACTGCTTTTCTTAGGAAATGAATAATAAAAGTATGTAATTGGCATTAAAAGCAAAATGTACAAAATTATGTTTTCTGCTTAAAATGATATTTGATATTTGAATTCTGTTGTAATTATTAGCTCACTGGTGTCCTGTCTGTGGGTAAAATATACACAAAAATACACCAATTTATATTACAAATTGCATGGTGCAACACTTAGTGGCTACATTCTGTTTGTAATTGCCTATTATATGCACTTTTTTCCTCTTTGGCCAAAAAGAACTGCTAACATAATTCCTTTGTTCACTGAGATGGGAAAGATTCATGGATTTATTTCTTCTGTACCAACACATATTTGTAGTAAACATGCAGTCCAATACACATCTTTAAAAAGGAAAAATATTTTTCAAATTAAAAAAATCCTGGTTATTTTAATGGATATGTCATATATTCTCAGATAAAATTATTAAACTCAATAGAACTCTCTGCACTTATATGTTTATATTAATATGATCAAAATCTAAAAGCTTCTCTGAAAACATTAAGGAAGGGAATCTGGCTGTGCAGATGTTGCTAGAACATCTTTTTTTATTGATCATGCTGTTAAAAGTTGCTTGGAATTTTAATCAACATCTGGAGAGTCCCAACTCTACGTTAAAACAACAAAGAAAGATTTCATTTATCAGCTTAACGATATTGAGAGAACTTTTACTAAAATATTGCTAAGGAAACAATCATTATGTTTGTCTTCCCAACTTTTAGAAGTTTTCAAAGAAACATCTCTGAAGAGTTCCTACTTTATATGTATACTCAAATGGGATATTATATTATTTAAAGATGCAGATCCTACAGAGCACAGTGTTAAAGATAATGTGGTAATATGGTTGTTATGCATTATCTCTGCATTTGCAGGAAAATTTTAAAATAATATATGATACTTTCTGCTTTTCATCCACTTATATGTTTGAAGTTGTAAAGTTACATTATTCAGACTTCTATATTTCAAAGATTTTTTAAAATAACAATAATTAATCAGTGAATGCAAATCATCAGAAGTATAAAAAGAATTAAGGCTTTAACCTGTGTGTGTTTCCCTACCTATACCATATCCAGCTGTGCCTCTCTCCTGATAATTGCAGATCTCATTAACTTGTCTAGCTAACATCCTTAGCATCCTCATGATAGAAATTATAGACCTTGTTACAAACAATCAATTGGAGTTGAAGCAGGAAGACTTGGCATGAAATTGATTTATGTTCCACAATAGCTGGAAACAACCGGACTCTGTATTGCCTACAAGTGCCAAGTGTGGGTTGTAGATAATCCACAAAGACGCAATAGTACTATGCTTATAACTTGTAATGATTTGGCATTTAGATAAAACTCAATAGAAAAATGTGCTTCTTGTAAAGAAGTCGGGAAAGCGCAAGGAAATGTGCTAATCACACTTTAAGAATAGGCACAATTCTTCTAAACGTAAGTCTTTTTACAACTTTACATTCCCATGGGTGTATGATTGGAAAAAAGCTAAGAAGAAAATACTTCAAGTTTTAATGTGGAGCAGATGAAAAGAATCTCTACAACTTCTGGATCATTGAACTTAGTAGAGAATTTGTTCCTTTTATAGTTTTTTAAAAATATATTATTTCAAATGGAAACATAGAAAGAAAAGTCCAGACACAGTGAGAATTAATTTTAATTTTAGCATAGGTTAGGGTAACTTACCCAGAATGATTATCAGATTCTGGAGAACTCTGAAGGACTGTGCTAAAATTTAATGTCAAATTGCCAATTTTTAGTAGTGCCTTTTGTTTTAAAGCATATAAAATAAGTGATTGCGCTTCCAAAAGACTTAATATTTATTGAATTAAATGTATACATGTAATGATCAAACTTCTAAAAGCCAGAGAAGAAATAAAGGTAAGAGTATAATACTAAAAACTTAATTGTTTTTTCCAAAAATCAACGTTTGGGAACAATTTAGTTTGAGTTGAAGATTCTTAGCCATGATTGGAAAAAAGCTAAGAAGAAAATACTTCAAGTTTTAATGTGGAGCAGATAAAAAGGCTAAAAATATGAAATAACTTTTTTAATTTAGTTTGATTACTGCTCAATTGAGATCCCATATAACTAGGTTAATTCCTGTGTCTGACCTATAGTATATCCCATTCTACTACAGCTATTACATCTGCCCTTATTGAATAAATATTACCCTAAAACTTTTCCTAATAAAAATTTGCAAAGGTTACTAGCATTTCATTCAATATTAGCTTGTCATTACTCACATCCCTATGTTATTTAAGTTTTCTAGGACTATCTTTGGAATCTTTGTTGTCTTCTGGTATCAGCAGCTCTATGCCTTCCACTCTGTGTAACCTCAGAGTGTGCTGACCAAGGGACCGGGCGGGCTACAGTTGCTGCCAGATACCATCAGTCCCCATGCACTTGCTGGGTCTTGTGTGTGCACCAGAGCAGAGCAGGGCGCCCAGCTGGGCTGATCACCCTGAAATTGTGTTTCCCCAAAAATAAGCCCTAGTGATTATTTTGAGCCTAAAAGAAAATAAGATCTGGTATGTGAACATGGTATGTAACATCTTGTGGCTTATTAACAAATGTGCTGGGGAACAGTTGCTATCTAGATGCTATCTAGGCTATGGTAAATGGAGCTCCATCATACTTTTTTTTAATCAGATAGTTTACTCTTTGCTATGATTTTTTTCTAAGGCCCTTGGATTAAGGAAAGATAGATTTGATGGGGACCAATGCAAACTCTACTCTCTGGCAAAAGTTGAATTGTTAAGATAAAAAACTTAGATTTCTGTTCAATAGCAGAGAGTGCAACTAACTTATCCTTTTGGATAAAAAGCAATGGGATTGGTTCAATTAACATATGCATCCTTTTATAAAAGTGGTCTTTTATGAAACATTGGCAGGATTCCAAACAGAATTACTTCCTTAAATTCCAAACTTCACTATTTTTGACATGGTAAAAATCCCCCGCCCTTTTATATACCGTGTTTCCCCGAAAATAAGACCTACCCCAAAAGTAAGACCTAGCACTATTTTCTAAACCTGCCCTAATATAAGACCTACCCCTAAGACCTAGTGTAAATCTCCAGTTCCAGGAAGACTTTTCAGGGAGCAATGCAAACACCCCTACACTCACACCCACTATTTGGCACCATAAATATATAAGACCTACCCCGAAAATAAGACCTAGTGTGTTTTTGGGAGCCAAACAAAATATAAGACAGTGTCTTATTTTCGGGGAAACACGGTAGTAAAATAGATTATTGTCCTATACCGATTAATGTATTTGTTGTTGCGGTCAAACACAAGCCATGAAAAAAGTCCTTGGATTGCAAAGTTACTTGTTTCATCCATCGTTTGCATGGATTTGAAAAAAAAAACATTTTCATTTGTTCTTGACACATCCTATTACTCATGCTTTTCATTATTGCACCAATCATCTGCAAACTGAACATTTTATTTGCAATAATCACTCCAGTATAACTTTTTCTACATCATGAAAAAAGGGAGATAATATAACTTCATCATTTTTGTTCTGAGCCCCAGTAGCGTCAATTGTCAAATTTCTCCAATCTTGACACAGTTTACTAAATTGCCTGGCTAAACTCTTTCCCTAAACTAAGATTCTGCAGAAGTGTTTAAGACTCAACTTAGTTGGATAAGAATCTTTATTGCAAACTAGTTGAAGCTATACATAATAGTTGTTTCCCACTGCTTCTGTAAGAGTGTAAATGCTTATTGAAGTATTTTCCATAGTATTTTCTTCCCACAGATTAACAGATTCTTTGTGTGCTGTTTAGAGGCCTTGAAATTGAGTGGCTGTTGAGTGTTTGCATTAACTGTCCACTCTAGCCTGATAGTCACTGGCTCACAACCCACTTCTCAAAGCAACAATACATTAAAAGCATTACCTGAATTACCTCCAGGATTCTGAAATATCCCTTACACCTGGGAGAACATGAAGCTGAAATGGGAAAAAAGATGGTTCTTTAAATAGAACTTTGATATTCTTGGGAGACCCTGCAGCTTTCTCTGCTCAATGATCTATAAACTGAATGGAAATGCTAACTTCCATGTTTTCCATTTCTGATGCCCTATATTCATTTGGGTTCCAAGCACTGAAGAAAGCAACATTTCTTTATTGTACTCTATTGTATTCTAGGAGAACACATATAATCAGGTTTAATCCATATTAAATTTATTTTTATTTATTTCACAAGACTTAAACCACTCCAATGAAAACCAACTCTGAGAGACATACTATTCACAGCTTTGTAACTTACATTAAAAATAAATGAAATTATGATCTAAATATAATAGCAATCCAAACAATCTATCACACCTAAACTGGGAATAAAAACAATCAATAACCCAATTGGGGAAGGGGACTCACAAAAGGGAATAATCATAATCACCAATGGTGATGGTTAGTGATGGCGCAGTAACATTAAAAGATGTTTATCGGTCTTTACCACAAGCAGCTGTGGGACATTCTGATCATTGTATGATTCACCTTGTACCTGCTTACAGACAAAGACTTAAAACCATGAAACCAACAATTAATTCTGTGAAGACTTGGACTGAGGAGGCAAAGCTAAAACTATGGCTTGGCTTGACTGCGATGATTGGGATGGATTTGAAGATACCTCTGCAGACTTGGATGAATTCACAGATACTGTAACATCATATGTCAGTTTTTGTGAAGACCTATGTGTGCCGACCAGAAACCTGAAAATATACAGCAACAATATACCTTGGTTCTCAGCTAAACTTAAGCAGATACATCATACCAAAAAAGAAGCCTACAGAAAAGATGATAGAATACAATCAGACCAGAAATGTATTAACAAGGGAGATCAGAGCAGCAAAAAGAAACTACTCTGAAAAGCTAAGGAATCAGTTCTCAACAAATGAACCAGCAAACATGTGGAAAACTCTTAAAAATATCACCAGTTACAGCAAACCTTCCCATCTGAAGCAAATCAACAACTGGCAGATGACCTGAATGTGTTTTACTGTAGGTTTGATAAGGGCCCACCACCTCTGGTGATTACAGAGAATGAGGTGCAAGGTCTATTTCACAGACAAAAGCTTAAAGGCTTGTGCTGACCAATTGGTCCCCATCTTCACCTGCATTTTGAATAAATCACTAGAGATGTGCTAAGTTCCTTCTTGCTTCAAATGCTCTACTATCATCCAGTGCCAAAGAAACTGTTCATCAAGGGACTGGATGACTTCAGACCGGTTGCTCTAACATCTGTAGTTATGAAGACCTTTGAAAGACTACTGCTGGCCCACCTTACGGATCCGCTGTTAGATCCCTTGCAATTTACTTACTGAGCAAATAGATAGATGATGCTGTTAATATGACTCTGCACTACATGCTACAACATCTTGAATCTCCAAAGAGCTATACAAGGGTTGTAGACTTCAGCTCAGCTTTCAATACCAGCATTTCAGATATTCTTCTAACAACTAACTGTACCTCACCACACTTGTACCTCACCACACTTGTAAATGGATTGTAAACTTCCTAACAAATAGGAAGCAGCAGGTGAAGCTAGCAAAATCGCATCAGATACCTGTACAATTAGCACAGGAGTTCCCCAGGGCTGTGTGTCTCTCCACTTCTCTATATATACCAATGACTGTATCTCAAAAGATCCCTCTGTTAAAGTACTGAAGTTTGCATATGATACAACAGTGATTGGTCTCATTTAAGGCAACAATGAATCTGCATACAAATGGGAGGTTGAACAACTAGCCTTGTGGTGCAACCAGAACAATCTTGAACGAAATACACTCAAAACTGTAGAAATGGTGGTATATTTTAGGGGAAACCCCCCTATACTACTACCTCTTACAATACTAGACAACACAGTATCAATAGTAGAAACATTCAAGTTTCTAGGTTTCTAGGTTCAAGTTTCTAGATTCTAGGTCAAGTTTCTACTATATCACGTGACCTAAAATGGACACCTAACATCAAAATCGTCATCAAAAAAGCACAACAAAGAATATTCTTTCTGCGCCAACTCAGAAAGCTCAAACTGCCCAAGGAGCTGCTGATACAGTTCTACAGAGGAATTATTGAGTCTGTCATCTGCATCTTTATAACTGTCTGGTTTGTTCTGCAACCCAACAGGACAGACACAGACTCCAGAAAGTAATTAGGATTGCAGAAAAAACAATTACTATCAACCTGCCTTCAATCGAGGACCTGTATACTGCATGAGTCAAAAAGAGGGCTGTGAAAATATTTACAGACCCCTCACATCCTGGACATAAACTGTTTCAACTCCTAACCTCAAAATGATGCTATAGAGCATTGCACACCAGAACAACTAGACACAATGACAATTTTTTCCCAAACACCATCACTCTGCCAAACAAATAATTCCCTCAACACTGTCCAACTATTTACAACGTCTGCATTACTATTACTATTAATCTTCTCATCACTCCTTATCCCCATGCCCTCCCACTTGTGACTATATGACTGTAACTTTGTCGCTTGTATCCTTACAATTTATATTGACTGTTTCCTGGTATGATTTGATTGCTTATTGTACCCTATGTCTATTATTAAGTGTTGTACCTATTCTTGACTCTTGACAAATGTATCTTTTCTTTTATGTACACTGAAAGCATTTGCACCAAAACAAATTCCTTGTGTGTCCAATCACATGTGGCCAATAAAGAATTCTATTCTATTCTATTCTTTGAACTGCAGAAAAAAACATTGCAACCTGCCTTCCATTGAAGACCTGTATACTGCATGAGTCAAAAAGAGGACTGTGAAAATATCTACAGATCCCTCACATCCTGGACATAAATTGTTTCCACTTCTTCCCTCAAAATGATGCAATAGGGTACTGTACATCAGAACAACTAAACATAAGGACAGTTTTTTCCAAATGCCATCACTGCTAAACAACTAATTCCCACAACACTGTCAAATTATTTACTAAGACTGTATTACTATTATTATTCTCATCCTTCCTAGTACCTATCTCTTCCTGCTTATAACTATAACCGTGTTGCTTGTATCTTTACAATTTATATGGTTTTAGTTGTTTCCTAATATGATTTGATTGCTTATTAGTAACCTATGACTATCACTAAGTGTTATATCTTATGATTCTTGAAGTATTTTGTTTTTTCTTTATGTACACTGAGAGCATATGCACCAAAGACAATTTCCTTGTGTGTCCAATCACACTTGGCCAATAAAGAATTATATTTATCTATCTTACTATTCCTAACACTTGGATAATGCTTCTACTGCATCATCTGTTCATTGCAGTTCAAGACTATGTTGCAAAGTACTCTGTGGACTTCCTTTGCATTTTAGGATCAAACACATCCCATATAACATTTCAGGATAAAGTTATGGTTATCCTCTCAGACTTGTTCATGTCCAAGATGCCTATTACATTATCCACAATAGCTTTCTTGACCATCTTTTCCTAATAGGGTTTAGCAACTGCTGGATGGCCATCTAAGAACATGGTTAAAATAAGAAAAATTAGCCTTTTGCCATTCTAGTTGTCACACTTGAGACCCAAATATGATTTCTTATTATGTCCAGCTTGATTTGCTTTTTATTTATGTCAACAATGCTTTAGGCATCATCTTATTTGTTTTATCTCCCATACAGCAAATACAAAAGCAAACAGAATTTAAAAGAGCAGAAATGGCATAAAAATAGCAAGAACATTCATATATACTCTTTTATTCATAAACATTTTGAACACAGTGCATTGTCAGGGCATATCATTTACAAAAAAAAAGAACAAAAAGAAATAGTAATATATATACTAATAACAATAGTAATGGTGTAACAGAATAGTTTTAACTAAATTTCTCTTTATATCAACTTATTTGTAATTCTGTTGGTTATATTGGTGTATATATAAATTATATAAATTATAAAAGTCTTTCATCTTTTGCTAATAATATCAAGTGCTGTGGGTTATATACTGCTATGAAATGTAGCTCCTCATTGCGCCTCTATTGCCCCCTCTTAGGTCCCTAATACCCCAGAAGACCTAACAATATAGCTTCAAGAAACTCTCTGAGTGCCTTCTGGAATTTATTAGACTAAGGATGGACTGGTCAAGTAGATTCATCTTCTCTGCAGAAATTGATGGCAGTGGTTAACTCAAAAGCAGTCAAGAAGTGGTATGATCATGACAACAGAGATTAATGCCCAAAGTTGTGCTGTGGGTGCTCTGAGTCAAAAACTGGATGCTACAAGTTGTTTCCAATAAGGCTTGGTTCAGGTGGCTGTAATGGAATGAAAACCTTGGGGAATGAAAGAAAAAGATGCTGCCAAGGAGACAATCAGAGAAAAAAGGCAGGAGCACCAAGTAGTTAATGATCTAAAAAAGAAACTTAGGAAGGAACCTATCCTGATGAATTATGCAGTTAAAATCCCAAAGGTACTTTTTCCAAGAGGCAACTGGACTTAAGGTTTTTCTTTGATGACATTTTGCTTCCCATCCAAGAAGCTTCTTCAGTTGCCTCTTGAAAAAGCACCTTTGGGATAACTATGACCTGGATGGCTGAGAATCTCCATAGACATTAAGCAGTTAAAAGTGATGTGGGAAGTTATTACTTTCAAATTTACAAGAATCTGTAATGTGTCCATACAGTAAAATAGAGTTATAGTTCACCTAGGTGTATTTCTACTCTGGTATAACTGGGAGGATTGACAATGACCTAGAACTGGTCCCTGGTTGTTAGGATGGCTAAAAATTTTTTACCTCTTATCTTGCTTCCCAGAGGTATCCCAATTTTTCATTCTATTTTACATGAAAGAGAATAAGTAAGGTATATTAATAATTACAGTAAGAGTAATAAAATTGTTGCTTTTTATATAGGCCAAGTTGTGAGGAAACATATGAATATGTTTTGAATTATTTACCAACATTTATTTATTTATTTTATTAATCAAATTCATGTAGCTGCCCATGCCACTAAAGGAGATTCTGGGCAGCTCAAAACAAACAGGTAAAACCAGAGATTTTTTAAAAATGCAAAACTCACATTGTTACAAAAAATGCTCATCACCATATAAAAAGAACAATAGATCTTCAAGTTTGGAGATAACAAAGAAGGTCACACTTCAGTAATGAAATAAATCTACACAAGAGTTTCATCTATTTATGAGCTAACTATTCAAACAATGGCTTATATAATATTTTGTGCAGTTAAGACAGGGTTTAATGATGTGTTTAAAAATTAGACTGCATTGTATACAATATAATTTTTTGACAATATAATCTTTGTGTATGTGTGTGTTTCCTTTCTTGTCACATTACACTCCTTTGAGCTTTCTTTTTGATATATTAAAGCAAAAAGTGGAAGTGATCTCAATAATCCCTTCATCTGGCAACAGCTAAAGATGATTTCAGCGTATCAGAGTTCCAAGCTTGTGGGGGAGATTGTGGGGAGATGTGTGAAAGACATAGGGAAACACATGCAAAAAACATATATTGTTGATTTTCAATCATTTCAGCTGGTTCGTACTGTATGTTTTATGATTTATTAAATGACTAGAAAAATAATAATATCCACTGGGAATCATTATTTCTCCTGGGAATCATTAAAGACAAATACTCCCAAAAGATCCAATATCTGCTTATACACATAATAATGGTGGCAAGAATTGCGCTAACACAGGCTTGGAAGATGTCTGCCATTCCGTCTGATGAAGTTATAATTTGTAAAATTCTGGAATATACAGAGATGGATAGACTCATGATGAAATTAAATGATAAAGAAGATTCAGGATATTACTCAATTTGGAACATTTGGTATCAATGGGTAGGCAGTAAAACATGAAAAATATAGATTAAAAGAGGAAATAAAATTGGCATATTGATTTATAGGTAGGACCAACGAGAAGCTGTTGAAATTGAGAAACTGCCAGAAATTTTATTTATTTATTTATTTATTTATTATTTGGTCTTATATGCCGCCCTATCTCCCTAGGGACTCAGGGCGGCTCACATCATAAAAGACATACAATAACAAATTTAAAAAGTTAAAAAATTATTAAACCAATATGACCAAATAATTATCTAAAACCAGAACAAACATTTAAAACTAACCCAACCCCCTCCCCTTAGTCCAGGCCAGCTTGTTCAAATAACCAAGTCTTTAGACCGTGGCAGAAGGAACGGAGGTTGGGGGCCAAACCGAGCTCCAGTGGAAGCTGGCTCCACAAGGTGGGTGCACCCACAGAGAAGGCCCTACCCCTAGGGACTGCCAGCAGGCACTGTTTAGCCGACGGCAACCCAAGGAGGCCCTGCCTGTGGGATCTCACTGGACAATGGGAATTCGATGCTGGCAGGAGACACTCCCGCAAGTACCCTGGCCCTAAGCCATGTAGGGCTTTATAGGTAAGTACCAGCACCTTGAATCTCACGCAGAGGGAACTGGCAACCAATGCAGCTCGCGCAGGAGGGGTATAACATGGGAGTATCAGGAAACTCCCATCACAACCCACATGGCCGCATTCTGCATCAGTTGAAGCCTCCGCGTGGTCCGCAAGGGCAGCCCCATATAGAGAGCATTGCATGAGTGAGTGATCTCATCTCGTTCCAGGTAAGGGTGCAACTGCCGCACCAGGCAAACCTGGGCAAATGCCCCCCTGGTCATGGCTCCCACCTGTTCTTCAAACCTGAGCCGTGTATCCAGGAGGACACCCAAGTTGCAAGCCCTTTCCACGGGGTGCAACACCTCCCCCCCATGGTTAAAGGTGGAACTTCCTGGATCATACGAGATGCCGGCACACATAGCCACTTGGTCTTGGCTGGGTTGAGCTGGAGCCTGTTCCTCCCCATCCAGATCCGCACTGCTTCCAGGCACCAGGACATCAGACAGGTGAGGGCATCACTGAGTTGGTCTGGGGTGGAGATGTAGAGCTGGGTATCATCAGGATACTGATGATACCTCACCCCAAAACCACGGATGATCTCACCCAGCGGCTTCATATAGATGTTGAACAGGAGGGGGGAGAGGACCGACCCTGCAGCACTCCGCAAGTGAGGGGCTGTGGAACCGACCTCTGCCCACCTGTCAACACCAATTGCGAACATCCTGAGAGGTAGGAGAACCACCAAAGAATGGTGCCTCCCACCCCCAGCCCCTCGAGGCATCGCAACAGGATACCATGTTTTTCAATGGTATCAAAAGCTGCTGAGAGATCTAATAGGACTAGGATAGAGGAGTATCCCCTGTCCCGAGCCCTCCAGAGATCATCCATCAGCACAACCAATGCCGTCTCCATGCTGTACCCGGGCCTGAAGCCCGATTGGTGCAGATCGAGGTAGGAAGCTTCTTCCAGGGCCCTCGGGAGTTGACATGCCAATAAACCAATAAACACGTGGTCCAATAAACACATGGTGGAGCTCAACCTCCGCATGGCCCTGTCCATCTGGAGTCACAGGGTCAAACTCATCCCAGATCGTAACAACAAGACCTGTCATTACTCCCGCATCCGACTCTAGCCAGTCAGAGTCTATGGAGTCCAATGGAGATCTATGTAAATATTCATATTTAATTTATAATATTTATGTAATTATACTTACATTGTATACTTACAAATATATAATATATCTCCTCTTATGGCTATGGGATAGAGAGCACAGTACATAGACTAATTATATAGATTTATCTCTGATTTTTCTCTTTATATATATATAAAGAGATGTATACATATATATACATACTTAGTGTTAATATGATATCTTTTTCTTTTTTGAACTAATGACCTATATACTGTACATAAATAACTTTTTATTAATATTATTAAGGCACTGTGAATTAATATTACCAATACTATGAACAACTGTCAAGTATTAATTGTATGTATTGTATTAATTGTATTGTATGTCAAGAAAATGATGTTGAAAGATATTGACACATCCATTCTAGAAATTTTTGTAATTTTTTTAATATTTTGAATTTTTGTAAACTTTTTAATATTTTGAATTTCAATAAAGAATTTTTTAAAAATGGAAAAAAAAAGAAAGAAAGAAAAAAGAAAAATAATAATATCCAGAGCAGTAACACAGAATCTTTGGCTTTTCAGATATTTCCCAAGGCAGCATAAACCATGCTAACAGATGTTGGTGCTTGGGACATATCTGGTTCAAGTAATAAAGCAATAGGTAGAACCATCAGAAAGCATAAAGTAACCAGAAGGATTCTAAGAACAGTTTCCTATCAAGAATCTATTGAGCATCCTGATTACAGTAAGTCTGGTGTAGATATTTCACTCCTGGAGTATGGTTTCCTAACAAAATATTGGTTTTACTTTCTAAAGTAACATGCTCTAACAAAAGGAGAACCTAAACATTTGGAGTTTAGAAATGACTCAAGTTTGGCTGTTTTCAAGGCAGGTACTATCTCCAGGGTAAACATATATCACCTTCTAGGGAATTATTTGTACCTGCTGTGTATTTAGCTATCCTTGCCAAAAAAAAATTCCTAGACAGTTTTTACTCTTTACTGTCAATACTGAGTGCCGTGGGAAATACAATCATGGGAAATAAATACAATTGTGGGAAATAAAAGCAATATTTATTTTAAGAGATGGAAGACAGCAGGGCAGATTTTGTATGTTTCATGCCCAACTGGAAATGGAAGCAATATTCATTCTAGAAGTTATGAAGCTAAATTACATTTTAAAGAAAATGTACATCTTCTGGCTAGGAGTCTCTAAGCAACAACAACAAAATTCTAGTTAACAAAAAATAATGAAGTTCTTTAAGCATTAGTTTTACTCTTTCAAAATATATTCCAAAAGGCTTGTTTCTGATTATAGCTTCTTGAAATGTGCATTGTAAAATAAAGGACGAATTACTTTTGTTTAACCAGGCTTAATCATAAATGCCAATGTTTATGAATTAATTAATATGCTTAAATCACAATATTACATTATTTTTTCAATGTGTTTGGGGCATTGAAAATGGCTTGATTTCAAAATGGCTTGTATATTTTCTAAATTGCAATGTACCAAGCATGTATTTTACTTTTTATATTTATATTTTAGACAACTATGGGTGGGGTTACAGATTACCTTGAAAATACAAACTTTGTAGCTATGCAGCACCATTAATGAGTTCAACAAAAATGATGAAACCTTTGGAGTTCTACAGAAGTTTTTGCATATTTGCTTTCATTTCCTACTATTTCCCATTTCTTAATTTACTGCATTTATGTCTAAGGAAGAGTTTAAATGACTACAGCACTTTTACTTTCTGTTGCATCATTTGTCAGCTTATAGTTTGCCAGTAATAGAATTACATTCGTTTTAAAATTCCTTGATTTCTACTTCCTATGAAGTAAATGGGGAAAAGGCAAGTACCAATACTATGGAGTTTGCAGAAAGTAATACAACGGTACAGTCAAAAGATATGACATACATTTGACACCTAAACTGGTCCACAAACTTACATAGAATTGGTCTGTACTTCAGTTCTAAAACTATATTGTGAAACAATTCCATTGATAGAAAAAAAAAGAATGTATGATTAGAAGTGCAACTATGATACACTGGCTTTATGCTATTAACAAAGCACTACAAACACAAGCACATAACTATTTTTATTAATCTACATATGGTAAAGCTATCAATGATAATGATTACTTGAGGTGTATTTTTTCTTAGTGAACCCTTGCATATGTAGTCTCGTGCAATGAAAATTTGTATTTACCAGAATATCACACTAAACACAATTCCTGAACATATGGAAGTATGTAAACAAAAAAAGTTTGCCATGAAGAACTTTATGGAGAAAAGTCATCTCTCTGAGACATTTATAAATGGATATATAGCAGTAAGAGTCGGGTATGTCTAAAATATAGTTTGTACCTTGTTCTCTATGAACATATGCCAATGCAAGAAGAATCTAGGTTTACTGGTCAGTTGGATAAAATAGAAGCTAACATTTTTGTGATTTATGGGAACTTTGGAAATAAGTGATGAGCCAGAATAAAACAAGCAATCAAACTCAATTCAGCTTCATTTTTTTACCCTAACTCTATGCCAGTTCTATGAAAGGACATCATTCAACAGTGACAATTTAAGGCTTAAGGAAAAGACAGGATGGAATATTTAGTAGGACTATCTCACCTTCAAACCAGAACTACAACTGCTGATAGAACAAAAATGCTTAAGGACAGAGGGCTGAATATTATGAATGAATTATTTATGAATTGTCAAAACACATTGTGTACCTCTACTTCACAGATTAAAAAAATAATGTGGGAAAGGCAGTGGGATCTATACGGAGAGATTACAAATTGAAGACATCATCTGATTCTATGTTTGAAACAGAATTGCAGAGTTAAAATAAATTATTTTATTTTGGAAGCATATCTTAGGCTGGAGTTTTCCCCTTTAATGAAGTAAACAGAAATTGTCTACTGTTGGAACTTGGTGGCATTGATCCCACAGTATTTAGAATTGTGTTATATTACATTGGGAGTACCCGAAAACAACATAGTATTAACAGAATAAAATGCATTTAGGTTAAAATTTCTGTTTTTCCAAAGTCATATTAAATTGTTAAAAAGGAACAACTAATGAAACAGAACCATCAAAATTATTGTAGTTTTTCAAGGTCAGCTGGTGCACTATTCAGTTTGCAAATGCTGAATGTGGGTTCCCCTACTGGTGGAAAGTAGTCTTTGATTTTTTTTTGACTGATCCACTGACACAAGAGCTTTTACTGTATGTGTTCCTTTTGAGCATTGGGCAGATACAAATTATGTCTGACTTTGTCTAGATTTCATTTTTGTAATACCACTAACTTCAACGCAAATAGCTTCAGTTAGCTTTGTAAGCAACACCTAACAGAAATCCACACATTAAACAGGCATCGTTGAATCTCTCCCCCTCCCCTCTCCCCCCCCATGTTATTTATGTAAAATAAAAGGGCTTTATACTATGGATTTATTGTACTAAATCTGTGCTATGTGACTTTCTAAAAGATGGATTATTACATGAACACAAGGAGTTAAGCTAGTTTTCAGAAATAACATCAGTCAAAAAAAAGAGAGTGACCAGATAATATTCTAGTATCTAAGAATAAATTAATCAACTCAGTTGGAGTTAGGGGCTTTGACGTAATATTATTTAATTTTTATTTCACATATGGCAGCTTGAAAATAAAAATAAATTATTTTTCCACTTTCAGGATCATTGTTTTTAAATACACTTGTGCAAACAGATTAAAATCCAATCTAATTTAAACATTATATATTTAAAATAATTTCATCAGCCTAATAAAAGAAGATATAACACTTTTCCATCTCCTTAATTCTTAACAGCTCCAGAATAACATTGTAAAAGATTTATTCAGCTTGCACTTAAGATATCAACATGGAAAGAGAACACCACTGCTGTCTTTAAAATATAAATACTTAGTTGAAATAATGAAAAACTTTGTTAGTTGATGACTGTCAATTAAACGTTTGAAAAGCTGTCTTTGAAAAATACAGGGATTGACATATTTAATTGGCATTGGTCTGCAACAAAATTGCAAATTGAGTTCCTTTTTTTCCTCTTTTAAAAAATGTGTTATGACAAACTTTTGTGGTGCTTAAATTATCATATGGATTATTTTGGTAATTTCATAAAGTAATCCACCCTAACATATTAGGGAACTCTCCATTGAAGGAAAGCCCTCTTTTCATAATAATTACTTTATATAAAATAATAGGAAAATGGACCGATAGAATAATTCACTATAAGGTCATTATGTACAAATTTTATTCTCACCTGATATGGAAATAATAATTTAGGTAATCTAGATCAGTGGTTCTTAACCTTTTTGAAAGAATCGCCCCCTTGACCCATTGAGGAAGTTGTCATCGCCCCCCTCCCCCAATATAACCGCCCCCCTGCCACCTCTTAGCATCCCCAAGGGGGCCAGCAGAGGGGTGCTAAGAGGCGGCAGGGGGGCATTCGAGGCACCGGCCCTGCAGGCTCACCCTATTGACTGTTGTACTGCACCTGAACCGGCACCTCGAATGCAGCAGCATGTTGGGAAAAGCCGCCGCCACCGCTTTCCCAAAGTGCTGCCGCTCTCGCATTCTTTCTGTCTGTCTATCCATCCATCCATCCATCAATCCATCCAAAGGTCTGTCTGTTTGCCTGCCTGCCTTCCTGCCTATCTACCTACCTGTCTGTCTTTTTGTCTACCTACCTACCTATCTACCAATATAGATCTCTCTCTCTCTCTCCCAATATATCTCACTCCATCCCCCATATCACCCCTTCCATTCCTTCGCCCCCACATCGCCCCCCTGAAAAACAAAATCGCCCCCTGGAGGGCAATATCGCCCAGGTTAAGAACCACTGATCTTGATGAAAACAAATATGCTGTTGATTATTCTGACTCTTTTATGTTTACTATAGAGAATACTACAAAACCTTAAGGAACACTTCAGAGTTTTAAAACACTGAAGATTCTTAGTAAATGTGCAAATGTCACTGTTCAAACTTTCTAATCCAAGCAGTTACCTTTCATGTCCCACGCAGTCTTCATTTCATATAGGACATATGTGCTAAAACAAAATATCTTCCTCATATATATTCCTCAATTTACAACAGTTCATTTATTGACTATTAGAAATTATAACAGCACTGAAAAAAGTGACTTATGACCATTTTTCACACTTAGGGCCATTGCAGGATCTCCATGTCACGTGATTTGTAATTGGATGCTTGACAACTGGTTCACATTTATGACCGTTGCAGTGTCCTGGGGTCATGTGATCCCCTTTTGTGACCTTCTGACAAGCAAAGTCAATGGGGAAGACAGATTCGCTTATAACAACTTCGTGATTAATTTCATAACTATGGTGATTCAGTTAACAAATGTGACAAGAAAAGTCATAAAATGGGATAAAACTCACTTAACAAATTTTTCTCTCAGCAACATGAATTTTGGGACTCAATTGTGGTCATAAGTCAAGGACTACCTGTAGTAGCATAAACTAAAATGGAGAATTAGTTTATGAATGTAACATGCTGTCCTAATGTTTGTGTTTGTTTTTCACATATATTCCTTCATACTATTTCAAAAATTTCAGAGCAATGTATATCAGATTCTTGACACTCAAGCATTTTTGATCTAGTTTCCATGGTCAAGGATGCCTGCATTGTGTGACCTTAATTTAGATTTATTTTTTATTTTTATTTATTTTTATTCATATTTATATGCCACCCTTCTCCGCAACCCAATGCGCAACCCAATGCGCTCAGCAATAGCCCTCATTCCATTGTATATGCCTGCTTATTACTAAGCAGCATTTTTACCAAGTCATCTTATTGCCCCCAACAATCTTGGGTCCTCAATTTACCTACCCCAAGAGGATGGAAGGCTGAGTCAACCTTGAGCATGGTGGGATTCGAGCCTGCACTAATTGCAGGCAGCTGGAATTAAGTGCTAGGCATTTAACAGCCTTCACCACCAAGGCTCTATTTTGCAGAGTGAAGAGAAATATTTTCTAAATGTGTTGTTTGTTTGTTTTAAATAAAGAAGCCAGACATATTTGTCTAACTTGTGATACAAAACATGACAAAACATGTTTCTTGAAATTATTATGCAAAATCCATGACAAAATTTGAAATACAAATGTAGTATATAAGGGTGGAATGTATAGTATGACATCACCACATACTTATCAACATTTTGAAATAATCTTGGATTACTGCAGTTGTACAAGCCTGGAAACTCATGAGTACAGGTTCTGAATATTCCCAAAGCTATTATTAATTTGTAACTTTTATGGTGCAGAAATGGAATATTGATTAATCACATTACTAAAATGGCATATTATCAAGTATTTTTAATTTAATTTAAATTATTTTTAACTACTTAGACCAAATTAAATTTCAGATACTCAACGAACCATCCCCCATTGCCTGCCTGCTTCTCATACTCTCTGTCAAATAAGCTAAAGATTTTATCCAATAAATAAGAATTCACCAAATCTTGTTTTTTATCATTTTTAAGTAACTGATGTGTCACATGTATATATTATATACATGTAATTATAACTTTTAATATAAGTATTAAAAGTTGTACTCAATAATATCTAATTTAAATGATCAAACTGAATGGGCAAGTGTTTTCTGTGTTAATTGGTTCTTAATGAATGTTAATTAGATGAAGATGCAGAACAAATTAGATTTATTTTGCCCCCTGCTGAGAGAGGGTGGGGAGTACAGAGGGTGAGACGGAGGGAGAGAAAGAGGGAAGAGAGAGAGGGAGAGGGAGGGAGGGAGAGGGAGAGAGAGAGAGACTATGGGCCATATGACTTTCTAATGTTTTTCCTCCTACAAAAAAAATTCTTATAAACTTATCAAATATTGCTTTTTTTGTCTCCTACTTTAGAAAAGTTTGAGTTGAACCTCTGGCATAGAATCTAAAAGACTTTTAAACTACTTACTTTTATTTTTTATGGGATTAAAGAGAGTTTATATATCCTAGAACAATAATCCTGTTGGGAAAATGTTTTTCATTTTTAATAGAATCTTTATTAAAGATACTCTAACTCCTAAAATTAAACATTGAATTTTATTTCCTAAAGGTACTTAAGAAAAAGTGAACATAATATATTTTACACTTTATTTTTGTTGCTTCATTTGAATTGGATGTTTGTTTGTTTTTATTAGACTTTTGTGACATGGGATGGAGATAATCTTCTTTGTGTGCAGAAAGGAGAAAAAGAAGACCGTGGTTGGAACCAATGGATTGAAGGAAATGAAATGCACTTAGTAAGGATATGATTTTTAATATAATGTTATTAAACATTACCATTAAAGGTAAAAACTAAAAGAAAAAAGAAAGAAAATAGAAAAGAAAGAAAATAAGAATATAGTAAAGAAAAAAATTAAGAAATTACTTTCTTTTTCATCATAACAACTGTAAACAATTTTAGTAATTTATCACTTCCCTTCAAACACAACAAATGACAAACATCTTCTGATATGTCATCACTTATCAATAAACAAATGCTTAAAGCCTCATTGTCATTCAGACCTGATCTAATTAACATTGAATTTAACCTTGATCAAATAAGCCTTTATATTCTTTCCTTTTATTTTTTAACAATGTTGAAGTAACAATTTGAAATAACAATCAAGAAATTAAAAACAATGTAATCAAAACTTCAGATAATGTCTTAGAACTTGATTTCATTTTTTTTAACCTCTTCCCTCAAAAGTCTTTGAACCTTTAAGAAATCTCTTTTGCAAATCCAATATAGGAAAGTTATCCAGGTCACTCTTTTGATCTGTTACTTGTATATCCCTTTTAATTAGTATTAATATCCTGATTTCGTTTGTTTATGCATCTTTTTCCATATTGTTCTTGTAATCTATTATTTTTATATCTACTTTCAGGTCAGTTTTTGTTTTATCCAGTAAAACGTATTCCATAACATCTTTCAAACTTGGTCTAATTTCTAATGAATCATTCTGAGTGTCTTTTAAAATTAACTTCTGAGTTCATTGTTCATTGTTGTTCAGTACATCAAATATTAAAGTATTTGCTCCATTCTGTATTAGTAAGTCAAATGTAAATATTCTTTAATTGTAATCTTTAGTTTTTTCTGGTTCTCTCTCGTTTCTAAAGGGGTGGCACAGTGTCTCAAAAGCACACACACATAAGTAGATAAATAGGAACCATTAAGGTTGGAAGGTAACATTGCTCCGTAACATCATACTGGCTAAATCACCACATAAATGTCTTTGGACAGCACTGGATCAATTGACTTGAAATGGAGATGAGCACCACTCCCTATAGTTGCCAATGATTAGAAAAGTAAAATCCATAGGGACTTCCTTACCTAGTGTCTGTCCTTTCAAGTTCCATACTAATCATGGTTCTTTTTTAAAAAATTCAAACCATAGCATTTTTGCACAGAAAGAATCTTATTTCAAATTCTTCTGGATCACTATTCTGTTTGTAATTTTCTAAATTAAATGTTCTAATCACCCTTTTCCTGTTTATTCCCAAATTAAAAACCCTACTATTACTACATTTGTGTCAGAAGCACCTATCAAGGCTCTTCCAAGTTGAAAGGATTAGCTGGTGACTTCACTATTGCCCAGGAAACCCTTCTTTTCATGTTATTCTGTTATTTTTCCAACAAAATACTAAATAAATTTAGATAAATACCTATTTATCTAAAAGTCTGAAATTTATATTTAAAACTTGTTTTGCTTTTTGAAGAATTCTTTTGCTATTGAAGGAAACTCCCCAGTGCTATCCGAAATTTATCAATCCATAGATTCATAATAGCTGAAAAGCAATTAACACTCGGAACGGGTGTGAGAGACCGGTTTGAGACTGAAATTCTTGACTACTGTTGCCTGTACCCTTCTTTTCTCCATTCGGATATTTTAACATCTTCACCCGGTTATGTAATGCCATACTTTACTCTGACCCCTTATAAATTTTGTCAACTGTTTTATGGGACCTTACTCGCGCTCGGAACTGTGGGCACTCAGGACTGCGCCCTTGTCCTTGAGTTGGCCCAGTGGACTGTCAACAGCTTACCTTGATGACGGATCTTGGGATCCCGAGAGGTGGCATGCTGCAATCAATGGGCCAAATTCTAAATTAAGAGTTAAGGGTCGAATCTTAAAATTTTTAATTCGTTGTTTTAAAGGGTTAGGGAGGGGGAGGGGGGTGCAGGGGTCACTTTGCAGCCCAGGGGGCGGCGGGAGTGTGTGGAGGTTGGGGGCCGGTGGGGCTCCGGGCCCTGGGGTGGGGGCTGTGATTCCCAGGGTGGTCGGGATTGGAAGAGGACGACGAGGCATAGGGCCATATCAGGTTAGGGGAGCGCGCACCCGACATTTAAGGCTGGTTGCGCGCTCCGACCCTATGGCCTCCTCCCAAGGGGGCAACGGAACTAGGATCCCTGGGCTTAGGTTGGTGTATTTTAATGCCAGGTCTGTGGCTAATAAGTCCTCCCTCCTCCGGGAGACCATTGAGGAGGAGGCTGCGGACCTGGCCTGCATCACTGAGACCTGGCTGGGCCCAGAGGGGGTGTCCCTCTGGTTGATTTATGCCCACCAGGTTTTCAGGTTTTGCACCGGCCACGGGCCCAGGGTAGGGGTGGTGGGGTGGCCGTGGTTATTCGGGAGACCTTGTTTCCGAGGGAGGTCTCTGTTGCAGAGATAGGCGGGAGTGAGATCCTCCTCCTGAGATGGGGGCCTAATGGGTGGGTGGGCTTGCTGCTAGCATACCTTTCCCCCAGCTGTGTGGCAGCGGCCCTGCCTGGGCTTCTCGATCTCCTCTCCGGGGTGGCGGTGGAGCTCCCGGACCTTATGGTCTTGGGAGACTTCAACTTGCCTTCCCTGGGGTGGGTTGGCCCAGAATTCATGGCTTCTATGGAGGCCATGGGCCTGACCAATTGGTCCAAGGCCCTACTCATGGAGAAATACTCTTGACCTAGTTTTGTCTCTGAACAGTGGCGGAGTGACAGAGGGCAGGTCACTATTACGACTTTGCCTGTTCTATGGTCTGATCACTATCTCCTGCTGGTCTTAGGCCGCCCCACTGCTGGGATGAGGAGCCACTCAGATGGTTCCGCCCCAGGCGCCTAATGGACCCTGAGAGGTTCCAGGCAGAACTGGGGTTTTTTCCTTCTTCCCTTGCCCACAGCTCTGCCCACAGCTCTGCCGAGGATCTGGCAATAGCCTGGCAACGGGCTGCGTCGGAGGCCCTCGACAGGGTTGTCCCCATGCGTCCCCTTGTGCGCCGTGGATCCCGGTTAGCTCCTTGGTATATGGAGGAGCTCCGGGGATGAAGCGCCAGTCGAAGGGGTTAGAGAGCAGGTGGAGGTCTACCGTTCCCATCTGACCGAGCCCAGCTAAGAGCCTTTATTAGGACTTACCTGGTAGCTATGAGAGAGGCGAAGATCTTATCTCTCCACTCTTATAGCGTCCGCAGATAATATCGCCGCCCTGTTTGGTTACCCCTCCCTCCTTTTGGGGGTTGGACTATCTGGGTAAGATTGCTCATATTCGGGGGTTATCCTCGATTTGCAGTGGTCTGAAGGGGGTGCAGGGAGTCTGGCTATTGTTATCTGGGATGAGTTCGATCCGGTTTCCGAGGATGAAGTGGACAGGATTATGCGGGCGAATGAGTTCCACCACATGTGTTGGACCCGTGTCCCTCCTGGCTGGCTTATGCCGCCAGGAAGGCCACCTGCGTTGGCTCCGGGCAGTTATCAACGCTTCCTTAGGGAGGGTGTCTTTCCCGCCGCTTGAAAGAGGCAGTGGTGAGGCCCCTCCTGAAGAAGCCTGCCCTGGACCCGACTGTGTTAGACAACTTCGTCCAGTCTCCACCTTCGTTTTTGGCGAAGGTTGTTGAGAATGTGGTGGCTCAGCAGGTTCGCTTTTCCTGGATGAAGCGGACTACCTAGATCCATATCAATCGGGCTCCGACCGGGTACAGCACAGAGATGGCATTGGTAGGCTGATGGATGATCTCTGGAGGGCTCGGGATAGGGGTTTTCCTCTGTCCTGGTCCTATTAGACCTCTCAGCGGCTTTCGATACCATCGACCATGGTATCCTTTGCGCTCGCCGAGGGGCTGGGAGTGGGGGGCACCGTTCATCAGTGGTTTCTCCTCCTACCCTCGGGCGGTGGTCGCAATCGGTGTTGGTGGGGGGGGTCAGGTCGTCCCCTATTTGCACTTGTATGCCGCCCCATCTCCGAAGACTGGAGCGGCTCACAACTAAAATTATAATACAATAAATACTAAAAAACTATTAAATTTAAATACAAGTCCAAATATAGTAAACTAAAACCATTAAAACAATCCCAACTCGAGGGGTCAAAGCCCGGGTTGATCAAACAACCAAGTTTTAACTCACGGCGAAAAGGGCGGAGGTCAGGGCCAGGCGGAGCTCCAAAGGCAGTTGGTTCAGAGGTCAGGGGCCGCAACAGAAAAGGCTGTCATCGGGAGTCACCAATCGCACTGAGTCACCGATGGAATCCCGAGGAGCCTTGCCTATGAGTCGCACAGAGGCCGGCAGGCATCATTACGGAAGGAGACGCCTCCTTAAATATTGAGGACCCATGTCATGGAGGACTTTATATGTTAACACTAAAACCTTGAACCTCACCGGGCGCTAAACCGGCAGCCAATGCAAGCCGCGGCAGGAGGGGGGTAACATGGGAGAACCGGTAACTCCCATCACCACCCGCGCGGCCGCATTCTGCACCAGCTGCAATCTCCGGATGGTGTGCAAGGGAAGTCCTAAATAGAGAGCATTGCAGTAGTCAAGTCTAGAGGTAACAAGGGCATGAGTGACGCGTCGCAGGGCATCTCGGTCCAGAAAAGGGGCGAATGTCGAAACAAGGCGGAGCTGGGCAAAGGCCCCCCTGGCGACGGCCCCGACCTGTTCTTCAAGCCGGAGCGTACATCAAGGAGGACCCCCAGATTCGCGCCCTATCCACAGGGGCAACACCTCTCCCCTATGGCCAAGATGGACAATCCTGACCGGGCCGAGATGCCGGTATGCACAGCCACTCAGTCTTGGGCGGGTTGAGTCGAAGCATGTTCAGCTCATCCAGATCCGCACCGCATCCAGACACCGGGTCATCAGGGAGAGGGCATCGCTGATCTGGTTTTAATGGTTTTATAAATGTTTGGACTTATAACTTAATTTAATTGTTTTTTAAATGTATTTATTGTTTCTTGTTTTAGTTGTAAGCCGCCCGAGTCCGGAGATGGGGCGCATAAGTTCAAATAATAAATAAATAAATAAATAAATAAATAACAAGCGATTTCCAAAATGAGCCATAGTGGTGCAGTGGTTAGAGTGAAATACTGCAAGCTAATTCTGCTGACTGCCAGCTGACTGCAATTTGGCAGTTCAAATCTCACTAGGCTCAAGGTTGACTCAGCCTTCCATCCTTCCGAGGTGGGTAAAATGAGGACCCAGATTGTTGGGGGCAATATGCTGATTCTGTAAACCGCTTAGAGAGGGCTGTAAAAGCACTGTAAAGCAGTATATAAGTCTAAGTGCCATTGCTATTGCTATGATTAGAAAAGGAAGTATGTAAATCCAGTATCCATAAAGACATTGGCCCTATTCAATGAAATATGGCTTTCTTGAAGAACAACTGTTTGGAGCACTTGCGAATAATCTCAAGTCCTCCCCATGAATAACTGGATTATTTACAATCATCAGCTCTTTTAGTGGAGCCATTTTCAGTTTACTATTTCTACCCCAGTAGCCCAGATATGAAATTATTTAAAATGTAATATTTTCTCTTCTCTTTCCTATCCTTTTCCTTTATTTATTAAATCAATATCTTGCTTGAACATCACACTACTGATCTCTAGAAAAATTAAGCACTGATGGATGTCTGAAATACTTATCAGCAATACCAAGTTTACTATATTCTTTCATAAGCAGCAATGTTCTAAATAGAGGAAGGCATTCTATTAAACTATTTCTTGCTGTATCGATCTTTCTGTATCAGTGAAAGCATGTAACTGGAACATCCCTAACACCAGTTGTGGTATAAAGAAATTTTGAATTGGGGTTATTTTTATACCCTAAACAGTACATCAAAACCAATGTGTGCATAATGTAGAAAGAGCAGCTGTTCTTTTTAATCTTCCCTTTTTTCCCCCTAAGATTAAAATTATTTATAGCTTTGGAAATGAAAATGAGCAATTCACTTTTGAAAGAATCATTTTCTTTCCAGCCAATATCTCTGACAATCTAGCTTCTAGCACCTAATAAACTTTATTATTTCTTTCTCAAGTTGTTCTTTATAGTGTTGAAAGCTCTCTTCCTCACAAGAGCTTACAAAACTTGGTGCTTATAAAATGCATTTCCTTATTAGGTCAGGATAATACATGCATAAGCCTTTAGGTATTTAAATTGGGTTGGTAGTTGAATCTTTAAGCCAAAAGAGAGGAAGATGCTAAAACCTCAAATTTGAAGAAACTTCATATTTAAAGAAATAACCAATCCAAAAATAACAAGTAACATGTTAATCTGGCACCAAGATGTTAGCAAGCCATGCCTCCATGGGACAGCCATTCCATGAACAGGACCTTACCATTGTGAAAGTCATCATGATGTGTTGGGATGGAAAAAAGGACCACAGGTCTTAAAATCTGTAATAGCTCAGAATAGAGAATATCATCCTTTACATAGCCAAATTTCAGCTTTTTATGTTTTAACATAATCAAATAAATTTGGTTTACAATGCCTATCTAACTGGGACCTGTCCTATCCATAACCTCTCCTATATCTTACACTGCTTTTGGTTGTATTTTCAGTATGCCTACAAGGCTTGCATTATCACTTTTCTAAACCCTAAAAGTTCTGCAATGTTTATTTTTCTTTCCTTGTACCTTTCAAATGTGTTAATGCTTTTTTATGAATATATTTTAATGTCTACTCTACACATTTTTGTATTTTTGAAAAAGCTTTCAAGTGCAAAACATCTACAGGTGAAACTCGAAAAATTAGAATATTCGTGCAAAAGTTCATTTATTTCAGTAATGCAACATAAAAGGTGAAACTAAAATATGAGATAGACTCATTACATGCAAAAAGCAAGATAGTTCAAGCCATGATTTGTCATAATTGTGATGATTATGGCTTACAGCTCATGAAAACCCCAAATCCACAATCACAGAAAGTTAGAATATTACATGCAATCAATAAAACAAGGATTGTACATAGAACAATATCAGACCTCTGAAAAGTATAAGCATGCATATGTACTCAGTACTTGGTTTGGGCTCCTTTTGCAGCAATTACTGCCTTAATGTGGCATGGCATGAAGCTATCAGCCTTTGGCACTGCTGAGGTGTTATGGAAGACCAGGATGCTTCAATAGCAGCCTTCAGCTCTTCTGCATTGTTCAGGCAGGTGACAAATGAAGTCAGCATCCCCATAAAGCTCGTCTGTGGAAGGAAGCATGAAGTGCTCCAAAATCTCCTGGTAGACAGCAGATGACATGGCTTCCCAAATCAACACAGACTGTGGAAACTTCACACTGGACTTCAAGCATCTTGCAGTGTGTGGCTCTCCATTCTTCCTCCAGACTCTGGGTCCTTGGTTTCCAAGTGAGATACAAAAGTTGCTCTCATCAGAAAAGAGGACTTTGGACCACTGAGCAACAGACCAAGTCTGTTTTTCTTTAGCCCAGGTAAGACACTTCTGATGTTGTTTGTTGTTCAGGAGCGGCTTGACAAGAGGAATACAACATTTGAAGCCCATGTCCAGGATCCGTCTGTGTGTGGTGGCTCTTGATATACTGATTCCAGCTTCAGTCCACTCCTTGTGAAAGTCCCCAACACTTTTGAATGGCCTTTTCCTGACAATCCTCTCCAGGCTGCGATCATCCCTGCTGCTTGTGCACCTTTTTCTTCCGCACTTTTCCCTTCCACATAACTTTCTATTAATGTGCTTTGATATAGCACTTTGGGAACATCCAACTTCTTTTGCAATTACCTTTTGAGGCTTTCCCTCCTTATGGAGGGTGTCAATGATGGTTTTCTGCACAGCTGTCAGGTCAGCAGTCTTTCCCATGATTGTGATTCCTACTGAACCAGACTGAGAGGCCATTTAAAGGCTCGGGAACCCTTTGCAGGTGTTATGGCTTAATTAGCTGATTAGAGTGGGACACTTTGAGCCTAGAATATTGCACCTTTTCACAATATTCTAATTTTCTGAGATTGTGGATTTGGGGTTTTCATGAACTGTAAGCCATAATCATCACAATTATGACAAATCACAGCTTTAACTATCTTGCTTTGCATGGAATCAGTCAATCTTATATATTATTCACCTTTTAAGTTGCATTACTGAAATAAGTGAACTTTTGCACAGTATTCTAATTTTTCAAGTTTCACCTGTAGTTGACACAAGAATTATTTCATGAAGCTTCACTAATAATATTTTATGTCCTCTAGAATGCCAGGCCCTATCCCAAAATGTTAATTAATCCTTTTGCAATGTCTATTAAATGATCTGCTATAAGCTTGAGAGTTTTGTTCATGATTTTTTTCTGGACAGCTCAGTTTCAAGTCAGTATTTTCAAGTCAATTAATACACACATTTTTTTCTTAGGTTAATTTCTGTAGTATTCTAGATCTCATTTCTCTGTTCTTGTCAACATGGTTATTCATAACTTCTTTTAATTAAATGACTTCTTCTATAAGTGACCTTTTATGTGATGCTCTTCATGTCACAGTGTCTTACTGCATTTATTTTGTAACTGAATTCCATTTGATACAAAAGAGAACAGTAAATGACATTCTATTTTTTTTAACTAGTTCTATTCCAGCTGACCCATTTTTAAATCCAAAGTGCTCCTCTGCTTCCTGCTCAAATTCCATTCAGATCGCATATTCCCTTTAAGTCCTTCACTCCAGAAATGTTTTTATTCTCTGAGAAGTTATATCAAAAGCTCCAATTTTGACTGAGAAAATTATGTTCAGAGCATCCAGGTAATTTATCTCTTAAAATATATTGGTACCATTGTCTAAAGTCTCTCCTATTCAAGTCTGATATTTTGTGTGAAATCAAAGACATGAGAAAATGACATGAAGAGCATCCTGCTGAATCAGAGTATAAACCCATCCAATCTAGCTCTCTAGGTCACAGATGCATTTCAGAAGTTCAGAAACCTCGACTTGACAGCCGCAATCATTCCCAAGCATTTAAGGCACAGTGTCATGATTCAAAAGGTAGTAAACAGCCATCAAAATTAGTAGCCACTGATAACGCTAGTTCTCCATAAATGCCTCTGATCTTCCCTTAAAAGCTTCCATTACTATAATTGCTGGCACAGTGAATTCTCCAATCCTTGTATTATGAGAAAAAGTGAGATTTGCTTCTGTTTATCCTGAATGTGCTTGTATTAAATTTCAATTCTAATCTTCTGAGAGAAGAAAAACTTGTGTCTATATTATCATAGTGATTTTATCTCAATCATCAATGATTTTATATAACTCTATCATGCTTCTCTTTGTACCGTTACCTCTCACATTTACACCTAAAAAGACCCTGTTGCCACAGTCTTTCATCAAAAGAAGTTTTTTCAGTCCCCTAATTATTTTGATTGTCCTCTTTTCTAGTCCCTGATACACAATTTATAAGGTTTACACTGTTCCAAAGATGAATTTGAACAAGGACGTTATTATATTTGAAGTTCTGTTTTTAGTTCCCTTCATAATAATGCCAAGCATGAAATTTGCCTTTCTTTATAGCAATTGCATCCTGAGTTAACTTTTTATCAGGTTTACTGTAATTCCCAGAATCCATCAACACTAGCTCAGATAAAATTAATGCATAAGAGGAAATTCTGAATCTATTGATGTGATCGTCATCATCATTGAATAGTATATTATGAAAAGCAACTAAAAAAGAATACAGCCTGGTATTCTTGGGTCATTCAAGTTTTAGCCAGGGACCGAGAAATCTGTCGTTATTATTATTATTATTATTATTATTATTATTATTATTATTATGCATTTGTTTAGTTCTTTCACAATCTTATTTTTATTTTATCATATAAACAAACAAGCCTAGTTTATTTCAAAGTATTCACTCCATATATACAAATGGAAAATTTTCATTCCTAATAGGTACAGGATGCCACAGTAGGCGATCTCAAAAAGACAATTTAAAAAGAGAGCTATCTATTTATTTCTACTTTAATGTATTTTTATTGTTTTCTAAACCATGAGGCCACCTCTGCTCTTTTCCAATGCCTGGGTTTTGTCCAAGAGCCTTTGATGACAGAATTATCAAAGGCCCTGTTTTTTCAAAATCTAAGCATAAGGCATCTATTGGATTTACAGGCTTGTTGACACCATCAGAAAAATGTAGCTTAGGGAGACTAGGTTTAGCTTTACAAAAGCCATGCTGGTTTCTTTACAGCAAAGTTAAAGCTTTCTTCTTACTTTTTTTCACTTCAAAATTATTTCCATTCCACAAGTTTTCTACAAGACCTGTATCAATGCTCTTGAACTTCAAATCTTCCACTTTAGCATGAAAAATCCTCACATTGAAATATAAGGACCTACATCAACTCTCCCTTTCAGATTTCCTGTGGCACATTCTATCTTTACTTTGACTTCAGTAATTCCTCTGAATATTTACATGTCCATTCTCTTCTTCTGGGAATAATTTTTCCAGAATTAGCTCTTTCCACCCTGCCACTTTTTTCCTGGGATCAATTTAAAAATTATTCTTTCCCATTTTTCATTTTATGTGCCCACCTGCCTTGAACCTACCTGGTTCAAGTTCAGCATGTCCATTTTCTCCAGACCTGCCCTGTCCCTTGAGCTATTCTAATAATTCATAAATCTAAAACATTTCTACTGCCTCATCAAGACTATTCAGCTCTGCATTATTCAGCTCTGTCTATAGGAAAGATATCATTACTGAGAAATCCATCATGGCATCCTGGTTTAAACCAACATAAATGGAACATCCAACATCCGACATTATACACTGTTCAGTTAGGTAGTTCTTGCAGAATGCATGATTATTCTTTCCTGAAAGAACTACCTAACTGAACAGTGTGTAATATCTAGTATTTTCATCCTATTCATCTAGGTGTACTAATAATAGTCCAAATCTCACATATAATAACCATCACAACCCAAGGCTTATCCTTGATGTAACAAGATATCCATTCATTCTTCAAAATTGGATTCTAAGATCTTCTTCTTTGGAAGGATATCGTCTACCTGTGAATTTATTTATTTATTTATTTATTTATTTATTTATTTATTTATTTATTTATTTATTAGCTTATATGCACCTATCTCCTGAGGGACTCAGGGGGCTTACAATTAAAACAGTCCCAATACAATTACATAAATGTTAAAGGACATTAAAAACCAAGGTCTCCTTTGTCAATTAGAATATTTTAAAAATATATTTAACACCCTCCCTCAGTCCCCATCAGTCCCCATCAGTCTGGGTAGGCTAGTTGGAATAGCCAAGTTTTTAGGTCACGGCAGAAGGAGCGGAGGTCAGGAGCCGTCCGGAGCTCCAGGGGAAGTTGATTCCATAGGGTGGGTGCTCCCACCGAGAAGGCCCTACTCCTGGGGTTGCCAGTCACATTGTTGTGTCGATGGCACCTGGAGCAGGCCCTCTCGATGGGGCGCATGGGATTGGGAAGCTGTTATCGGCAGCAGGGTCTCCTGCATGTATCCTGGTCCAATGCCATAAAGGGCTTTATAGGTCAATGCCAGCACCTTGAATCTCACTCGGAGGGCAACCGGTAGCCAGTGCAGCTCACGCAGGAGGGGTGTAATATGGGAGTATCGGGAACCTCCCATCACAACCATGCCGCATTCTGGACCAGCTGAAGCCTCCGAGTGGTCCTCAAGGGCAGCCCCATGTAAAAGCATTGCAGTAGTCCAGCGGGAGATAACGAGTGCATGAGTGACGCAGGGCATCTCGGTCCAGATAGGGGCAACTGGTGCACCAGGCGAACCTGAGCGAATGCCCCCTGGCCACAGCTCCCACCTGTTCCTCCAAACTGAGCCGTGTATCCAGGAGGACACCCAAGTTGCACCCTATGCGGGGGTAACACCTCTCCCCATAGCCAAAGATGGAATCTCCTGGACAATTCGAGATGCCGGTATGTACAGCCACTCGGTCTTAGCTGGGTTGAGCGAAGCCTGTTTCTTCCCATCCAGACCAGCCTCCAGACATCGGGACATCACGTTGAGGGCATCACTGGGTTGGTTAGGGGTGGAGATAAAGCTGAGTATCATCAGCATACTGATGATACCTCACCCCAAAACCACGGATGATCTCACCCAGTGGCTTCATGTAGATGTTGAACAGAAGGGGCAAAAGAACCAACCCCTGAGGTACCCCATAGGAGGGGTCTGGGGCTGATTTCTGCCCCCTGCCAACACTACTTGCGTGCGACCCGAGAGGTAGGAGGAGAACCACTGTAAAACAGTGCCCCCCACTCCCAACCCCTCGTCACAGTAAGATACCATGGTCGATGGTATCAAAAGCTGCTGAGAGATCTAACAGGACCAGGACAGAGGAGTAACCCTTGTCCCGTGCCCTCCAGAGATCATCCACCAGTGCGACCAATGCTGTCTCCGTGCTGTATCCGGGCCTGAAGCCCAATTGATACGGGTCTAGATAGTCGGTTTCCTCCAGAAACAGTGGGAGCTGCTGAGCCACCATGCTCTCAACAACCTTCGCAATAAAGCGAAGGTTGGAGACCGGACAAAAGTTGTTCAAATTAGCCGGGTCCAGGGCAGGCCTCTTGAGGAGGGGCCTCTTTCAAGGCGGTGGGAAAGACACCCCCACTCAAAGAGGCATTGATTACTGCCTGGAGCCAGCCTCGTGTGACCTCCCAGGCGGCATAGACCAGCCAGGAGGGACACGGGTCCAATAAACATGTGGCAGCACTCAGCCTCCCCATGATCCTGTCCACCTCATTTGGAGTCACAGGATCAAACTCCTCCCAGATGGCATCTCTAAGACCACTTGTCGCACTCCCCGGACTCTGCCCAGTCGGAGTCCAAGCCTGTCTGGATCTTAGCGATCTTGTCCATCAGATGTTGACTAAACTCCTTGGCACGTCCCTGCAGTGGGTCCTCCCCTCCCTCCATTAAGGAGGAGCGGGAGACCCTAAACAGGGCAGCCGGGCGATTATCTCGGATGCAATGAGAGCGAGAAGTATGCACGTTTCGCCGCTCTCATTGCATCAAGGTAAGATCTAAAATAAGATCTTAGCTGCGCTCGGTCAGATTCGGACCTGCTGGATCTCTAACAGCTCTCTAGGCCTCTCTTCCGTCGCTTCATCTCCCGCAGCTCCGCTGAAAACCAGGGAGCTAATCAGGATCTGCAGCGGGTAAGAGGCCGCAAAGGGGCAACTCGGTCTAGTGCCCCGGTGGCAGCCATTTGCCAGGCGTCCACCAGGGCATCCACCGAGCTGTCGGCTAAGGAGGCCGAAATTGACCCAAGCGCTGTCTGGAACCCTTCTGGGTCCATTAGGCACCTGGGGCGGAACCATCTCATTGGTCCCGCCTCCCAGTGACGAGGGGTGGCATATTGGAAGGCCAGTCGAAGGAGAGAATGATCCGTCCATGGCAGGGGTTGTATAGTTGGAGATCCACCCCCCAGATCATTTTCCCACTGTCTCGAGATGAAAACAAGGTCAAGCATATGTCCCCCCTCATGAGTCAGCCCTTGTATTACCTGAGTCAGGTCCATGGTCGCCATGGAGGCCATGAACTCCTCCGCCACCTTCGATGCCCCTCCCAGTGATGGCAGGTTAAAGTCCCCCAGTACAATAAGTCTGGGGAGCTCAACCGCCACCTCCGAGAGGACATCCAGCAGCGCAGGCAGGGCTGTTATCATGAAGCTGGGAGATAGGTACGTAAGCAACAGACCCAACTGACCTTCAGGGCCCAATCTCAAGAGGAGAGATTCACAGCGCCTATCTGAGACAGTGGTCTCCCTCGGACATAAGGCCTCCCTGATTATAACCGCCACCCCTCCCACCCTGGACTCGAGGTTGGTGTAGCACACGGAAACCTGGTGGACACATATCCACTAGAGGGATCCCACCTTCTGGGCCCAACCAGGTTTCCGTGATGCAGGCCAGCTCCGCGTTTTCCTCCTCAATCAGATCCCGGATGAGGGGAGCTTTGTTAACCATGGACCTGGCATTTAAATAGACCAACCTGAGTCCAGGGACTCGGTCCTCCAAGCCCCAGGGATGCGAGAATGAACCCGGGTGGCGCACCACCGCCAAAGATAGCGGGGGCATGCTCCCAGAAACCAATACGGCCCGCTGTTCTTACCTCTACTGCCATTCCCCCACCCCCTCCTCCAGCATCCCAGAAAGCCCCAACCCCACCCCTCTCCCGCCGCAACCCATTTCCAACCCGGACTGAGGAGATCCCAATGACACCCCCTTTGGTTTTAACTGGGCCCGATCATCCATCTCCTTCCCTAACCCTCTTAAATAGTGATCTAAAAATTTAATTAACGAAGCCTTGGAATCTCTCTTACTATGCTTTCCCAGATCCCGCCCCACACCAACGCCATGCCACCTCTCTGGATTCCAAAATCTGTCCTCAAGGTAGGCCAGAGAAAGTCCAGCAGGCCATGTCCAGGATAAAGGTGTATCCCTTAAGGCCCGCAATTCCGCAGCCAAGTAAGACCGCATAAAGCATCAGATGTATTCCTAATGAGGGAAAATTGGTCTATAGATGGGAAATGTCCAGATGGTGATAGTTCAGTCTCAGGATGGGACTAATCATTTGGGTAGTCCATGTCCCAGGTGCCCTCTCACGACAGCCCAGGAGGCTGGTGGTAAAGCCTTCAGGACTAGCCACTGTGGTCTCACCGTTCGTGGAATTCCAGTGGTTGTTTAGCCAGATGATGTTAAGGCAATCAGCAGGAACAGTGTACCTTTATTTTATTTATTCTCAAGACATTATAACTGAAGCCGGATAGCACTAGCAATAGCACTTAGACTTATATACCACTTCACAGTGCTTTACAGCCCTCTCTAAGCAGTTTACACAGTCAGCATATTGCCCCCAACAATCTGGACTCAGAAGGAAGGCTGAGTCAACCTTGAGCCGGTGCTATTTCAATCCACTCAGTACAATACATAATCATGCTGCTAATATGACCACATACTTGTAATTATTTGTTAAGGGTTATTTTGATGGACAGCCAAGTAACTTAAAGTATCAAGACAAGAGAGGGTCAAACTCTCTGTCCTCCTCACTGCTACAGATGTGCACAGATGCTTAACCTACAAGTCTGCTTGACTGTAGTTTATAAAAAAATATTGATGCTTTGTCCCTGCATACTTTTTGTGTAACGATCATTGCAGCTACTGACTGCTGGTGTTAAATGTAAATAGGAAATTCTAAAATCCCCCCCAAAAAAGCTTTTGATATTTCAAATGTGATTCTATGTTACAAAATTATTTTCCAGTAAAAGTATGTGATCCAGCAAAATTGAATCAATTGCTGCACACAAGGGCATTTAATAGATGATGTCTACTTGAAATACTTAAAACTTCCATATCAAATGTCTATGTTTGGGAAAGAAATAATTTAAGACAGCATATATCATTTTTTTTACATTATTCATTGTATCTTCACAGCAAGGTGAGTTGGACTGGTGAAAGGTGAGTTGGACTGAAACAAGAAATGTCATACAATAAAGGAGAATATTTGTAGCTCATGGCTGAAATGACAGTTGAACTTGGTTGCTTTTTTGCAGATGTTTTACTATCCAAACTAGGTAACATCATCAGTGCCAGCAATCATTGCTAGCAGTAGTAGTCACTAATAGCACCGTAGATTAGGTAATGAAACATCTGCAAGAAAACAACCAGAGATTCTCTCTGTTTTAATCTTTGAGTTTAATTGCATATGCTTCTTTTTTAGACAGCAAAGGTTTTGCATGAGAAACATAGATCTGAATAAATAGCAGTTAAAAATGAACTTCCCTTTTCAGGAAATCAGAGCTTGTGGTGTCAAGTGTAAGCAAGTATATAAGAAGGTACAGTGATAAGCCTAACCACAGGGATCAAGCAGCTTGGAGAGAATGAATTAGCCTGCTGCCAACTACAGATGCTGCGGTGCACAAATATTCTTCAGTAAGACCTAGAAAAGAAGCCAAGGCTAACATGAACTTGCATCTAATTTTCTCAACTTAGATATAATATATAAATTCACATTAACATTGATGAAACCCACTGCACGTGAACATATATGTTCTGTTGATTATAACATTTGATGTGATGGATACTAAATTTAAATACATACTAGAATTGTCCACAAGAAATTCAACTGTGAAACCAGTTTAGATTTGATTTAGTTTGAAATCATGGGCATATAGCCACCATTTAAACAATCAATTTTTCTGGAACAGTTAGATTTCTTCTCCATAAATAAGCTCTCTTAGATAGATTCACCCAATTACACAATTTTATAAATTCTTTGCCACAATTTCCTATGTGCTGCATAGGCAGTTTTTGTTTAGCAAGTGCAGATGAGACTGGCAACTCAGTAATTAAGTGAAGCACTTGCTAAGTAAAAAATCATACAGCCACAACTGGCTTACAGTTTTACACAGGACAACACATACTGACTGGTGAACATGAGACTAAGAATAGAGACAGAGACATTGTGAAGGTCACAAATGTGGACATTGGTCACAAAGTAAATTTTTCAGCACTGTTGTAACTGAATAAACACTATCCGAAACAGTCACTAAGTGACAACTATCTGTAGAGAATTATTACTCATAGTCATTGAGAGTAAAGTTAACATACTGTACACCAGGGGTGTCAAACAGGCAGTCCATGGGCCAGATGCATCATGTGCAGGCCATGCCCATCCCAGCTCCGCGAAGGGAATAATGTCACGATACATCACATGACAGCAACATGACACCACAAGTTTGACACCCATGTTGTACACAACGATCACAATCTATTCACTAAGGGCATTTTCAGATAGCACCTTTTTTAATTCCCCAGTCTCTCTAAGGCAGATGGATATAGCTTCCTTAATCATCTTCATTATTGCCAAATTATACAATTTGGATTGTACAAAAATACTCTTGAGTTACATAGTCCAGGTAGTCCTTAACTTATGGCTACAAATTTCTGTTGTTGAGACATTTTTTAAGTGAGTTTTGCCCCATTTTATGACCCTTCTTGCCAGAGTTGTTAAGTGAATCACTGCAGTTGGTAAATTAATAACATGGTTGTTAATGAATCTGGCTTATCCATTGACTTTGCTTTTAAGAAGGTTGCAAAAGTTGATCACATGACGTTTGGACACAGCAACGGTCATAAATATGAACCAGTTGCCAAGCATCTGAATTTTGATGCTGCAAAGGTCATAACTGTGAAAAATGATCATAAGTCATATTTTTCAGTGCTGTTGTAACTTTGAAAGGTCACTAAATGAACTGTTGTAAGTCAAAGACTACCTGTACACTTTCATTTTTGACCTGTCCAATAAGAGCATGCAAAAAGTCTACTTTGACTGAATCCTAGAATAACCAATTCTATGTGATACAAATATGCCTTTGTTCTAAGTACTTATGTGTATTTGTCTGCCTGTTTAAAAATAAATCTGAGAATTTTTTAATGGGCTAAAACTGTTATAAAACTGTTGTCTTGTTCTTTTTGTGTTAAAAATCCAAGTGATAGCATACAGATGGAATGATTTCATATAATTGATTTTATAATCAGTTTTCTGAACACTTTTAATCATGCTTGTAAGAAGCATCAGTGATTAAAACAGTTCAAGCTATTGTTAAATTTCGATCAAGATGCAAAGATTTAAAACTTCAGAAACTGGAATTCATGGAAATGACACTTTCATGCCATCATTTCTATTCCGCTAGTAGTATTAAAACACCTTATCCCTCCTCTCCATTTTAGCTGTCCAAATGTTGCAGTCCCTCCTTCCTAAAGCAGGTATTCCCAATGCACTTGATGAAAAGGCAGCAAAGGAACATACAAATTTGTTTAATAAATAATAAAATAAATTTAAGTATCCTCTGTAATTTCACTGGTCAAATTTCATTCTCTCATCACAAAAGATAAACAAAAAATAAATAATGGGAGATTCTCCCATATAACAAGAAGATTATCCCCAAATCTTTAAAGTTCAAAATTTGGTCCAATCTTCTTTAATATGGGAGAATCTCATATAAAAGGTTTATTTTTCATTTTCAAAGGGATGTGTGTAATCAGTGTATTACAATACACTGTTAATCTTCAATTACTATTACTATGACAATGGTTATACCATTACATATTATATCTATTACAATTACCTATATACTAAGCTTTATACTATTGCTATTATGCATCAACATCTCTTTCTTAAACCCAGGTTCCTGAGTTTTCTTCATTTTTTGTTAACTGTCAGCAAGTAAAGCTCTTGCATCATTTTTCTGTTGTGTTTTGTCTTACTGGGCTGCTATACTCCTTTTCATCTCGTTTGGCCCATTCAATTCTTCTGAAGGAAAAACACCTTCTTCTTTGGCTATTGCAGGGATGTCATTGGCAACTTGAAGATCTGTGGACTTCAATTCTCAGAATGCTGGTTGGGGAATTCAGGAAGTTGAAGTCCACAAGTCTTAAAGTTGCTATGATTGGATAATCCTAGGCTAGTGTAGGGGTAGTTTGCTGGTGGCTTTAGAGCTGCAAAACACACATCACCTCCCACACTGGTGGGAAGGCTACAGCTTTATTGGCACCTCGGCTGGCTCAGGCTAGAGAGAAGGCTTCAATGGCAGGGAAAGGAGGCAGCACAGGTGCTTCAATTTTGCTAAACAGTTTGCTCTTCCACAATCATATTTCATTGAAAAGTAAATGTATGTTAATCTTATGCTAATTAATTGACACTGTGTTAATGTACTGGATACAGTTTGTAATTTAGCACTAATTAGAAGCCTTTAGCTAAAGCATCAGCAGGAGTGAAGTTCACTTGGACCATGAAGATCCAAGCTGATTGATATTTACTTTGCAGTAGTTCCAAAGAGATTATTCCTGAGGAACAGCTGAAGCTAACTGCAGTAATATCACTGACCCCAAAAGAATTTTGGCTATAGATCATGGCTAACATTGAGACTGACCCTTAATACTAACAGAAATGGAATACCTAAGTATTCACTATTTTTTATCCTTTAAGAATTCTGTTTACAAGAGTTATTTGTTTTTCTAAAAGCTGTTTTTGAGATAATCCAAGCAAGAACTCTGTCAAGAACTCCATCAAGAGAACATTGGCTGTTTGCACTGAAATGTTTTTATTCCACCTCTGTGGCTGCTGGTTTTCTTTTTCTTTTCTTTTTTTTTTGATCGCCAACATCATCTGACCTTCTAAAAGAAACAATATAAGATGCCTCAATAAGCAGCCAGAATAGATTTAAGTTTATTAAGATTTACTAAAAGTGATAATGAGTCTTATACTTGCTTGAAAGTTGGTAGCATATGAAAAAACAAATACAAAGAAAAGGCAAGTCAGGTCTAGAGAGACAATAACAGGACTTGTATTAGGAAAAGAAAAAAAATAGGTAGAAGGAAGACTGGAAATATGGAAAAAATATAACAGCGAAAACTGAAAACAGCAAACTCTGAAAGTAGAAACATTAGGAACATATTGACAACTGATTAAGTCCAAACATATCTGTACAGTTTTGTCTTTTTAAAAGAAGGGAGAATACCTTCTGGCTAATCTTGTGAACTTCTATTCATGTGAGAAAACATTTCATCTTTACCAGCCAATCCCAAACACAAATCTATCTATTTAGGAAAACCTTGTAACTCCTAATTCTGCAGCCCAACCAACATAGTACACTAGTTTGTGTTCTTTTGCACTGTTTTTAGCAGTGTAACCTCTAGTCATACTAGTAGTTAGTCAAACTAACTACTAAGCTCGTAGTGAACAACACTACTTTGTCCTAACAAGCATAAGACGGCTGACTAAAGTTATGATTACATGTTGATTTTCATACCTATCTGAGACTCATCAAACTTACCAAACATTAGTTTATAGTACACAGTACTCTATAAAATCTCTTGTGTGTTCTTATACTTGATCAGAAACAAATGAGAGAAACTAATCTATTGTATGTTACTCTGTATTCCATAATTTATTTCTCAGCATGTAGTGATAGATTACAGCCTTTATTTGCATCAAGTAATCAACAGCTTCAGTTTCTGTATTCAGTAATATGAAGATGTTCAATCAAGAATATTCATGAATAATGACCCTTAGCTTCATTTGGATTTATCCATTGTGTATAGTTGTGTTGGGTTTAACAATAGAATTGCTACTTAGTCTCAAGCTACTGCAAGAAGTTAGAGCTCTTTTACCTGTTATGCACAGCCAATATGGTGTAGTGGTGAAGGCATCTGACTGTTAACTGTCAATCTTATTTTTTGCTTTAAAATTGTTCTGTGAAAAGGACTTAAGTAGTTAAATTAACAACTAGCCAAGTAAAACAAATTGTTGGGAATTGCATTACCACTATAATTAGATCCAAATATTTTTCCCTTGGGGACATTTGACACAGGACAAGATTAGCATTACAGTAAATAAAGGGAGAGGAAACTTATTTAAAAGAGAAGCACTTAAGCCTTGATGAAAAAATGAATATATATAACATGCAGTCACCGAACCGGTTGTTACACCAATTGAATCGCACCACTGGATGGTACCCACAACATGCTGTCTCTGTCAAATGGGACAGGCTGATGTAATTGGGGAGAGGTTGTCTCTTAGACAGCCTCTCCCCAATTACAATGAATTGGATCCAGAATCAAAGTGGCAGCCTATGCAGTTCGCAGAGCAAGGGAATAATATGTGCTCTTCTGAGAGCAAGCATAACTTTCTGTGTCACTGCATTTTGCATCAGTTGAAGCTTCAGGATGCTCTTTAAGAGAAGCCCTCTTATAAATGTAGAGGACATTGTAGTAATCCAGCTGGAGATTCAGGGCATGAGTGACTGTAAGCAGAGCCTGCCAATCCAGGAAAGGGTGCATCTGATGCACAACATGAAGCTGTGCATAGATCCTCCCAGTCATGACTGGCAACTGCTCCCTGATTTCCCCACCCCAGATTGCACACTGTGGGCAGTGCCACCCCATCCAGCAGCAAATATGGCATTGTCCTGGAACCAGTAATCCCAAAACCCACAGCCATTCAATCTTGCAAGAGTTTCTCTGAAGTCTTTTGTCCCCCATCCAGACCCTCACTGCCTCCAGGCATGAGATAAGATGGTACAATCAGAAGATTCCAAGGTAGAGATGTGAGCTTTAGCAGGTGGGAAGACAATCCTTGAAGATAGCCTTCAGTGTACAGTGAAAATATAAGGGATGGATCTGAGACATACAATTTATTATAATGTTGATCCATAAGAACACAAGTGTCACCCTGGTCTCTTTAACAGTTATTAAGGCACCACTGCATTGCAAAAACAATATCCTCTTTCATGTCTGCAGATCAGCTGGATCCCACATTTAGCAATCTGTTCAGGCATTCAGAAAAGATAATAACAATTGAACAATGAGGAAATAAAAATTATAGGTGATAGTAACTATATTTGATATTAAGGAAAACAATGCTGAGAAACCACTGAATTTTCAGATCACAGTAGTAAAACAAAATCTTGAAATCTCTTTGGGAAATTATTGTTAAATAGACAAGGAGACATCTAATATAGAAGAGTGTTTTGAAGCCTTGATCTGTATTCATTTCTAAGAGGAAGAGAGAGATTTAAGAGAAAAACAATATTGCCCATGTTCTTAAGGTTCAAAAGAAGAAGAAACATTTCATAGAGAAGTGTCAGGTCCATTCATGCTGTCAGCCAGATAGACAGATTGCACCCTGAGGCAATACAACGTGTCCCTTTAAAGCGTAATTCTCCAATGATTAACAATCATCTATTCTTACCCCTTCTCTACTCCCAAAGCTGTCACCTCTATATTAGCATCACAGGCTGTCAGGAGAAATTGCTTAATGTTTAACTTTTGTAAATGTTCACACTTTTTTCTTTCTTTTTTAAAGCTGATTTGATTGGAAAAAAACCTCTGTCTGTAAAATCAAAACAGACTGATGTATCTTATTTTCAGAGAGCTTTTGACATATAGGTTTGAAAAGAATGTTAATGCTGCTTGTGATGGGAATGAATAAATGTGACTGAATTTTCATTTACTGCCTGTGTCTACAAAACAAGAGCCTTAAATAGATAGAAAACCAGCAGGGATTGGAGGAGGAGGCAGTTAATTTTCTATTTTATTCCTATCATAATCTCCTGCCTTTCTTAAATTAGAGAGGTATGACAAAGCATTTGCAAGTCATCTAAATGTATTTAAGAATTTATTTCCTACTAGTTATTCATTTTTGCTCTTGTATGGATGTCAGTTAGAGATGGACAGCATCTCTGTCAATTTGGAATTTTTTGAGCTTGGAGAATTCAAGGAAATGAACATGTCACTGTGAGCTAGATTCTTCTCCCCCCTGGGGTTTATATAGCTGTATTGTGTAGATGGTTAATGCTTCTTTGAGGGATGGTACTATGCCATCAGTTATAGTTTCACTAAAGCAGCTTCATTTTACCTTTTCCTGAACTTTAGGTGACAGCAAGGAAGCTGACATAAGTAATAATTTTAAATTCCTACTAAACTAGTAAGATTAGATTAATGAAAGAAATATCTTTATTACTATTCTGGGTCTAGAAGAATAGAGTCTCCAGCTGGATACACGCTAAGGTTGTGCATTGATACATGAAAACAGGAAGCAATTCAAGAAAGATCAGAGACCAAAATAAAATGAGTTATTAACTGCCATAGAGGTAACTCAATTTGATTCTGCAATTTAACAGGCCAGCAAAAGGCTGAGGGGATGTGGAAGGAATCTGAGATGAGACTTGTGGCAAAGAATAAAAAAAACTCTGCAGGAAGACTCCATTGTCCAGGCCTTTATTCCAATCTTCCATACTTGTATAGCTGTCATTCCCAACAATCCAAGTTGAGTTCAGCCATCTCAACCCTGGGCAGTTGTATGTTGGTAGTGGTGACTTAATCTTTGATTGATTTTTTTTTTACAATGTTTGAGATCGATACAGTGTTATTGTTGCGGAATCTTTAGTATCTTCTGCTGCTCACTGCATAAGATTAAGCTATTGCTCTGGAGACTAGCAGCTACTCCTCTAGTAAAGCACAAACCAGTAAACTGATTTAAAAGAAAGCAAGGGCAGTGTCCTTGGAGCTATATTCCTATAAAACACATAATCTTTTAAAGAAGTGGTGGTGCACCATCTCTTGGAAAAGATATCTTTCAATCCAGTCATATATTTCATATATATAGATCCAGTAGATTTTTATCTCGCCTTTATTACTTTATAAGTAACTCAAGGCAGCGAACAACATAATATTCCTCCTTCCTCCTGTTTTACATTATTCCCAGCCTTTTTTTATTGTGGAAATATCATTGAGAAGATAATGGGGAAACAGCTACACAGGCTCCTAGAGAAATCCAGTCAGAACTCAGAGATTCAAAACAGCATTGGTCTTCTGGTTGATAACCTTCATCTTGTTTTAGGTCTCTTTTGTGGACTTTTTTTTCAAGTGGGACCCATTCTATGACTGCCTTGGTCCACCTGCCATCAGTTCAGTGGTGGGATTCAAAAAAATTTACTACTGGTTCTGTGGGCATGGCTTGGTGGGCGTGGTGTGGCTTGGTAGTGTGGCATGGCAGGGGAAGGATACTGTAAAATCTCCATTCCCATCCTACTCCTGGGGGAAGATTACTGCAAAAATCCCATTCCCTCCCCACACCACTAACCTGCTTTCCAGCTTCCTTCTCCTGTGCAGGGCAGCAAAAGAAGACCCAGCCAATCAGCTGGGACTTGGGGCAGGCAGGGCCAGTCAGAGGTATTTGCCAGTTCTCTGAACTACTCAAAATTTCTGCTACTGGTTCTCCAGAACTGGTCAGAACTTGCTGAATACCATCTCTACATCAGTTCTTCTTGCTATGTGACCCACCCATTTCCATTTCAGACCCACCCATTTCCATTTCCTTTTACTCTCTTGATGATACTTTCATATACTTTCATTTGGTTAGAAGCATCTGGAAGAGGCCTTCATCCTGCAGTAGATAAATAATGGCTAAAATGATGGTGCTGATGAACCTTCATCAGGACCTTGATGGAGTAACTATGTCCCTCTTAGTCTTTGTTATGTATGAAGGTTTGAAGTCATTGGTTTAGTTTGAACTGTTCTTGTAAAATGTTGGAAATGATTGGTTTAAAAAGTGCGGGGAAACCCTGCACTCTGATTGGCTGGCAACTGTGGCTGCTGGCTATAAGTAGCAGCTGCAGCCCAGTCAAATTGGGTCCGTTCTGAGCTGTAGTCACTAATAAACTAAGAGCTTGAAGCACTCCGTGTCTGTCTCTTCATGCAAACTTAACAGTCTTGTTAGAACTCTCAGTGCCACCCTAAGCTTAAACATGGAAACTGGTGCCGGGAAGATTTTAAAGAATAGATAGCCTGAGATTAAATCCTGTCAAGACAAAGTTGCTGTTAATTGGGACTATCTGCTAACAGATAGTTTCAGTAATTACTCTTAATGGGGTTGCACTCTTTCTGAATAGTTGGTCCATGACTTTGGGATCCACTTGGACTCCCAACTCCTGTTCCTCACCAGGTAGAAACTGTAGCTAGGGGAGCCTCTGCCCATTTTAATTTGATGCCCCAGTTGCGGCCCTATCTGGATTGGGAGCATTGAAGATAATTACTCACACATTAATCAATATCTGGTTGGACTGCTGCATGGTATTATATTCAGATCTACTTTTGGATAAATTTGGAAACTGCCACTGGTACAAATGTAGTAGTCAAATTGCTAGTAGAACAAACTTATTATTGCAGAGTAACATCTATTTTGAGATCACTGCATTGGTAACCATTAAGTGTCCACAATTCAAACTGCCACTTATTATCTATCAAGATCTATATAATGTATATTAAAAGTACATTGTTAAGTATATTAAGAATTGCCTCCTTAATCTGAGGGCTTAGGGGAAGTCAACTGATGCCCTAGCCATGAGCTACAAGGGATGCTGATTGTATGCTAGTTCTTGATAGTAGTCCTTATGTAATGGAATATACCGCACCCAAAGGTTTATTTACCCCCAACCATCTTTGTGTTTGATTGCAATAGCCCTATGGCTTTTAGTATGATTAAGGGTGACTATATAACTATTAGTTATGTTATTTTATGAAGTAAGAGATTAATTTATTTTTGTCCCTTTTCTGTCCTTACCCCTGGTATGCATTTCCAAGAGTCTTGTTATTGGGCTGGTATGTAAATATAGTTAAATAAATAGTTACTGATTGCATAAACCTAAAGCTTTTGTTGCACACCAGTTATGAAAACGAAACGTAAATTCTTGACATTTTTGGGAGGGAGGAAGAGAGAAGGAATAAATACTATGAATGTGCTGACCTGATTAAGGAAAGTCAACTGATGTCCCAATGAAAGAGATGGAATTTCAGACTGAAGTTTTCTGGCTTTCCAGACTGTTGAATGGCATAGTCATTTATCCCAGATGCTATGGTCAGTAATAAAATACACTAAAAATTGTAGTGAAAAATATATGGAGGACTTATGTTCTCCTTATTCTAGAAACTAAAGATTATGTTCTAGTTTGCAGCTAGGAGAAGGGCAACAAAGTTGCTGGAAGGTTTGTAACAAGGACCATTATTAACTATATTCAAGATTCAGGTGAAAAAACAAAACAACAATAAAATCTATAGTCTTCTATACTTAGTAATCTATACTATACTTTCACAAAGAGGCTTGTGCAATCAATGAATTATCCTCCACTTCACAATGAAGTGTGAATTATTCTCAGCTTCCATCAGTATCTGCCTCTAAGGAAGTCTTGTCTGATGCTCAAGGGATTGTCCCTAGGAGTATCTGGGCAGGGAACTATTTATTGTCCTCTGGCAATCATAATACTTCTCTTCTAGTATCTCTGATTTCTAGGATATTCTTTGTGTGATAGAGAGATAGACATTGCAGTGCATAAATCAGGTCACAGTAGAGCATTTTGCTTAGGTGTACAGATACAGTTTTTTGCATTTTCTCTGAGCTGACAGTTTCCATACATCAGTGCATGCATGGATTACTACTTAGAACACATAAATATTAAATGATAAGAACAATTGTTGAATTCTATCTCTATGTGTGTGCATGTACATGTGCTGTCCCACTCCCATGCACGCACACACACAACAGCTGTAACAAGTCTTTATTAAGGCTTCCAAGCCTGAACTGGTATTCCCCAGCAATTCCTTATGACAGCGCCAGCTCAATCTCAATGAGTTCCAAGGGCTACTCAAATTAAGTCAACACTAGTCCTCAGGGCAAAGGCAAATCCACAGGCAAAGGCAAGGCAAGGCAGGACAAAGGTAATAGAGAGACAATCTGAAGTTCAAGGCAAGAACACACAGCAAGGAAACAGACACATTCTTCTCAGCATCATCTTCATCTTTCTGCTGTGCTAAATAGCCAGCTTCTGGTGCAGCCCATCAAGAGGAGCAAGGCTGCCTTCTTATGAGTTCTCTGGCTGACCTTAGCTTCTTGGGCCTTTTGTCTGCCCTACATGTTCTTGGACCAGTGCAGAAGGCAGTTCCTCTTCCTTATCGCTAACCAGCTACAAAGGCATGCTTCACCATCTGAACAGTCTCAGAGTTGTCCTGCTGCACCTGTGCTTCAGCCAAATCATTCTCCGATGGCTGCTTGGAACCACTGACCAACTCCCCTCCTGATGTGTCCAGAACTGGTTCATCTTCATCCAAAATAACATCTGGAGAGATATCTAGGGAAGCATCCAGGGAAGTCATCACAATACATAGGTAAATTTAAAATTGCCAAAATACAGTTTCTACTGTCAACTCAACGGTGCCAGTGGGTTTTTTTTCCAGGTGGACTTTAATACAGAATTCAGTTTAGCACTTTGGGGCCTGGTGATATACAGACTTTCTAATGGTTGATGATAAAGGTGAAGGTGCTGGCATTAGGAATTAAAACTGTGAACTCCTGAGGAGCAGTTCTCATTTAAAACTCAATACAATCCACAGTTTGGCAGCATAGATATAAGGCCAACTTATTGTTCCTACAAATCAAAGAGTCATGGCATCTGCAGGCGCCTGCTGCTTTCATCAACTGTCCCTTTTTTTCATCATCTTCCCCTTTCACCAATGGATGTCACAAGAGGGGAATAATTGATTAAGCATAACGTACAAAGAAAGAGACAGGAAAGATCTCAAAGTCTTGTGCTCATTTCTGTAGCAATGGACAAAATTGCCTAATAAAAATAAAATCATATATTTACATCATTCTGTGTGTAACTGATTGCTATACTTAATAGCATGAACCAGGTGAGTTGATCAATTCAAGCACATTGAGTCATTGGGGGAAAAAACTATTGATATAAGCCTCTGAAGAAATGTCCAAAGTGCCACGTAGTTATTTAACCTTTATTCTCTGGGCAAGGAAAGAACAGTAGAATTCAAAGAAAATTAACAGTTAAAACCTACAAAGGATTTAAGCACTTTTTAATCTGATTACAAACATCAGAGAGGTACAAAATTGCTCAGAGCAATTTGCTATCTTCCACAGATTTTGCCCTTTGACATTATAAACACTGATTGCAGTAGTTGTGATAATATTCAAGATTAAGCTTCAGTTGTAGGTTTGACCTTCATACCAATGAAGTGCAAGATTCATTTTAATCTCTTAGACAGTATATCCAGAAAAATAATTTATTTTTATTGCTGCAAAAAGAGAAGTGCTGCAAAAAGAGAAGTGCTGCTTGAAAATAACATCTAAAATCTGAAAATAACTTCTAAAATCTCTATCTTATATACAAGCAAATTCTTGGAAGGGAGTGTTTAATTTCAGACTTAACAGAGGCCACTCATTATTTTTATGAATCTTTTTATTTTTATTTTTATTTCTCTGGAATATATATATAAGCATAGCATCCTGGGCAAATTACATATTTTCCAATTTCAAAAATAAAATATCTCCGCAAATCAGAATGGTATTTATTGCCATGAAATAATAAACTTTTGAAGAATAAAACCTGCATTGTATTGAGATTCAGAATACAAACAAAACATTCATATTAGCCACCTCCAACTGGATATCCTCTAGGCGTATCAGATTTTAACTCTAGCCATTAATGGAAGGGCATCATGGTCTATAAGCAGCAAAGAAACCAATACTTTTCCAATAGCATTTAGGTCAGTGGCAGGATGTGGGGAAAATAAAACATAAAAATGGAGAGCCAGCAAAGGGACCAGGAGTATTTGTTAAAAATATAAATGATCTGGAAGAAGAGCAGGAGAAGACAAAGTCCATATATGATGTAGTCCAAATGTGTATTTGCACACTGTGAACAGCTACTATTCTTTTTGCAGGTGCTGTTGCTAAGAAAATGAAAATCAATTCCAATGGTTCTTTATTGAATGGCAAGATCCCATCACCAAAGAATGATTCCTAATCAATAGCATTGTGATTTCTGCATCAATTATCCACATGCTATTCCTCTCTTTAAATCACAGCTGTAGGTCCTGGAACAAATTTCTTCAGAGCTAATTGAGTGGAAGATAAAAGAACTAGCCTATCTATACTGTGTTAGATTATACATAATTGCATATATTTTATTGCATAGCTTGCAACATAAACTGACTCAGTGCTTCCAACTGATTTACCTCATTTGACTATAACACTATCCTTCCTAATCAGCAGAACAATATTTCACATTCTTTTTTCTCATTGCCAACATATATATTTATTTATTTCTATTTGAGGGAAGGAAAGAGAAGAGAGAGAGAGAATAGTGATTTTGAGACAAATTGTGATTTTGAGAAAGCACTACCCAGTCACAAAATTGTGACTATATGGCCAGATACTAAACATCCATTACACGTACAGTCATATAAGGAAGAAAATGCCTGACTTGGCCACTTTCCAACTTGCAATTCAAAAATAAATCTATTAAGTCAAGTGGGCAAGGATACCAAAGCAGGGGTTTGTAGATATGGACATTGTGTTGAAAATCTGAGACTAACATATTTTGGATAATAATTAATAATTGTAAATATTAAATTATTTAATTTTCATAAATACTTATTGCAAATGTTTCTAGAATATCAGAAACAATTGTTGTAGAAATGCTTATGGGAAGGATTTCAATGTGTTAAACCAGCAGTGTCAAACTGGCGGCCCACAGGCCAGATGTGTCATGCACAGGCCACACCCACTGAGCTCCGTGAAGGGATAAAAACATCATGAAACTTCATGTGACAGCAATATGATGCTGTGAGTTTGACACCCATTTGTTAGACTATATGTCAGCAATTTCTTGAACCCCCCCCAAATTTATTCACAGAGAAGACATCACATTATATGTAGTAATTAATGAAAACACATAATGCAGACTGAAAAGTGGAAGAAGCATTCCACTTTCATTTGTTTATACACTAACACTACCACCAAACTGGGATGTACTCAAAATATAGCCAACTCACACATAGCAGGGTGCAAAATCAGGTGCTATCCCGGTGCTATATTCCCTGGAATTTTTTATCATTTCTATATTTGTACAAATAGGTGCAAGTAATGCAAAAGCAGGATTCTTCATCAAGAAGCAATAGCACAATTTATGGGTGTCACTTAATAGGAACCCTGTCACTGTGATTCCAACACCTCTTCACACTAAATTTATACATTCCATGTGATTTGACTGAATGAGAATATATAGTCTGATCCATCACCCTTTGTGTATTATAATTTATAATACACAGAGGGTGTATAATACACTCTCATAATGATTCAAAATCTAGAAAGATGGCAGCATATGGTACAGAGTTACATGAAAGATTATTGTTATAATAATCCCAAATCAATCCACTGAAGATGAAAGACTCTTTACTCAAGACAATGGACTATAACTCTCCACATGATCCAGTGGATGTGGTAGATGTTTTTTCGGTTCCCAGTCTAAGGTTGACAGTGTTGAATGCAAGGTCACCCAATTGGCTTCCAGTTCCTAAGAGAAGGCTAGAACTAAGGTTCCTGCTTTGATTTGAGTACCTTAATCACATCACTTCACTGCCTGTCTAGATAATTGATTACCATTCAATATTTTAACGGTGTATATAATTAGCATTAAATATATCCAGAAAAATAGAGATGGTACATTTTATAATGATAATTTTCCCATCATTTTTTTTCAGTCAATAATTTTCTGAGTGTTTCACAGATCCATCCTTTCAAATGTTCCTGAAACAAATGGAAAATGTTAATAATTGACATTGTGGCATTTTCAACGGTCAGGCATGAGAAAGCCTAATGGTGTATATATCCTTTTAGCTAAATTATGCTTGTCAAAGAGGGACCAGAAGGGTGAAATAACCCATACAGCTTTTTATGGAACCTTCCCATTCAAATTCCATCTATCACACTTGCTGTTCAATTGTGGAATAATTTAACCTTTATCTGAGGAAGATAGAAATTGGCAGCACCAATTAGAAAACTTTGTTGCAGAATAAGTACAATTATAGTGATAGATTGTTGATGCTAAGAATTAATCTATAGAATTTGGAAAGCACTCAAAAGCTTAAGAAATTTCTTTGGATTTATAAGTGGAGTTTCTAGCCTGCTCTAATATAAAAACCCATTTCTTCTGTCTTAACAAATAACTCTCTATAGGAGTCAGACTTTAATTCTCTAGTTCCCAGCGCCATTTCTACTAAAGATCCATGTGTATCTGGAGGGCTGCAGTTTAGGAAGCAACATGCATACCTTCTGCCAGTGGCTGGTATTATTCATTTTTTTTAAAAAATCACAATTTAAATAGCAGATTGTCTTAATAAAGAAACAGCATAGTTCCAACCCACATTTTATTATTAGAAGCTACTGCAGATGCTGTCAGTCAAATTAAAGAATTACTATACTATCTTTTTCACAGCATATTAAGTGAGCTCTAGATGATGTATTCCCTTTGTAACATTTCTACTTAAATCCAGTTATCAACTGAAACCTAGAATATGTCTAAAGACTGTGGCTGAATGATTGAGGTTTAGTTCTTTACCTGAAAGTTCTTTGTCAGAATTCTCAAATGCCTCTCACTAAAAGATTTTGATTGTGATGAATGTTTTAGCCATTAGTTGCTATTTTTGCTATAATACCTAGGCATAAGTTTGAAGCCAGGATTATCCCTTTTAACTTTTTCCAAATCTATTTTACAATTTTCCCACCTTTTCAGATGTGACAGATATATAATGGAGCAATATTTGCAGAAAAAAGGACACGGATGAAGCTAGACCAATCCACTCAAAGGAAGAGGCAGAGTTCCCTAACCTTTCCAGCTTTGTAGACCGGTGGGGATGGAAGGAGATGGTTCTGAACAAGTGGCAGAAAGCATGCATGAACATGCAGCTCCATTTATGCAAGGTGCATGCAAGCACACCTGCCACTCATGCAAATGGCACATTCTTGCCTGCTACTCATGCAAGTAGGGATGCTCATGTGCCCTCATTCACCCGATATTTCCATGGCTCAGTTGCAAACAGCTCATGGCCCACTAGAGGGCTGCAGCCCAGAGGTTAGGACCCCCTGGTCTATTGGGTGGGAAGGACAACCACTGCACACTATTTCTATATATACTCCTTATTCTTGAATCTTTCTTGAATCTCTTGGTGAAATTCATTATGGTCTCTAAATTTCTTCAATATGAATTAACAAGCTGACTTTCCTGGATTTATTCTGAATGGCTCATTATTGTTTGGGAATTAAATTTGACTCAGAAATTCTACATTTTTAAAATAGCTTTCCATTTTTCAAATGCTGCATTAATATTCATAGGTATAAAATAATTTGGTCAGAATTATTTTACATTAACTCATATCAATCTATGTTACGCTCATTGATCAACTTGCATATTAACATCTCTTAGACAGGTTATTTAGGAATAACATTTAGAGCAATAGATATTAATGAATGGTTAATTACTTTTTTACTAAACCCATTTCTTTTCTTGTTTCTTGCACTCAGAAACAGCTTAGTTCATTTTATATGTTTGGTCCATAAATTGTGAATGATGTTAACTGCTAAATTTTTACCTACAGATTTACATACAAAGCAGAATTTAGAGCACAGCTTGTCATTATTTAGCTTCATTCACACAACGTAACAGAACTATTCCATGTTCCGGATTTTTACAATATAATGAATAATAAACTGATCAAACAATAAAATAAAATGGCTTAATAAAAACACTAAAGTCACCAAAGCCTAACCCTCATATATTATATATAGCATGCTCAAGAATTCATTTAGTATAGGAAAGACTTGTGAATTAATATAGTTACCATCATATCTCAATAACTCTCAGGAAAGCATAAGTTCTGGTCTCCATTTGGTTTTCTTTCCACACTGAATATTTTGGTGGTAATCTCTTTATTCTTCCTTAAGATGGTTTTGCTTTATCACGGTACTTCTTACAGTATCTCATTTAGTGGAATCAAAATTTTCCCAGGGGCTTACCTTGTGCCTCTTACCTTTTACCGAAATGCCATGAAGGAACTTTGTCAGATTGTGTCTTGTATTTATGGTTTGTCTCTAGAGACATTCTGACAAGTATCTACATACTAAGGGAAAAAGTTCTCTCTCCCTTCCCCTCACTTTAGTATGTTTGCAAATACAGGCTAGTAAAAAGTAACATTACATCTGGAATGCAGGTATAGCTAGAAATCATTTATTTAGTGGACTCCATGCTTCATGCAGATGACTTCCATGCTTCCTCAGTCTAAAATTGTATTTCTCAAACTTAGCAACTTTAAAATGCATAGACATGAACTCCCAGAGTTCCCCAGCTAGCCAAGGAATTCTGGAAATTCATATCCACAAATTGATTGAGAAACAGTGAATTTAAGAGAGACTACTGAGTGTCATTTAACTGACAAAGCAAATGCTTCCATAACTGCCTTGAATAAAATTTAATTTAATCATAGAAGAAACAAGTAAATACCTGACCATATTCTATCTCTCAGTTTGCCCTATTCATTTTTGTTGTGAAATTGTACATTGCCAATAACAGTAGAAATTCAGATATCAAGATTGCTTCAGAAAGTACACTTGCATTTCCTTGAGTTTCAGAGAGCGATACTACAGCCAACATAAGGTTCACTTAAATTATTCATGCTATTCATGTGGTTCACTTTTACATTTACATTTGATTATAATGACATTAATTAAATATAATTAATATGCATCATCTTTTGGACAGGTTTTTGAGATAATCTGGGAACTATACTCAAGATTCCTGCAGCAAAGACTCAGTTTGTTACTTCTACCTTAAAACCACAATTTGTCAAATTATGTGGGATATTACAATGGCATTCTCACATTTTTATCTATCAAAGCAGGAACAATAGAGTTATCCAAATCCCTTAAAGAAAACCAAGTTGTGCTCATTGGTCCCACTACATCTGGCACTGATATAGGTAATCCTCAACTTACGACCACCATTGAGCCCAAAATTCCTGTTGCTAAGTGAAACCTTTGTTAAGTGAGTTTTGCCACATTTTACAACTTTTCTTGCCAGAGTTGTTAAGGGAATTACTGCAGTTGGTAAATTAGTAACATGGTTGTTAAGTGAACCTGGCTTCCCCATTGACTTCGCTTGTCAGAAGATCACAAAGGGGGATCATATGACCCCCAGACATTGGAACCATCATAAATATAAGTCAGTTGCCAAGTATCTGAATTTTGATCACACGACAGCGTGAATGTGGCAAAGGTCAAAGGGTAAAAATGCTCACTTTTCTCACTTTTTTTCAGTGACATTGTAACTTTGGATGGTCATTAAATGAACTGTTGTAAGGCAAGGACTGCCTGTACCACGAGGGAGGAAGCAACATTGGACACATACGTTAAACAGCTAATCTAATATTTTAAACCATTAGAATATAGATTTTTTCCCTCACTGTTCCTTAACATTACAGGAATCCTTGTTAGACTTTAATTTTTGTCTAAATGGATAATCGAATATAAATATATTTACTAGGCATTTTGGGAGAAAACTCATAAAATACAGGGCTGTTTTTATTTTAATTTATCTATGCCGCTATTCCACTGAGTTGTAGTGAACTCAGAGTAGCTAAAGAACATTATAAAACACAAGAAAACCTCTATCAAATCCAAATAAAGTTCCAGTGAATTATACACAATACCAATAAACTAGTTAATAAAATCCAGCGCACAATTCCTCATGAAGTCTATCAAAGATTGGTCTTCACTATCTTCTGGAAAGCTATCAGCAAAGAGCTTCTAGAAAGAGTCTGCTCTAGACTATCAATGTTGTGATAGAAAAGCAGCTCTAGTAGTGCATTGAACGTTGGTGTACCCATCTCAAGTAGAATGGGATTATTGGGAAGAAATTAGCTATTGCTCATTTCAAACTGAACTGAACCAGCTAGATAGCACACCTAATAAAATTCAACAGAAGTCGAGGATCTTAAACATATTTACAAAGAAAGAAAGCAACCAATTTAGACTTGATAATTTGCCATGATGGAATACATATTTCAACCATATGTTTTCATAAAAAAATTCTATTGTCCTTTTTCTTAACATTTTACAAAGGTCATTGCAACACCATTTTCCTTCTCACACCTAGTTCTCCTTTGAACTTTAATAACGAACATAAAGTTCTACTTAGATTATCTCAGTGACCCTTAGACTTTATTATATTGGAAACCATAAACTACATCCAAAGAACTATAAAAAGGATAGAATTACAGTTCATTCTTTTTGGAAAACACCATTTCAATAGCTAAACTATCCTTGGATTTAATCACCTAGCAGCAATGCCAGCCGATTACAATGGAACGTGGGAAATGGTATTAAATGAAAACTTTGAAGGTTATATGATCGCTTTAGGTAAGTATAAACTTAATTCAAATGATGAAGTTCTGTCTTTACAATACAAGAAGGTACTTTGAACACAATTGCTTAAGCATGTATTAAAATGTATAATCAGAGATAGTTCAAATATTTTTAAAGCAGTGTTTTACATCACATGGAAAGCATATGAAGCCTTTGAATTACTTTATTTTAGACCATGACCAGCTCATATGCATCCGAAGTAGTATAGATTAACATAAAATAATTCAAAACCTAAAATTACAACATATATTTATGTACACCGTTCAAAAGTTTTAACACTGCCAATCAAGACAACAGAAGTAAATTCTTTCATCCTACAAAACACCATGCATCATGTGACCATTTTTATGTATATCTCCGGTAAATACAAAAATGGCTTACAAAATGGGTGATGAGGGATTTCTATTTATTTTTATGGATGAGACTCTATTCTATTGATTCAATAGAACAATGGATACTTGCTTAACAGGAGATAACATGAAGCTTGTCCCAAGATGAGATTCATGCATTATATTCTAGGTGTGGATTCACTCACATGTAATTTTCACGCGTGCAAGAATCTTGACTGCATAAATTGTGAAAGTGTTTTTCTATGTTTCTCAGTGTTTCTCTATTTCTACTCAACAAAACTATTAAGAGTTGAGTGGCATACAAGTTTAATAAACTAAACACAGCCAAAACATAAGTAGAATTCCTGGGAAATAATAGAAACCCTTTCTTTCTCTACTCAGATTTGTCTAACTTTCTGATAATATCAGGAATCTGGCTCTGAAAATATAACATGGAGCAACATTTCCCATGTATGTTTCAAGAGTACATCTCCAACACAAATTAGGGAGCATTAAAATGTTCAGTAAAACATATTCTACTAGTATTTAAGATCAGTGAGACTATGATTGCAATGCCCTGGATAGAAATGGGATAGTAATTCTCCCCAATAACATATATTTTTAAGAATATATGTTGAGAAGAGATCTCTATCCCATATCTATCTCAGATATAGCAAACATACGATTGTACAAGTAATACATTGACATCTGGATCTTAAATCTTATAACATTTTCAATAGTATCAGTACAACTCAGCAGTCAGACATTGCATTATGCCTTGTATTCTCTCATACATCTAATCTTTAATTGAGTAATCTAGAGATTATGGTTGCCAGATTTTAAAAAGAAAAAAGGAAATCAGTAACATTACTGCATGGTAGAGTTGTTCTTATTCATTTCACTTTCTACCTAATAATCAATTGCATATATAAACTCTGATTTACTGTAATGGCAGCTGCATACTAAGGGACATCAAACCAACAGACAAAAATTACTGTCAGCATTGAACAGATGGTTAACAAAACTAGTCAACTGTTAGGAGTTCCTCAACTAAATATGAGCTCTAATTCTCAGGCTGTCGGTTCTAAAGAGAACTGAGTTTCAAATATACAACTCCTGCAAATAGTGCCAGTCATCAGTGGGGCAATCATTTTGGAAAGATTCTCTTTTTATTATACATGTCTATACTCGTTGCATATTCTTCCTTCTGAACAGTAGCTAGGCAGTGATATATTAGTATTACATTGGCACTTTATTAATCATTTCTGGGACAGGTTTCTTCTTATATATAATTACATTAATTGCAATACAGTAAGTATACTAGTATATCAGTGTCAATATTTTCAATATTTTATCATATTTATGTATGCCCTTTTTACTTCCACAAGAAAGTAAAAAGAATATAACATAACTGCATCAGAATAGGAAATCTGGGGGAGGGGTTAAATTAAATTAAATGAAAATATTTACAGTGTTTAAGAAGGGATAATTTTTTGTTCAGATTTTCCTAACTAAAGATAATACTAATACATTCAATAAAAGATTGCAAATTGTATTCATATTTTATAAGAATAATAATATAATATTTCAGAGGGTAAGGTAAAGGATGGCAAAATAAGATCTGTGTAGATCTCTGTGTGTGTATGTATGTGTGCCTATGCGCCTGTGTGTATGTAAGTATATGTTTATTTATACTTAAGTTCCACTAAATTGTTTCTTGGGTAGGGTTGCACTATATCTCTCTTGAGGAAACTGGCTAGATATTTTAGCTGCAAAATATTATCCACTTTGCAAATATTTTTGCAAATATTTCAAATATTTTAAGATTTCACTGGCATCTACAAGGAGAATCAAAATGAGCAAGATGCAGATGCATCATGATTCAAGTTCCACCTCTTTAATACCTCTCACACATGAACAAATGGTCTAGGGCTTACATCACAACACTGCATTTGCTTTGCAATCTTATTCAATCAGTAGCAATCGCTAGAGGGGTAAATGGATAATAAATGACACAGCTTTCCATCTTTGAGGTTTGGCTGGTGGAGCTTTTGGCTGACAGAGTTCAAGGATGTGCTTACAACAATCTTGTTTGACTGCTATTCCCACTGATAAATTTGTTTAGGTCATCACAAGCATCTTTTACTGAAATATGACAAGAAAGAAATCAATCCAGTATATTCTTTCTTGTATTTGATCCTTTGCATGCCATTGCTCTCCAAATATCCTATTCTAATCATAATAGCAATAGCACTTAAACTTATATACCGCTTCAGAGCCCTCTCTAAGTGGTTTACAGTTTGCATATTGCCCCAAACAACTTGGGTCCTCATTTTATCAACCTCGAAAGGATGGAAGGCTGAGTTAAACTTGAGCTGGTGAGACTCAAACTGCCAAACTGCAAGTAGTCTGCAATCAGCAGAAGCAGCCAGGAGTACTGCATTTTAACCACTGTGCCACCATGGCTCATGATCAAAATAAAGTGATAACAAAAGCCATTATGTAATGAAAGGCAATGATGGTTAAGCTACAAAATCACTAATGCTTTCCACACATTTCTTCACAGCAAGCTCTGAACATAATAAGATGAGACAGCCAGTTTGGTCTAGTGGTTATAGCACCAGGCTAGAAAGCAGAACGCCATGACTTCCAGCCCTGCCTTTGCCAGGAAAATCAACTAGGTGACCTTGCACCAGTCACTCTTTCTTAGCCCAACCCACTTTAAAGGGTTATTGTTGTGGGGAAAATAGGAGGAGGAGGGGTGTTGGCTATGTTTATCACCTTGAGTTATTTGTAAAAATAATAAATACGGGATACAAATAAACAAATAAATATAATATAATATGTGTTTCAATCTTCTGTTACCTAGATTAAGATTGGTTCCTTTTCAAGCTATGACAATTCTGTCTTTCCACCCAAGTGATTGTAACATTCAAATACAAAGCAGATTAAGGTAGAAAAATACCTAAGGAAAGGAGTTCTCCAGGCACAAAAGGACACTGAAGCTCTCTCATGTGGCTTTAATTTCTGGGTTTCAGTCATTTAGTGGCCTGCTAAGCAATAATAAAGCCTAACTGCCTTCGATTGAGCATAATGTGTGATTTGAGCATGTGGTTTATTATTCAGCACATGTGTGAACTGCTTACAAATGTATCTAAACCCTTATTGTACTGTAGTTAACTTTAGAATTTGCCACAATGAAATTTAGTAGTTATGAGATTCTGCCAAGAGATCCGCCAAGAACTTGATGGCTTGGGGGGAAAAAAGCTTGGCATTTAATAGGTTCTGGTGTGAAGAACTGACCATAAGACTGAGTATACTAGCCAGGAGGAGAACAGTAATAGTTAGAGAGCTTGGGTAGTACAAGGAATTGTCTGATTGACAGAGAAATAACTTTGCATTCAGAATCCTATTGATAATTGCAGTTAACTGTATCACATCAGCACATTATTAACATTTGTACAAGTCTATAAAAGTTGCCTTAGATAATGAGATATTCTTCTAGTGGAAAATATGCATAAATGTATGTATGTGTAAGTATATGTCACCTTTTAGGACACAGTCTTGTAGAAAATCAGTCCCATTGTTTTCAATGGGAAATACTTCCAGATCCTTATGTGGAGGTCTTCTATCTTGAGATAAATTCCTACTCAAAAATGGGAAGACATGGAAATTTAACAAGGGATTTTTCTGATGCATAGACCATTTCAAAATAACTTATTAAAAATCAGTTCATAGTATAGAAGAGATGTGAACTCTCATTAGAAAGCCTAAAAGTCTTATTGGGCATCTGCATAACCTCACAAATGTTCAAATGTTCTTACTTTTAGAAACTGAATTTAATCAGGCACATTATTAAAATGCATATCTCTTATTCCATCTGCAGGCATCGATTTTGCTACCCGTAAGATTGCAAACCATCTAAAACAAACAAAAGAATTTATTCAAGATGGAGACAATTTCAAGACAAAAACACTGAGCACTTTCAGAAACTATGAATTGAATTATACCATAGGAGTGGAATTTGAAGAGCACACTAAGGGGCTTGACAATCGAGTTGTGAAGGTAGAAAACCTATTATTTGTTTCCCATTTACACAGCAGTCAATATAAGCCCCTGACATTCAAGTAAACAAGTTGAAAGCAAATTAAAATGTTAAAGAAATGCTTATTTATAAAGAAGCTTAAATTTGCATTTCAGAAACTAGATGCTTTCCTAGTGCAACTATTTGTTCTATATGCAAATCATGACAATTTCTCAAGCAGATGACAACAAGGTAAAATTACTTTTTATTTGCTTTCAACTCTTCATGGTTCCAGGCTGTTATATTTCCCTGGTTGACAGCCATGCTTCATAGTTTGGCACAGGGAAAAGCAGATTTCTGTTAACCACAGTAGTCATTGCTATTTATTCTTCTAGGTTGCAGCACACAAAACATTTTACTTGTGGTGAGCAAAACTAGGTTAGAACCTATTGTTTGTGCAAAGTCCCTTACTCAACTGGAAGCCTTTCAAGTCCACCTTGCTGTTATGATGCAAGATGGCCCTTCCTCACTATCCTGCAAACAAAAGCTTTCCAGTCTGGAAGCTGAACTGTCAGATCTGGAGAAGATAGAGAAACTAGGGAAACCTTTAATATATATTACAAGGGCAATGTAGTCTTTTCTGTTGTCTTCCAATCAACAGCCAATCTGGCCTTGAGATGCTGCTTGGATTGTTGATGAGTTTCATAGAACATATTGGTCAGATGCCAGCAAATGTTTGTTTTATTGCTTCCACCCTGGATTGAGTCAGAATGAGATTGGGGACTAAATTTCACTAATACCAAGTTTCATAATGTGTAACTCTTTGCACCTGATTCTAATAGTGTGTCAGAGACACCTAATGTAAATTGTGCCTTATGTGCCTCTATATCAGATCTCCAGAACAGAACAGCAAACATTACAATCACCTAATTATTTTTTCCAAGGAGAATGGAGAGATTTGCTACATATAGCCAACATCTTCCTTATCATCCATGACCTTTCTGTGCCCTGACATCACAGCATGCTCCTTATAACAAAGCCATCCTTTACCAGCCCTATTCAGGAGCACAAAACAGCCGCTTTGCTGAACTTTCAGCAACCTCAATTTTCTTTTTCTATCTCGGTCCTGTTATGTGACTACAGGAAGAAAAAGCACCTCATTTCTTCTATAATTCTCTCTGATTTCTTATCAGGGTGATTTCTGCCCAACATTCCTGTACCAACACACTGCCACATTTTTTTTCCAGCAGAAGCAGGGATTAATTATTTTTAAGGAAGTCATTCTGTTTCTTTCTGAGAATCAGTTTGATCTAGTGGTTAAGGGACCAGGCTAAAAATCAGCAGTGTGAGTTGTAGTCCCACTTTAGGCATGAAAACCAGCTGGGTGACTTTGGGACAGTCACTCGCTCTCAGCTTACAACATCAGACTTGAGCAACAAGCCAGTCGGTTAGTTCCTGTCACAACCAATGAATTAACATTTGATTTATACTAAAACAAAATAGATCCTGTACTTTTGAGGGAAATGCTAGGAAGAAAAAAAATCTGCACTTTCTATTTCTTCAGTATAGAGGTGTGGGATACTGCTTAAATACTCATAAATTGCATAGATGTTTTCTCCTATTAATAACTGTAATAAACATGGACAGCGTAAGTAAATTGCAAAAACCAACTTAAATTGCAGGAGGGGGAAGGCTACCTCTCTTATCAAGACAAATAATATATTAAGTTTTATTGCACCTCCTATCAGCTTCAGAAGTGGCTACAATCAAATACTGCTCAGGCAATACACTGGAAAGTATGGTGCATAACAAAAGTTTCAGACCATATGGCTAGATATCTTACTCCAAAGCAGGTTTCAAGAATACAGTTCTCAAGGATGAACAGCTTATAGTTGTGTTTATCAACTAAAATGAGCAAAGGCCTGGAGACTAAAACGTATGAAGAACAGCTGCAGGATTTGGGTCTGGAGACCCAAATAGAAGACCAGGGGCAACACGATAGTATTCCAGTATTTGAGGGCCTCTATATTTAAAAAACTGTCTAGCCCAATTCAGGTCTACAGATTTTTCAAAAATAGTAAGAAAAAGGTGAACAGAGACTCTGAAAATATCCACCAACATTAATAAAATAGTAGGTTTGATGAGCAGCAAAAGAATAAAAATGTTTTTGGTTTTTAAAAAAATTCTGCATCTTTGCATGTACACTGAAATTCACCTTGCAATTTTATCAAAAGCTTTCTTGCCTGTTCAGGAACTCCTATTTGCTACTTTTGCTACTCTGAGTACATGAATATGATTTGAATTATTTTTCTGCTGTTATTCTTGGCTTTGGCAGAGTAAAGGGCTGCTAGGATTGTTAACCTCTCTGTCATTCTGATGCTTTCCTAGCTGCTATGCTTTCCAGACTGAAAACACCCAAGATGCTTTCCTTGCAGTCTGATGGATGTATGGAAACCCAGGGATGTTGTATATCACTGCAAAAATGATTGCAAAATGTTACATGGACATTCACACACAACCTCTTCATAATAAAATAAGTACAAAAACACCCACGTACCTCCAGATTCCACTGAAATGCCTTTCTCTTTGAAAAAAGAATATAGAGTATTGAAAAGAAAAAAAAATATTTTGCAATGCGCAAAACAAGCAGAGCAGGCTTTCATTGGTTAACTATCCTAGTAATTTGATCTGTAACCTTTCTTCAATAAATTTTCAGTTGTTTTTATCCTGTATTATGTCTCTAATAAATAGCTACTTTATTTGCAACCTTGTAAAACAACTGGAAGATGTAATCATCAGTTGGTGTGTCACTTTTATACAAAATAATTTAATTTATTCTACTGTGAACACCACCCTAATTTCTTTACTGAAATAGAAATATGTGTGTGGATGTTGCATTAGTTTAAATAAAGCATGACTTTTCTATTGGAGATTAGTTACTCTGCTCTTAAAGCATAACCAAAATCCATATTGGTTTTCCTTTCTAGGGAACACTTCCATCGTAAGTAAATTTGTGTAATTTGTTTCTATGGTTATTTCATGAATCAGGATGAAGAGCTGGGAACATAAATGACAATCTTGGTTTGCAACCAGAATTTGAGATTTTGCAGGGGGATGGCTGTATTTCTCTCCACCCTTTTTCTTTTTCTCTTGACATTTTCCCTGAATTGCATTTAATTCCAGCTTGGAATATTTCAAATGTCTAGAATATTGCTTAATGCTATCTTTTAATCCTTGAAGACAACAGTGACTTGGGATGGTGACAAACTTGTCTGTGTCCAGAAAGGTGAAAAAAACAATAGAGGCTGGAAACATTGGATTGAAGGAGATAAACTGCATCTAGTAAGAACCAAATATGTTGATTTTGTATAATTAAAAGCTGTTCCACATTAACTCACTTTTATAAAGTTTTTTTAAAGGATCAAATATATGTACATGTATAGCATATGTACATGCAGTGGTGGGATTCAAATAATTTAACAACCAGTTCTTTGCCCTAATGATTTATTCCAATAACCAGTTCACCAATCTGCTCAGAAAGTTAACAACCGGGTTCTCCCAAAGTGGTGTGAACTGGCTGAATCCCACCACTGTGTTCATGTATATGTACACATACATGTGTGTGTGTGTGTGTGTGTGTACATGCACATATATATACACGCTCTCTTGTTCTGAAATTGCTTGGATGTTCATTTTGGATCTGTTATGCTCCAATTTTATCACCACATATCAGACAAAGCATGAATCAGCAGCATGTGAAGTTGCAAACTTAAGTTCAGATCTTTGCTTATACAGTGACCTTGGCTGGTCACTATCCTCATATGAGTTCCTAATTATGCCATAACAAATGCCTTCAAAAAAGAGTCTATGCACGTACAATTGCATTATGCACAATAGTTTTCCTTTTGCAGATATCACAAGAGCAGCAACAGGATAGATATTTAGATTGCTTGTCTGGAGAGGATGATGGATAACAGGGTTACTGATTCAGCCCCAAACTGTATCTGTTATAGAGATGAAATGTGACAACCTCATATATTTATTTATGGTTATATTTGAGTTCTAAATTTGATATATACATTTATTTCATTTATATATCAAATTTAGAAATCACCCATCTCCCTCACAGGAGCTACCTGGAATAGGAATATTATATAAATGACTTGTTTACATGGATATGTCTTCATTTAATAGATTTATTAACTGCTTTTCAAGAAAATTCAAGCCATGTTTTACTTCCAGTAAAAGCTAAATGGCTAATAGAATTCCTAACAAAACCAGGAAAAAAAATACTCCAGTAAAAAAAATTAAAAACTCTGATTATTTTGAAAGTTGTGGTCCTTTCCATAAATACTGAGGTGAATTTGATTCCATCACTGGGATGCTGCATCTGCGGGGGCTTATCCTGTTTCCCCTATGTTTCCTGAACCAGGGTCACATGGGAGAAAGCAGTCTTTTATTTCCTTATAAGTTAGGGATTCATTGCCTTAAACTGTATCTCAAAAATAACTACAGGTTGGATGTGTCACGAGCTGGCCATGCCCACGCCCAGTTTACCAAAGGGGGAAAAAGTCCTGATATGACACCATGACAACTTAAGTTTGACACTCTTGGGCTAGAGCAAACAGTCTGATAAACATTCATTGGTCTACTCTGAATTTCAAGGAATCTCTCCTTATCCAGGATTAAAGAGTGAGACTCCTTTTCATGCTAAGAAGAAATAAAATTGGTTCTATTTGGAGGAATGATGGGAGATGAACTATAAACATATAAATACACTTTTGTTTCACAGTTTTACTATGAGATAGCCTACAGATTATGTCAATCATAAAAAAAGCATTGAAGGCAGTGAGGCCATTATAGTGAGTAACACATTCCATTTATTTAAAGAAGGAATTCAATCTCAGAATACCCTTTCAAGTGTACCTATGGATTTTAATGGTACTTCTTTTATGTTGAAAAGTCCCTCTAGATAAGGAGATCTCTTTAAGGCAGGCAAATATGAGGCAGGATGGCAGAGTTGGCATTCGCCAATCTTTTCCACAATCAGAAATGATACAAAAGTGTGCACACCCTTCAAATAACAAACTATACTATAATTTCCTTATACCGTCTCAGCTCCATTAGTCTGCAAATCAGCAGACTTTGTACTTATTTGAACACTTACAAATGAATGTTTGATGGTCTTGTTTCTGTTTTCATTTAATAGCCCACAAGCAATTCCAGGTAGTAATTAAAATTAGGAAAATGCTGATCAAATCCCTACCATTATTTATTGAGGAAAGTATTTGGTATAGGATACCCTAGCAATGGAATCTGCTGCAACTGATTAGAACAATCAGTTGACTTAAGCTGGCATTTATTCTTGGGCACAATCTCAATATTCCATACTGAGGTTATGAAATTGCAACAGTTGAACATTTTTGTTAATTAAAAAGAAATATCTCAACAAAGTGCTATGGAAAAGATAGAAATGTGAAGTGGAATCGACTTTTTTGTCACAATATAATTTTCCAGTAATTGACAGAGATAATTATTTTCCTCAACTTCATTGTAAGCTATGGGGAATACGATTTAATACAAGAACCCTCTTCTGTAGGCTGCACAGAAAATTGAAAGATTGAAAAAATGGAGTAGAATAATCACCAGGCATTCAACATTTTATCTTTAAAATGTATAATTTAGTGCTGTTGAAGAACAGCTGAATTCATATACATAGAAAACTTGAATGATATAAAGTAAATTAAGCAGTCACCAAAGTTTGAGAAACAATAAATGAGAGATTAAATAATAAAAATGTTCAAGTGAACAGTCTCAAAAGTGAGGTCTGGTGTAAACCCATTTCCACAAAGTTGTATTTCTGCTAACTTGGACCTCTCCCAGCATCTTTCCCTCTCTAGTGCCCCCATGCAACCAGGTCAACGGAGGGAACATAAAATATGACTCTACAGCCACCACTTTGCAAACCCTCCTGTCCTTTTGTTTCATGGCAAAGGGGAACTAAGTGGGAAGCAGCAAAGTTATCAGGATGAGTAAAACTGATGGGTATTGATTTTATAGCTGGATGGAGAAATAAAGAAGTTCTTGCCAATGAATTTTGGCATCTCTTAAGCAGAATTCTTGAAAGAAAGAGGACTTCCAGCAAACCCAAAGCAAACTCTAAGTTAGCTATCAGAGCAAGGCTGCAGAAATCCAGATGATGACTAAATAGGCTCAAAAGCTATAAGAAACTAAACTTTACTTCCAATTAGTGGCTGTCTGATTTTTGCAGCCTACATTCAGTAATTTTATTCATTTTCTTCACTGAGATCAAGTTTGCTTAATGAGTTAGAAATTTTAAGTAATCATTTTTAAACATTGTCAATACTCCAAACCACTTTTCTCAGAAGGTAAGGAAATTGTTTTCAGAAGAACACACTTCTAAATCAGTATGGTTAATATTGCAACTTAATGCATTAATGTTTGGTATTCTAAATTTAGATGCAAACATTGGCTTGCATAATTTCTAAGCAAAAAGAACATCTGAATAACCTGCTACCCTCTCCCAGTTCCATTATTCAGTAAATTCATAAAACCCACATTTTTCTAGAATAGATATGACTATTCTAGTAAAATAGTCATAAATCTAGAGATTCTATACACCTGGTTCTACTAACACAGATACCTTGGAAGACAGTCTATAATTTCTGATCTCTTGAGAATTATATTGAAAAGGTAACTACGACTAAGCAGAATGGAATTGTCAAGAAAATGGGAAGCATGACTTTCTAGTACAGAAAAAGAAAAAAAATTTCCATAGTTCTCAATTACTTTATTAAATTTACTGCCACAATTGGCAGTACTGATCATTAATTATCTTAAAACTTTTTACATAGTCCACCGATAAATATTAGGAACTAGGTAACAGACTTCCAGAAGATATGTGACTGGATAATTTGGGGGAAAAGAAACTACTTTAGATGATCTTTTAAAGCTGGTTTACCTAGTAAGATTGTGCTGAACCCTAATCAGTTTGGTAGGAATCCATCATGTAGGAATATACTAACCATACTTTTAAAAAAACAACTTTGATATTTCCTCTTCTGAGTAATAATGCTTATAGTATCTCTTAAAGCATCACAAAATTCATATTGCTTCATGTGAACTGCAAAGAAACTGCAATTTTTTAAAAAAATAAAATTAAAACAGAATTGTGTTTAGGAGGGATTTTTAAAATATTTCATCCCAGAATCATTAATTTCATTTTACAGATAGAGAAACACTAGACTTGATAGTGGTTTATTTTACTGATATAACTGCAAAAACAAGAGCTGAAGGAAATCAGCAGCCCTCTTGCATCATTACTGTTCTGTAGCATCTGCTCTTCATTTTTATTCTGCAAACAAAGCCTTAAGAATCACTTAAGGAGTTAATAGCAAAGATTAAGACATTTCTACATAAAAAAAATTGCTGTGTAAAAAATTGCTATGTAAAAAAGATATAAAGACCTTTCATGATAAAATACATCCAAAACCTGTCAATAATGCTAATGACCCACTTTGTAACACTTACTATAACATTCCAAGTTAAGATTCACTTTCTCCAGACACACAGTTGCCTATTGGCTAAATACTATTGTACTTACCTTGTTACTTTTAAAGCCTTGCCTTTTTTCTTTTGCAATTTCTTGTTGCTCCAGTAGTTTTAATACACTACAGTATGTGGTCTAATAATAGACTATGAATTGCTCTGTTACAGAGCAATTTTCATACATTTTTCATTTTTATCCTTTTAAAAACTCAACTGAAGTGTCCAAATCTAATTACTGCAACCTGTAGTGCTTACTGTTGATTGGTTACATAAAATTCATTGCTCTTTTCCATTTAATAGCCCAGCCTCACTGTTAATGTGGTGGCTGAGCTGTTTTTATCTTTGAGTTTAAGGGAAAGCCTGGGGTACAATAAGGGCAATGAAAAAAGTTGTGCTTACTAATGGTTTTTCTGTTGTAGGAATTGACTTGTGAAGACCAGGTGTGCCATCAAGTCTTCAAGAAGATAAAATAGACTGATGAAACTGATGTAGCTGCCACATCTATATTTTCTCTGTTTAATGATAACTATAGGAATAAAAGTTTGATTTAGTCAGTGATCCATGGCTCTGTTTGATTAGCAAATAATGTCTAAAAACAATGTCAAACACTGCACACTTCACCAAAGATCTTTGCCTTCCAAATAGGAATTAAGCAAAAGTTTTGTTCTATTTCCCAAAACTTAGCAGGTCTATTTTCTAGTAACAGAGAGATCCTGGTGCAATGATGCAAGCATTTTTAAAAAAGTTTGCACTGAAAATAGTATCTCTGTATGTTTTCTTGTCTCCTTAATACATTTGGGTGGTATCTAAGAATAAAGCATCACTGACTGGGTTCACATATTGTACTGAGGCTGTAAAGGATTTGTCTGGTACCAGATTAGTAAGATATCCTAGTTAATGGTGCTACATCCACATGGAGAGAAGTAAGCAGGATGTTGTGATTCACCAGCGGCCAGTGTGGACGGCAGCGGTCTCTGAGAACGACGACTCAGATGAGAGGTCTGTGTGTGATGCAGTGATAGGGTCAGGACTATCGGAGAGTGGGGTGCTGCCTTCAGAGGTCATGGAGTCTGGCAGCAGTGATGAAGAGGAGCCTGGGGAGCCTGTGCTCAGTGCGCATGTGCACAGGGCTGCTTGAAGGAAAGAGCAGCTGAAGCAGCACAGGTGACTGTGAAGCAGCTGAAGCAGCACAGGGGAGTAACGCTGGAAGGTGATGGCCCCTCCCATAAGGGATAAAAGCCAGCCTTCAGGGTTGGCTTCTTTGCAGGAAGCAAAGAAGTTCTTTATGCTCAAGAGTTCTCATCCTCCGGTTTGTTTTTGGAAACTTCTGGCTTGGGATATTTAACTGCAATTAGTCTTTTGTTATTGGCAGCCTTTGGCAACCTTGAAAGGGCTTGCTCTTATCTGGGATAATTAGTTTGAAATAACTCTTGGCTGTGAACGTGTAGAATTCACAGCGCCGCGGTAAAAGAGTTTTGTTTTTGTGAACAATATATGTTTGTTTGATTTGAACAAGGCTTGGGTCAGAACACGGGGGGGTACCACAAGGCTCTGTCATAGGGCCCAGTATTCTTCAATATCTTCATAAATGACTTAGATAAGGGAATAGAAGGAAACTCATCAGATAAACTGGCAAGAATAGCCAACACCCCAGAAGATATGCTCAGGATCCAAAAAAGATCTTTATAAACTTGAACAATGGGTCCATCCAACAAAATGAATTTTAATATGGAGAAAAGCAAAGTTTTACATTTAGGCAGGAATAATCAAAGGTATAAGTACAGAGTAGGTGACACCTGGCTCAAAAACAGTAACTGTGAGAGGGACCTTGGAGTCCTAGTGAATGATCACTTGAATATGAGCCAGCAGTGTGCAGCAGCAACAGCCAAAACAACTAATACAGGGGTGTCAATCTCATAATGACATGTCATCACGTGATGTATCACTTTTTTCCCCTTCGTTAAACCAAGGGTGGGAGTGGCCAGCATGTGATGCATGCAGCCTGTGGGCTGCTAGTACAATCTTGTGTTGTATAAACAGAGGCATAGAATCAAGATCACGTGATGTATTAGTACCACTTTATAAAATCCTAGTAAGACCACACCTGGAATAGTGCAACTAATTTTGGTCACCATGCTACAAAAAAGATGTTGAGACTTTGGAAAAAGTTCAGAGTAGAGCAACTAAGATCATCAAAGGCCTGGAAACCAAAACACATGAAGAATGGCTGCAGGATCTGGGTTTGGCTAATCTAAAGAAAAGAAGAATTAGGGGCGACATGATAGCAATATTCTAGTATTTGAGGGGCTCCCACAAAGAAGAGGGATCAAATTATTTCCCAAAGCACCAGAGGGCAGGACAAGAAATAATGGTTGGAAACCATCAAAGAGAGAAGCAACCTGAAATTAAGGAGAAACTTTCTAACAGTGAGCACAATTAACCAGTGGAACAGCTGGCCTTTAGAAATCATGGGCACTCCATCACTGGAGGTTTTTAAGAAGAGGCTATCTTCTTAAGTGACTGATAAGTCACTTATTTGAAATGGTATAGGTTCCCCTGCTTCAGCAAGGAGCTGGACTAGAAGACCTCCAAAGTCCCTTCCAGCTCCTATTCTATTCTGTTCTGTTCTATACTATTCTCAAAGTATATTTAAAAGAAACTATACTTAAAAATCCTGGTTTAGTGTAACGTGTACTCTAGCCTCTCTCTGCATTGTTTAGATCTTGGCCGCTAAAACAGTTTCTTTGTGACAAAATTGGTTTCTAGAAAGATAAGAAACATCAAAAATGAGATCACTAATTTAAATGATTTTCTCAGAAAGGGTTAACTCACACTGCTCAAGGTTCTTGACATACCACAAAACAAACCCTTAAATTAAGCAGGCTTCAATTAATTTGAAAACATCAGTTGAGAATTTGACTAAAAGTCATTTCATGTATTTTAAATTTACACATATGTTTATGTATAAATATGCAACTTAAAAATATGGATAGTTAATCTTCAAATGTAGAGCATATGGTTATATTAATTAGGGAGATAAAAATTGCTAATTCATTGCACTAAATGATTGCTATGATTCATTGATTAATCTAAACAGTCTGGATTCATAGAACATGCTGAATCACAACCCTTGATTTATAAATTAGAATTGAATTTACATTATGCAAAGCAAAATTAACATAACCACATTATGGCTTAAAATAATGTGCTAACTCAGCCAGTGTATGCTTGCCCACAACAAAATGAAACTAACATTTGGCTAGGAAATGTATGTGAAGGACAGCAGAACATGCTGAATATTTCTGCAAAGGTAAGTATTTTTTACTTAGAAGATCTCTTTTCTTTGTTATTTCTATATCAATGGACCTCTTCTGTTAGCTGGTGTTTTTCTCCAGATCTGCAGACAGTTTGATTAGAACCTTTACCAGTGGTGGGATTCAAATTTTTTTACTACCGGTTCTGTGGGCATGGCTTGTTTGGTGAGCGTGGCTTGGTGGTCATGTGACTGGGTGGGCATGGCCAACACAACAAGGTGGTGTGGCACCTTGCTGGGAGTGACATCGAGTTGGCCACGCCCACTCAGTCACATAATCAATGCTGCAGAGACAGGGTGATTTCCTATGTACACCCAAATGGTTTTCGTTTTGTTTTTTTGCCAGAAGCCCCTCGGAGATAAATTTGCACCGCCAAATCTTACTGTACCTCATTGTTGCGGCATTGCTTGTTGCTCCTACGGGTGCTGCTGTGGCTGTCTGGCTCCCCAAGTAAAGAACTGCACTGGCTCAGGGTGACTGTGAGGAGCAAGAGGGGAAGCCAAGGAGCTTGCCTCATAGCAGTTAACTTCGCTCTCTCTCTCACCCCGGTTAGGTGATCCCAGCATGCACAAAGAGCATGAAGGGAGGCAGACACCGTGTGGATGTGTTTTAAAAGTCAGAGAACTTTGCCCAAGACTTCTCATGTATTCAGGGGCTACACCACTCTCAATGATGAGTTGGCGGCGATCTAACAAAATGTCTTCCAGCTCTTAAAGATCGAGTGTGGCTCGAGGCTCATGATTTAATTGGAGTAACTGCCAGAATCCTGACAGATTGACTTTAAGAGCGCCCCCATGGAAGAAGCCAAGAACAAGAGCAAAAGTAGCAGCAGTGGGGGTGACAGGGACGTGTGATGGGTCCCTCCACAGTCACCTCCTGGGTGACAGCCAAGGCTTTGGCACCTCCTCTTTTCCTCAGAGGCGCGATGTCTGCTTCCCTTCTCACTCCTTGTGGAGGGGCACATATGCCCATTACCCCTGCCACCACTACATTTGCTCTCAGTTCTCAGCTTCTTCCATGGGGGTATTCTTAAAGTCAACCTTTAAGTGGTCCCGGGACATCCACCCACCTGCCTGGTGCCCTCCCTCCCGGAGCACGCTTTCTTCCTTCTCCTGGCAGATGTGCCTCTTCCAGCCAAGCCCAACCCAGCCAGCCAGCAGGTGGCCTATCCTGGGGCTTGTTGGCCCCCCTTCTTGCAAGATGCCTGCAGCAGCTGCATGCTTTTTTTGGTGCAGTTGCAGTCCAGCAGCTGCACCGAAAAAAGCACTACCTGTTCTATTGCTAGGTCCAGCAAGTCCGAGCAGTCAGCGCATAGAACAGGGCGGCACCAGAGTATTGGAGAAGCAGAGCAAAGCCGGAGATCAGTAGCCACCTCTTTCGCAGTGCAAAAAGCCTCCCCCAACCAGCCAGCTGGTGTCTTTCTCTGCCTGTTTGTTCTGTATGACTGAGGAGGAGGAGACCAGCCGGCCAAAGGGGCCGCTGCTAGAGGCAACTCTTTTAGGTCTCCAGCCACCACTTTCAGCGCAGAAAGTCTCCCCTAAACAGCAAGCTGGTCTTCTCTTTTTCTGCCTGTTTGTTCTGTATGATCGAGAAGGAAACCAGCCAGCCAAACAGGCAGAGAAGAGAGCAAGGGCTTCTTCGCGCTGAAAGGAGGCTACTGATCTCTACCTTCACTCCGCTTCTCCAATGGTCCAGCGCTGCCCTGTTCTATGTGCCGGCTGCTCAGATTTGCCAGGCCCAGCTGTTCTGACCCAAACCTGGTTCCAAGAGAGCAAACACAAGACAAAGACAGCAGTATAAACTTTTAAAGTTTCAGCTGAGAATCCTGTTTCCTCACAGATAAAAGGCTGCTTCCAACTAATTAGCTCCAACAAGAAAGAGCCTTGCCAAGTTTTTCCAAGTCTGACAAAAAACAACAGATAATAGTTTACATGAGTCTTCAAATACCAACTGCAATGTCCACGAGGCCAAGTTCAAAACTTCTTCGCCTTCTGCAAAGTATGTTCTTTCGCAGCTGGCTTTTATCTTCTTTAAGGAGGGGCCATTACCTTGCAGCCTTACTCCTAAGTCACCTGTGCTGTGGTAACTGCTCTTTCCTCTGAGCAATCCTGCATGCACACACACTTGGCACAGGGTCCTCGGAAGCTCCTTATCATTGCTGCCAGCCACCACAATCTCTGAAGGCAGCAGTCTACTCCCTAATGGTCCTGGCCCCTCATCTGAGTCTTCACTCTTCTTAATAGTCTGTACCTGCTGCCGGCTAACCACAACACTGGCACATAGAACAGGGTGTGGTTTTTTTTTGGTGCGGCTGCTGGACTGCAGCCACACTGACAAAAGCATTCAGCAGCTGCAGGCATCTTACAACAGAGGGCGGGAAGCCCCAGAACATGTGGCCACGTGCTGGCTGGCCAGGCCAGGCTGGGCTGGAAGAGGCGCTTCTGCCAGGAGAAAGATGTTAAGTTTGCATGAAGAGTCAGACGCGAGGAGTTCCAGCAAAGACTTTATTAGTGACTACAGCTTGAATGGACCCGTCCTGGCATGGCTACGGCTGCTTCTTATAGCCTGCAGTCGTAGCTGCCAGCCAATGGGAGTGCAGGGTTTCTTCCGCACTATTTAAACCAATACCATTTGACATTTTACAAGAACAGTTCAAATAAACCAATAACATTCAAACCTACATACATAACACCCCTCCCCACTAGGTTCAGTCCATACCAAACCCCAACCTATCTAATGTATTCCTTTAAATAGGTGGGGCTCTTACGTGTCGTTGAGACCTTCGTGGTTCAGAAGTTTTAACGTTCTCACCCAGTGAGAGGGAAATGTGTCTGCTGACATTTCCCTGTTGGGACTTCCTGTGAAAGAAGACCCTGTTAGACTGTTAGAATCTGGTCTCTCCTCCCAACCCATCTCCATTCCAATGTCAGCACCCAAGTCAGGTAGTGATGTGCAATCTTCCACTTCAGGTGGTGGATCTTGGCATTGTGACAGGGTTGGGATGGTTCCTGTCAATGGCTCGTTACACATGGGGTTGATTCCTGTTTGCTGATTTTCCTCCTGTTCCCCCTTCCCCTAGAAGAAACATCAGGTGAGGGACCTAGGGAGACAGGCGATGTTCCTGAGGGAACCTGGATCTAAGTTGGTCAATGTGCCTGCTCAGAGGAGGCCATCCTCTGTTTGTACCCTGTAAGAACGAGGGCCGTGATGTGAGTTATTTCAGCAGGAATCCACAAAGGTTCACCTATAAGGTTCCTAGCATAGACAGAATCTCCCACACTAAAAGAGCGAACTTTGGAAGTGGAATCCAGTGGTGCGTTGGGTGCGTAAGTGGGATGGGCGGTCAAGGGAAGACCTAAGTTTCCTGCCCATCAACAACTCTGCTGGGGACAAGTTAGTTGATGGGCTAGGAGTGATGTGTTGAACACTAAGAAGCTTTTCAAGCTTCTCAGTGATGTCCCCAGGACCCAGCTGCTGAAGCTTCTCTTTGGTAAAGCGTACCATCGTTCAGCCCCCGTTGGCGAAGGGTGCCCAGGGGCAGTGAGGGCATGTCTGATGCCCTGTTGAGCTAGAAAGGATTCAAAAATGTTAGATGTGAATTGAGGGCCATTGTCAAGACAAGGACATCTGGTAACCCATGGGTTACAAACAATTTTCTGAGCTGCTTGATAACAGCCTCAGTAGTAGTGGATGTCATGGGAATTACCTCTAGCCATTTGGAGTATGCATCTACTATAACTAGAAAAGTGTGCCCTCTTGTAGGGCCTGCAAAATCAATGTGGATTCTAGACCATGGGCCCCTAGGACATTCCCATTCCTGTGTGGGGGCGTGAGGTGGGGCAGGTCTGACTACCTGGCAATTGGGACAAGAGGCTACCCAGTTTTCAACCATTTTGTCAATACCTGGCCACCATACATAACTCCTGGCCAAACCTTTCATCCTTACAATCCCAGGATGACCCTCATGTAACATTTCCAAAACCTCCCTTTGCAGTTTTGCAGGAATAACCACCCTGTTACCCCACAAAATACATCCTCTTAATACAGATAATTCAGTTTGCCTGGACTTAAAAGGTTGGGCAAGGTGAGGTAGATCTTGAAGAGGCCAACCTTTCTTAATCCAGCCCATAACAGGTGCCAACACAGCATCTTTGGCAGTTTCTTTGGCAATCTCAGCAGCATGGACTGGAAGCTTAGCACGGTCTCCAGGAAAAGGTGTGAGTTTCAAGTTCAAAGTCCTCCTTGTGGCAAGGTAGTGGGCAACGACTCAGTGCATCAGCATGTCCAATGTCCTTGCCAGGCCTGTGAATCAGTTTGTAGGAATAGGCTGCAAGAAATTCAGTCCACCTCAGCATTCTTGGTGACAGGATATTAGGTGTAGGTTTGTCTCCTGCCACAATGCCTAGTAAAGGTTTGTGATCTGTAACAATGGTGAATGACCTGCCATACAGATATTCATGAAATTTCTTAACAGCTGCAACAACTGCTAAAGCCTCCTTGTCCAATTGGCTATAATTCCTCTCTGCTTTGGACAGCGTGAGAGTAAAATGCAATTGGGGCTTCCCGTCCATTGGGAAGCCTGTGACTCAAACCCCCACTCCAAAGGGGATGCATCACAAGTCAGAACAACAGGTAAATTCTCAGAGAATTGTATCAACACAGCATCAGACGTGATTAGTCTCTTAATACTGTTAAATGCTGACTGTTCCTTCGCCCCCAGATCCAAACAGCATTCTTATCAAGTAGGCGATGTAAGGGCTCAGCAATAGATGCTTTGTGAGGTAGAAACATGTGGTAAAAGTTAATAAGTCCAAGGAAGGCTTGCAAATCTGCCTTGCATCGAGGTTTATGGGCTTCATTGATTGCTTTAACCTTGGCATCAGTAGGATGGATGCCATGCTTGTCAATCATATACCCCAGGAACTCAACTCTGTCTGTTTTGAGTGTACATTTGTCTTCCTTGACTTTTAAACCCCCTTTCTGAATCTGGTAAGGACTTCTCTGAGTCTTTCTTGAAGCTGAGTGTCATTTTCAGCAGAGATTAATACATCATCAAAATAAGGCACTACCCTGGCAGTCCTTGCAACATTCTTTCCATAAGGCTCTGAAAAATGCCAGGTGCCAGCTTACTCCAAATTGTAGTCTTTTACATTTGAAGGCACCTCTATGGGTCACAATTGTTTGTGCCTCTGCAGTGGCATCATCAACTGTTAATTGTTGATATGCCTGAGCCAAATCCAGTTTAGCAAATACTGTACCCCTGCCAAGGGAATGGAGCAGATGATGCACAACTGGTACAGGATATCGCTCTGCTGCAGCGCATGGTTAAGTGTCCCCTTGTAGTCACCACAGATTCTCACTGACCCATCAGCCTTGACTGGTGTGACTATGGGTGTTTCCCATCTGGAGTGGTCAGTAGGCTCTAAAACCCCTTGAGCAATGAGTTTATCTAATTGTGCATCAATTTTTCCTTTAAAGCAAATGGGACCCTCCTGGGCTTTAAACGAATTGGGGCACCTTGGGGTCTAGGCTGAAAGCAATAGGGGTCCCCATATACTTGCCCAGTCCTTCGCTGAAGACCTCTGGAAACTCAGACTTCAAGGACTCTTCCCAGTCAGAACTGCTCACGTGATGGATGCCAGTCACCTCGATGCCAAGTGGCTTGAACCACTCAAGTCCCAGCAAACTTGGGCGATCCTTGTCCACGATGGTCAGGGGCAAACGTTTGGTGTGGCCTTTAAACTGCACGTTGAAATCTCTCGCTCCAACTACTGGAATCTTGTTCCCTTGGTAGTCTTTGAGAGTCAGTGCTTGCTTCTGGAAATGCTTTTCTGAATTTTGGGAAAAGTCTGTGGATAGTGTCCCATGACACCATAGATAAATAAGAGCCTGAGTCCACTTCCATTTGGCAAGGCCTTCCTTCAATAAACACCTTCACATGTACTTTTCTGCTTTTAAGGGTGAAGAATGACCAATAGTGATTGTTTGGTGAGTTTCATTCTTGCCATTTGCTTCTAAATTTAGCCCCATTTTTCAAGGAAATTGTTGGGCTTAAAGTCTCTATCAGGAAATTTCTTCCTAGCTGGTGGAGTTCTGGATGATTTGCAGACTCTGGCTATGTGACCCCGTTTCTCAACGTAGGCAAATGGAGTCAAAGAACTTGCAATCAGTGCGGGGTGGCCCCCCACAGCCTCTGCAATAGAACCCTTGCCTGTTCTTCCCAGAGTCTTTTCTTTTCTTCTCCATTCTGAGTTTAAAATCCCTCCTCTGCCTCACTGCCATCAGAATCAGAGTCTATTTGTTCGCAATGAGTAGATGTGGATTTTTCCCCATCAGAATGGCTTGAGGCCTTGTTAATCTTTTTCATGGCGCTGCTGAGGACTTGGTGGCTTCCGCTGAAACAGCTTCTTCAATGGCCTCTTTAAACGTGATCTTAGGTTTCATTAATAGTTTGCTTTGTAAGACCTTATCTTTAAGGCCTAAAACAAACCGATCACGCATGGCCTCTTCTAAGTTGGTAAAGTCACAAGCACCCCCAATGTCCCTAAAACTTGCACGAAGTCGTAATAAATCATTCCATTACCTTCAGCTCCTGCTCGCCAACGGTGAGAAAGACCGCCTCTTCCGTCTCAGATCGCAGGAACATGTGGAAGCGCGATTCCCAGTCTTCCGTCGCCATCGAAGTTCTCTCGTCTTCTCTTCAGGGAAATCCCATCCTCGTCGCCAGTGTTAAGTTTGCATGAAGAGTCAGACGCGAGGAGTTCCAGCAAAGACTTTATTAGTGACTACAGCTCAAATGGACCCGTCCTGGCTTGGCTACGGCTGCTTCTTATAGCCTGCAGCCGTAGCTGCCAGCCAATGGGAGTGCAGGGTTTCTTCCCGCACTATTTAAACCAATACCATTTGACATTTTACAAGAACAGTTCAAATAAACCAATAACATTCAAACCTACATACATAACAAAAGAAGCAAGTGTGCTCCAGGAGGGTGGGCAGGTGGGTGGATGTCCTGGGGCTGCTGCACATGTGCACTGAATGTGTAGCAGCTGCACATGCAGTGCGCATGTGCACCAGCCCTGGGGCATCCGCTTGAGCTGCACCATGACTGTCACGGGGTAGGGGAAGCTAGGAGAGCAACCGGGTCACGTGAGCGACCGGGTGACTGGGTCGGGGGTGTGGCCAGTCAGGGGTCACCACTGGTTCAGCAACCCACACCAAATCACCATTACCAGTTTGCCCAAGCCGGTGCAAACCAGTTGAATACCACCTCTTACCTTTACTAAATTTTCTGTTGTGTGCCATATTTCTGGAGATATACTGTCAATTCTTGTAGCCTTTTGATACAGGAATTTCCAGAGTGCTGATCCCACTTCACTTTGTGTATTAGACATTATTGTAAATAGAAAATATCTGTTATTTTCAATGTTGACTTCTCTGTTGTAGAGAATTTCGATACATTCCTTCCATGATCTTTGCTTGATCTTCTACTGTTGTTCATTTTCAGTCTTTAGCACATCTACTCAAAATTGGAGCCTCCTTCTGAATTCAGCTATATTTTTATTAAGAATTGATCAATTTCAATGGACTTGATTCCAAATAAGTGACAGAATAAAGACTTTTCTTATTTATCTATATCTATTTCCATTTCCTGTATCTTTACTGATTATATAATATTGTTTCTGTTCTCTTGCAATTCTTTAAGTGACTTCCTGGGGTCTTTTGGGGGGGAGGGGCTTTGGCTTTTCTTGGCAATTTCCACCCTTTTCTGATATCCAAGTTACTTTTTTCTGTTTTTTGATCTCTGGTAGTCTCTTTTCACACTCATCTTTAATAATTTCTTTAATTTCATTCTATAGTTCCTTGTGTTATCCATCCAGTTTTGGTCACCATGATGTAAAAAAGATTTTGAGACTCTAGAAAGAGTACAGAGAACAACCAAGGTAACTAGGGGATTGGGGGCTAAAACATATGAAGAACAGTTGCAGGAATTGGGTATGTCTAGCTTAATGAAAAAAGAATTAAGGATAATATGATAGCAGTGTTCCAATATCTAAGGGAATGTTGCAGAGACAAGGAAGTCAAGCTACTGCCCAAAGCACCTGAAGGCAGGACAAGAAGCAATGGATGGACATCAATCAAGGAGACAACCAACCTAGAACTAAGGAGAAATTTCCTGACAGCTAGAAAAATTAATCAGTGGAAGGACTTATCTCCAGAAGTAGTTGGGTCCAGTTTTTAAGAAGAGATGAGACAACCTGAAATAGAATAGGGTTTCCTGCTTTCCTGTTTTTCTTCATCAATGTTTGGATCATAAACTTTAATAATCATATAAAAAGCTGTATGCACACTTCATGATAGCAATAGCATTTAGACTTATATACTGCTGCACAGTGCTTTACATCCCTTTACATCTCTAAGTGGTTTACAGCATATTTTTCCAATAATCTGGGTCCTCATTTTATTGACCTCAGAAGGATGGAAGTCTGAGTCAGTCTTGAGCCAGTGAGGATCGAACTGCTGACAGTCAGCAGAATTAGTCTGCATCCTAACTACTGCGCCACCATGGCTGATAAAATTGGTATTTAGTAGTGTACTGTATTGACCTAACTATTCTTCCTAACTATTCTTCCTAACCATTGCTTTTCATATCCTGAGCAGTAAAAATAGTATGGTCTTCTGAATGAAAATATCAATTCCAGACCATTTTAATTTGCTGATGTCTAATATGTTAATTCGTAAATTAGACATAGTCAATTAGACAAAGATGTAGACAATTCATCTTTTTCTGAGCTTTCCGATATTCAGTCTTCTTACATTCTATCTTCCCACTGTAATTCTATTTTTTCAGCTTTGGATTTTCTTTTCCTTTATGAATCCAGCAACAACTAGATGTCTGGAAGCCCATAATTTATCTGTGTCAAAAATATCCTTAGTTTTACTAAATATATTCAGCTCTCTCAGTAACATATTGAGTGCCTTCTTACCTGAGGGGCCCATCATTTGGCACTATATTATCACTTTATTTTGTAGATATTTACTTATTTTAGTCAGGCAGATCAAATAATCTTCACACCTTAAATGGCCCTGCTGGAATATATATATACTCTTGGTATGTTCTCCTGGCATTCTTTTCTCATCCCTTCCAAGAATGCTTCCGTTTCCATTATGAGGCTGCATAATAAGAGTTGGAAGGGGGTACAGGCCTTATCAGCTGCTCTTAACAGCTAACTCTGAGCAGCATATTGTGAAATGGTCTTTTCCTGAGCTAAATAATACACAGCCTGAGAGAAACTGCAGATTTACTTGATCAAGTGCCTTAATCCATTGCTTACTGAGGACTGAAAGTTTAAAAAACCCATTAGCAAATACTAACACTTTTATATTGGTTGACATCACTTATCCTCGTCATGTAAGCAGGCATTCATGTTTACCTAGTTACATATTCATATTGCTTGGAACCAGACTTAATGAGTTCTGACTACTTTGGACTAGCTGCCAGAGATAAATTGGAAACTCCATAGTGAAAAGTCCACTTGCACCACTACTATTCATTCAGCACAGCAAAACTTGTTTTAATGATCAAGAGGATGTTTTATACAAAAAAGGAAAACTAAATTGAAAAGACTTATCTATTGCTTCTAGTCTTTTCTTACATTATGGTAAATGTTTTGACATATTGTAGGGAATCAAAATTATTATACTTGGATAAGCATGGGTTGTATTGAAAATGCAGGATGAAGCATAACATATGATAAATAACATTCTGAAGGTTACCTCTTTACATATGCCTCACCATGGTTGTCTTTCTAGAACATAGGTGTCAAACTTGCAACATCAGTCGCCATGTGATATATTGTGACTTTTTTCACCTTCACTAAATTGGGGTGGCCGTGGCCAGTGCATGACACCCCTGCTCTAGAATAAGAACTCTGAAATCCATATGCTTGAATATGTTTTTCAAACTTGGTGGTATTTGAATCAATTGGTGATGTTGTCTTGCACTATCCAAGATCTGGATTAATCTAGTATCTTGTAGCAGAAAATTTTCATTGATTCTTTCCTATGAAGTTTCATAAGAGCCTAGGAATAGTTGCATCCTAGTGCAGGTTGGGAGACACTATAGCTTTTCTTTCCTAATGCTAGAATTAAGAATATGCTATTCCCACATCTATGGAGATTCTCAATCATTCAGGTTATGGTTGTCCTAAAGGTGCTTTTGTCAAAAGGCAATTGGATTTTTCCTTTGAAAGTGTTTTGCTTTTCATTCAAGAAACTTCTTCATTTATTTTTCACTTTAATGAGAAACAAAATATTTTCAAAGGAAAAAGACAAGAAAATCCAATTGCCTTTTGGAAAAATCAGCTTTGGGACAACCATGACCTGGATGATTGAGAATCTCCATAGATGTGGGAATAGCGTATTATTCTTAATTCTATCATTAGGAGAGAAAAGCAACCAAGTTGTAGTGTCTCCCAAACCTACCACAAGGATACAACTATTCCTAGGCTCTTTTCCTGTGAAACTTCATAGGTAATAATCAATGAAAATTCTCTCCTACAAGATACTAGACTCTTCCAAGTCTTGGCTTGTGCAAGGCGATAACACCAAAGGTGATTCAAGTACCACCTTTGGGATGCCATTTCCACACAATTACATGACAAGATTTCTGAACCTGTGGATTATATAACTACTGCAGACCACTGGGGATGTGGACAGTTAGGTTAAAAAATTTGGGAAATTTTGTTGTAATAAACATGAAGACTAGAGAATCCATTTAATTACAGAATCCATTTAATTACATTTGTTTCTGTTCTAATTGGCAGGTTCATTTAGGTTAATATAAATAAATTAATAATTGGGACCTATATGCTTAAGTTTTTAATGCAGTTTCTTATTATTATTTCCAGATTCCTCCACCCCTACCCATTTCTTTTAGATGAACTTCTTTTCAATTTTAATTTGTGAGTGATTGAAAGGATAGCAGTAGGGATGTTTTAATTTTGGTCTTCTTGATTACACTTGTTACGCAGATGTGAAGATTAGAAGATGAGGTGGAATCATTTTCTGAAAATGTGATTAAAGGAAAATTAAATAGACAGGCATTTTGAAAGCTGCAAAGATGTTGTCAATTATTTTTCCCAACTTACTACTTGCTGTAATTAGATCTTATGCTGCACAATGAATGATTGCATAGCTAGATCATTACTTGAGAGTAAAAATGGCTGAATAACCAGCAAAATACAGAAACCTGTGTTGTGCTACAATATTGTACCCATTGTACAAGAACATTGCACACAAAAGGCCACAAATTTAATTTGCCTGGAAAAGAGTTAGTGAAGTTCTCAGGTTCACAGTTTTAAATGTTTTATATTTTCTCAGTTCCTGCCAAACCATTTCTAGGCAGGATAAGCCTGGCCATGATATTGGTAATTTCAAGAACAAATTATCACAATCTAGTTTATAGGAAGCTGCTTTTGAGATTGGTTCAGAAGCTGTGCTAGCACAAAACACAGTCCTAAGGTGCTGAAGAGGCAACTTACAGTGAATATTACATTTATTTTGGAAGACTGCATTGGCTGTAGTAACCATACTGAGTCAGGATTAGGATGCTTGTACTGGCACTATAAAACCTGGCACAGTGTGGGACTTATGCCAAATAGAAACCTTACACCCATACCTACCCAAACATTAACTATTGGTTTCTCACTATATGACTGACATTTGAGGGAAGTCACCAGAAGTAACAAAAATTCCTTGGAGTATATATACAGATTTATTTAAAACATTCCCAATTTTTTTATACCTTATAGATTTAGTCTAGCTGATCTTAAAATTATCTATTCAAGGCTTTTTGGATAAATAGATTTAGACAGATTAATTTTAAACTAATCTATAATCCCAAGATTTATTTATTTTGTTTTGTATGTTATTTATCAACCTACATGTTGCTTATCCTCCAGCAGCACAAAGCAGATGACTTGAAAATCTCCATTTCATTTGTGCAACTATCCTATAAGTTAGTCTAAGTATGAGTGACTGACCCAAAGGCACCTAATGAGTTCCCATAACTGGGGGCAGACTTGAATTTGTATCTCCCAGCTCCATATATTAACCAACATTCCATGCTGGTTTTCCAGGTGTTTTTCCATCCATTTATGAATAAATTCTTACAGTAATGTTTTAAATCAAGGGTCTTTAAACTTGGCAAGTTTAAGACTTGTGGACTTCAACTCCCAGAATTCCTGAGCTAACATGACTGGAGGAGGAATTCTGGGAGTTGAAGTCCACAAGTCTTAAAGCTGTCAAGTTTGAAGACCCCTGGTTTAGATCAACAAAAGTCAATCAGTTATGCTAGTTGCTCAGTGGACTATCTTTATGAATTGATGCATCTATGATCCTCAATTCCTATAATCTTTGCTAGCCAAATTCATATGTTGTTGATTTTTCATAGGGAATAACCATGATGCTAATAAGTCTGAACCAAATGCAACTTGTTTCTTAGTTCCCAAGGATTATAGACTTTTTATTTGACGTTTTAAAACAAAAAATATAAATGGTTAATAATTTCATAGCTGTAAGATTTATAGATTTCTTGAAGAAGCAAAATGCCAACATACACAAATGTTTAGCAAACATACCGGGAAATTAAATTTAATATGTAGATGATGAAAAGAACAGAGAGAATCCTTGCCTCCTAAAATAAGTGGTTGAAACTTCTAAAATATATATTGCTGTTTGCTAGTAATGGATGTGAAAGCATTAGCAAATTGCTCAAGTGAAGCATGTACATTTTTTAAAAATTATTAGCAAATCTAAAATTACTAAGCATAGCAAAAGGTTTTTGTAATAAAAGGAAACATTTATTTCAGAATAGGTATCTCTTGGCCATGCTATGCAACCATCAAATGTTTTTTCCAAAGGAATAATTTTGGGTACATAAAGCAGACACGCCAAACAGTAAACCTGTCATGTGATCTGACAAAAAAGGTTGACTAATTCCTGATCTGATGGAGTCATGCATGCTATCTCCCCATCCCCAAGTCTTGGATGCAGCCCTAGAATTTTTCAATGAAATGTAGTATTTAATGTAAAAATTTATTAAATATCTCTACATGAAACCTTCCCAGGTATTGAATTTTACTTTAACTAAAATTAAAATCAAATTTAATTTTTGTCTTGACTCACCCACTTCTTTCTTAGAGCACATATGTTGTGGGGACTATGCCTTAGCATGCTTTTCTATAACCAAATGTCATCCTTGGTGTAAGAAAGCATATACATCCTTAATTCATTCAAGTCTAATTTTTATTCTTAATATGCAACATCTTTTTCACCAAACTCAGAATTGAACCTTATCTGATTCTGCAGTTTTTCTGACACTCATTTTTATTCTAAATTCAGCAGCATTAGAACTTGGTTGTTCTAAATTTCTCATTCCCTGTAGAATCATGCAATCTATGCAAAACCTAGAATTTCCAAATATTCTGCCACTAAAAGAAAATAGTAATATGATTTCCTAGAAACAAAATTGCTGAGTTAGGCGTCTAATAACATGGATTAACATGTCCATAAAAATATAAAAAACAAGGAAGCAGTTGAAGATTTCAGTTCTTTCTATTCTTAACACTATAGCAAATTCTATCCCACTTGGCTCTTAGCAGTTAAAAAATAATAATTAAAAAAGGCAATCTGTGGTGTCAAATAACTGATACACCCATTGACCTTACAACAGGCTACTTGGAAAAAAACAAAAAAAGGCTACTTGGAAAAACCACTAAGTTCAACAGGGATTACAACAATCCCTGTTGAACTTAGTGGTTTTTCCAAGTAACCTTAATTAGACTTACAAAATTGTTTTATCATGCTTCTCTGCCATTTCCACTAACTAGATCTTTCATTTGGCTTCTCATCTAGTTTTCACTGCTATTCATAATCAAATTGCTGCTACCAAGAAATGTTACTTAGATACACATTATTCTAAGAATTGGTTGGTTTGCTTGCTATTCATTTCTTAATGTGATCAAATCATTTAGTATTGATTCTGTCCCAACTGAGCTTTTTATCCCACCTTTCTTACCTCACAGATGTGTACCTTGTGTTTTCACAAATATCTTTCTCATACCTATCGTTGCCCATCTGGCTGCCATATCCACTGCCTTTTAAAGAATACAGCAGCACACCCACACACAAAAAGATTTATGTTATTCTATTGTCTTAACTGGTGAATGTGAATTATAGACAATTGTAAATTATGGTCTTTCAGAACATAAGAAAGATAGTTTAATGAACTCTTGCTCTCATCCATTTCTGATTACTGTACAGACTATAGTTAATCTCCAGGTACTGATTGCAGGTACATTTTACATTCAGGGCTTTTCTTTTCTTTAATTATTTGAAATTCAGTCCCATTTTAATCATGTTCTATTTAGAACAATTGGAGACAAGATAATTTAGCATACACCTACACTGCTCAGAAATCAGGACAAGCAATCTAACAAAAAATTAACAAGAGAGCTGAACTATTATTATACATTGTTAAGCTCTAAAGATGGGTTAAATGTTCACCAATAAAAATTTTTTTTGCTGATATGGTTCTACAGATCTACTAGTTAATGCAAAGATCAGCTAAATCAAAAGGCTACAAGGATTCCACAAGGTGTTCAGAATTGTTGAACTATGTGGCATCAAGGTTAAAACAAACTTTTCTTTGTGGACTACATTAAAAGTGACGTATAGTTCCATTTAAAAAACAAAATAAGAATCTATATTTCAAGATTGATTCTTTGTCCTCTTCTATGTCTTCAAGACAAAGGTGTCCAACTTTCATCAACTTTTGTCATAATTCTGAACTTCTTTGGAGTTTAATGAAAAACTGGTTATGCTCATCTACCATGAACAGCTATAATTTACCATTATGAGAACAAGCCTCAAGCCTATAGATTCCATTTCCTTTTACATTGCCTGCAAGGCATTGAGAACATAAATTTCCATTATTAACTACACTTTTTATTACAAAATCTTAAAACAGGATCCTTTGATCTATTCGGGTGAGTGGAATTTTCAAACGTTAGGGATACCCTCATAAAATGGCTGCCAAACAATGTAGCCAACTTCTTTTTCAAGCGAAGTTTAACTGATGACTATGTGAACATTCTTCTGTCAACAGATGCAATCTTCTAGCTGTAATGTGGGAATTGTTTGGCACTTTCTAGAGAGCCAAACAGAGAGCATTCCTCTTCATTCTAAACTTTCTTTCAATTTTTCTTTATTGGTTCAGCCCATTGTCATCCTTCGCTATCTTATTCTGCTAGAAATGTTTTGGAAAAACATTAATTATTTTATTTAAATTATTTATATAGTTGCCCATCCGAAGACTGTGATTGTGGATAGTGTCCAAAGATTAAAACAAGAACTACACCACAAAAACCAGCTATCCATGATTAAAGCAATAAAGTCCAAATCACAAAAACTGCATTAGCACACAGCTTACTAATCTTTTGGTCCAAATATCTTGGGAAACAAAGCCTGACTGTTCAAAAGGCTAACAACTTTGTATTTTCCAGAGAGATGCTGTCCTAGAGGGCAAATGATGCCATCCAGAAGGCACGACTCCTGGGTCCAACAATATTTATTTATTTGATTTTATAAAATTTATACAACCACTCATCTCACAAGTGTGACTTTTTGAGGAACACAATAAAATTAACAGTTAAAACTATTTAAAAAACAATTAAACAGAAACAGAAACAAGATCAGGAACAAGGATGCATCCAAATCTTCCACTTTATTTTTGTTTACTTATTTATTTAGCAGATTTGTAGAACCAATGGTCCTGTTTAAAGGAAAAAAACCAGAACATGCTGGCACTGCTAAGTCTGGTAGGACAAGCATAAAGAATAGGAGAAATAGGTGATCCTGCAAATATCCTGGTCTATGATATGTAAAGCTTTATAAATGATAGTTGGCATCTTGAATCACGCATACGCCTGAAACTGTAATTTTCTAGCTTCCTCTTTATTTTTATACTTTTAAAGAAATAAATTGGGGTAAAGAGTCTACCTAGTAGCAAAATATCTGTCTAAAGTCACACAAACGTTTTCTTGATACCTGAATCAGAGTTAACATTAATAACCAAAGATTGCTTGAAAGAAATTCTCAAAGAGAAGTTTGACGTTTTACGATTTCAAACAACCTGCAGTTTAATTAACAGATAAGCAAAGGAGACAACAAACAAAACTCCGATCAAACTGTCTTGTGTCTGAAAGAAAGCTGTAGAAAGTATAGCCAGAGAAAATGAACAATAAATAACTAATAGTAATAATAAATAAAATGAATAAGGCTTACCAAATTTATTGTGAAAATGACTTTACAGTAAATCCAAATAAAAACAAAAAATAGAAAACTATTTAATTCTTCCTCATACAGAAATCATTTTAAAACAATGGACAGAGTTCAGATGCCACCTAGTGCCAAAAACATAGTTTTAGGTCTAGAGACAAAAGTACAAAATAAATAGGATATTTTAAAAATATTATTTTAATTAAAAAAAATGCAAGGAATGTTTTTCATTTGAAGAATCCCCGGCCCCAAACTGAACAAGAAAAGAAGGTAACCAAAAGTACATTTTCTGAAAGATAATATGGATTTCATACAAATTAAATAAAATCAATACTTTTATAAAGCTTTGACTTTCTTTTTAATTATTTCTACTACATCTGAATGTCCAGCCCCCTGCCTCTTGTGGCCATTACAAATCACATAGTTTCTGTTGTTGTTAAAATAAATAATGTATTTATTATTAATTCGACTTATATGCCACCCCCTCTCCAAAAAGGACTCAGGGCAATAGTTGGAATAAAGAATAATTTATTACCATGTGGATTAGAAATGGTACATATTGTAGCAAATGTTACAAAGCCATAACAATAATCTAATCTTAGGGTATTCATTTTAGTGAAAAAAAATTGTTAATTTGCTCTTGATACATAGATATAACAAGAATCTATGATAAGAATCTTCTACAATGAACATTTTTATGGTTGCTAATTGTTTGACCCATGATACACAACGGAAATGCCAGCAGGAAAAAATCATAACAATAATTGCTTTTAACCTTTCCAACAAGACCATTAAATAGGCATTACAACATCCAGAGACAGAAATTATTTTTAATATACCCACCATCCACACTGATGAAAGAGGAACTTTCCACTTGAAGGAACAGAGCTAAAAATCAATGTCTTAATTTAAGGCATACCTAATGAGAATTCTTGCAGATTAGAGTCACACACTGGGTTTTCTAAAAGCTTCTCTTGACAACCTATTTAAATCATCCTGACCTTAAGCAAATTTTCACATTAGGATTTTTCATGAATATAGTGCGTCAAGAACCCATCTGTGAATTGGTGAAACAAAAAACCATTAGGGTGAGTCAAACGCAACCAAACTATACAGAACATTTACACAGGTAGTGATCAGGTCTGCTACAGCAGTCATAACTTCAAGTTCAGTTCATTTAATTGATGCAGCTTTTTTAAAAAAATAGGGTTAGATCTGCAGCTGCTGAAAATTATAGTCAATCAAAGCTAGCATAACCTCTTTTTCCCCCCAGTAAGTTACATTTAGATTTCTTTGACCTATACTTTTGGAAAATGATTAGTTGCAAATTTAAAATCTTCTATATAGATTCTGAAGCCCTAAGAAATTTAAATGCTTTAAAAAAACAGATTTATGAATTATTATTGTTTTAATTCTGTCCAATTAAAATGGCCCATATATAGAACCCCACAAATCCTTCCTTTCTATATGATGTTTCATTTCAGCATTAATTCTGCTGTCTCAAAACAGTTAAGGAACAGAATCTTTGAAGGGTTCAAAGCATTTCAATACATAATCAGTAATTCGACTAACAGCATCATTGACAGAAGATGGGTTGACTAAAAGGCTCTAACAATAGAGATTAAATTTCTATTTTGATCATGTTTCTGGATCAACGCAATTTCTCATACACATTTATTCATGCTTTTGCTTATATATCAATAGGTGAAATATAAGCAGTGTTCATATTCATATGCATCCATTACACAATTTCCTTTTGGGATTAGCAGTGTTACTTAAGGAACAGAAAAAGAGTAGGAAATAGTAAGGAAAGAGAAAATGAAAATTTTATAAGCAGCTCTGGTAGCCTAGAAGCCACAAGCAGGAGGCTGTGAGTTCAATCCTAGGTAGAGGCTAACAATTAGAATAGACTCCCCTGCTTGAGCAGGGGGTTGGACTAGATGACCTCCAAGGTTCCTTCCAACTCTGTTATTCTATGAAAGGAAATCTAACTAAATCTAGTTAACATCAACACCATTCAAAATTTCTTCTCCATACTTTTCTATCCTTGCAAACTATCCTTTCTTCCACTATGTCCATATATTATATCATAAATTGTCTTTGGAGCTTTAAATTTTCACTTTTTTTCTTCTTTGAGGATCTCATTAACTTTATCAAATTATTATATTCTAAGTCTTTGTCTTTTTTCATTCATTTTGTGTGTGTGTGTGTTGAATTTCAATTTGCAATTATTCATTCCACATCAGTAATTTTTTTATACTCTCCTCACATACTTTTTGTATTTAAACCATATTCATTCAAAATAATTCCTGTAGTTTTTAATTTTTATTTGTTACTATAGAAACTATCCCATTCCACTGCACTGAAGTTTTATCAAAGATAGCACATTGTAGAATTTCATCTTATTATGATGAAAAGTAATGACACATGGCCTGTTGTGAGGAATGAATTTTCTCTAAATAATAGAAAACAGGGAAAAAGTTGTTATAAAGAATCAGCTTGCAAGATCTGAGGTAGTCAAGGAGGAACTTAAATGTCATGTCATGCATTCACAACTTATATTTGTCATGTGCATTGACCCTAAATAGTTACCCTACTGAAAGTAAAGCAGGAGTAAGCCAATGGTGACCTCTGCCATGAACCTTATTATGTCAGGCTATCATCTTTGAATTTCCTTGCCTCTTCTACAATAGAGAGATCAGTAATAGGTCATACTTTTATATCTACCAAGCTTAGGTTTACAGAAAATGTATTGCAAATGATTTCCTGGTACAAAACTCCTACATTGGAAGGCAATGCTGCAGAGAACCTGTTGTCATAAGATTAAAATCATGTGAGATACAACATCAAAGGACCTTAAGAAAAGTTTTGAAAATGGTGTATTAGCAATAGCATTTAGACTTATATATTGTTCTACAGTGCTTCACAGCACTCTCTGACTCAGGGATCGCCAACCTTTTAGACCTCAGGGACTACCGAACTTATAATTTTAAATCCCAAGGACCACTAATATAAATTAATATATATATATATTTAATATAAAATTGTAATTTTTACATAAAATATAAATTTAATATTAAAAATTAATTTTAATACACATATATGAATATGAATTTGTATGTATGTATGTATGTGTATGTATGTATGTGTGTGTGTGTGTGTGTGTGTGTGTGTATATATATATATATATATATATATATATATATATATATATATATGTGGGTCTTGGTGTATTCGGGTCTTGTCCCGTGTAAGATTGAGAATACCTTGGCAACGTTTCGACGAAATCTCATCCGTCATCTTCAGGCTGGTGTCTTCAGCCTCGTTCTTCTGGGAGAAGTGCGTGATCGTGGCTGTTCTTCCCTTTTAAACTCCAGAGTTGGCTGTGTTGTTACTTCCTGATTGGTTGATGGAGTTGATGTATGCAGATTGGATGGCTTTTTCCTGAGATCCTGTGTGGCTGAGGTGCTGGCTGTGTGTCTCTCAGCCTTTTGTGTTGTAATGACCTGGTGTCTTCAGCTTCGTTCTTCTCCCAGAAGAATGAAGCTGAAGACACCAGCCTGAAGATGACGGATGAGATTTCGTCGAAACGTTGCCAAGGTATTCTCAATCTTACACGGGACAAGACCCGAATACACCAAGACCTACATACCTTTACCCATGAAAATCTATGAAAACATATATATATATATATATATATATATATATATATATATATATATATATATACACACACACACACACATACAAATATATATATACAAAATATAAAAATGGCCAGTGGTCATATGGGTGGGTGGGCGTGGCCAAGCTGAAATCACTTCTTTGCCCTTGTTGTTCTCTTTCTCATTTCTCTCTCTCTCTTCTCTTTTGCTCTCTCTCTCTCTCTCAGTCCCCAGGAAATGGGGGGAAGGTGGTGTCAGCCTTCAAGATTTTCTTCCTGTACTTTGCATCTTTTGGCTGTCATAATTAATGGGGTGAGGAGGGGGGACATGGTTATGGGAAGCGAGCTGGAGTTTTACAAAATAGAATTGTATAAGTTGGGGGGGAAGTATTTTGCTCAGGTTTCTATCTTTCTTATTTATTTATTTATTTATTTATTTATTTATTTATTTATTTATTCGACTTGTATGCCACCCTTCTCCCTAAGGACTCAGGGTGGCTAACAATAAAACAGCACATATTTACATATAATTTACCTAAAAACAAATTAAACCTAACAAGTCGAGATAAACAATAAAACATTAAAAACTTAAAAACTGAAACAGTTAAAAAAAACCCACCTGGGTCATTCCAGGCCAGCCTGTTGAAACAACCAGGTCTTCAGGTCCCGGCGGAAGGATCGGAGATCAGGGGCCAAACGGAGATCCACGGGGAGCTGGTTCCAAAGGGTGGGCACTCCCATGGAGAAGGCCCTAGCCCTGGGAACCGCCAGCCGACAATGCCTAACCGACGGTATCCCAAGGAGGCCCCTCCTGTGGGAGCGAACAGGGCGATCGGAATGTGATGTTGGCAGGAGGCGTTCCCACAAGTACCCTGGACCCAAGCCATTTAGGGCTTTATAAGTTATTACTAGCACCTTGAAACTAACTCGGGAGGCAACCGGCAACCAATGCAGGTCACCAGGAGGGGTGTAACATGGAAGTATCAGGATATTCCCATCACAGCCCGTGCGGCCACATCCTGCACCAGTTGTAACCTCCGGGTAGTTTGCAAGGGCAGCCCCATGTAGAGAGCATTACAGTAGTCAATTCTGGAAGTGACGAGTGCATGAGTGACCGTTCGAAGGGCATCTCGGCTCAGGTAATGGTGAAGCTGGCGGACCAGCCAAACCTGGGCGAAAGCCCCCCTGGCCACAGCCCCCACCTGCTCCTCCAAAATGAGCTATGGGTCCAAGAGGACGCCCAGATTCCTCACCCTATCCACGGGGGGCAACACCTCTCCCCCCATGACCAAAGATGGAACATCGCCTGAAAACCGAGATGCCGGTAAGAACAGCCACTCCGTCTTGGTCGGGTTGAGCCGGAGCCTATTCCTCCCCATCCAGACCCGTACCACCTCCAGGCACCGGGACATCACAGAGAGAGCATCACTGATCTGGTCTGGGGTGGAGATATAAAGCTGGGTATCATCAGCATATTGATGATACCTCACCCCAAAACCTCGGATGATCTCGCCCAGCGGTTTCATGTAGACATTAAACAGGAGAGGCAAGAGAACAGACCCCTGTGGCACCCCACAAGTGAGGGGCCTTGGGGCCGATCTATGCTCTCCTGCCAACACCGACTGCGAATGGCCCGAGAGGTAGGAGAACCACTGCAGAACGGTGCCCCCCAACCCCAACCCCCGGAGCCACTGCAGAATGATACCATGGTCGATGGTATCGAAAGCTGCTGAGAGATCTAATAGGACCAGGACAGAGGAAAAACCCCTGTCCCGAGCCCTCCAGAGATCATCCATCAGCGCGACCAATCCTGTCTCTGTGCTATGTCCCGACCTGAAGCCCGGTTGATACGGGTCTAGATAATCAGTTTCCTCTAGGAACAAGGGAAGTTGCTGCACCACCACGCTCTCAACAACCTTCGCTAAAAAGTGAAGGTTGGAGACTGGATGGTAGTTGTCTAAAACGGCTGGGTCCAAGGCAGGCTTCTTGAGGAGGGGCCTCACCACTGCCTCTTTCAAGGTGGCAGGAAAGGATCCCTCACTCAAGGAGGCATTGACAACTGCCTGGAGCCAGCCGCGTGTAACCTCCCTGGAGGCATAAACCAGCCAGGAAGGACACGGGTCCAATAAACACGTGGTGGAGGACAACCTCTGCATGATCCTGTCCAGTTCATCAAGGGAGACCAGGTCAAACTCAACCCAGGTAGAATCAACCAGATCCGCCACCACCTCATCATCTGACCACTGCCAGTCCGAATCTAAGCTGGCCCGAATCCGAGCGACCTTATCCGCCAGATGTACGCTAAATTCCTCTGCTCTGCCCTGCAAAGGGTCCACCCCCTCCCCCACTTGAAGGAGGGAGCGGGTAGCCCCAAACAGGGCCGCAGGGCGATCATCTGCAGATGCAATCAGAGTGGAGAAGTAAACATGCCTCGCCGCCCTGATCGCTTCCAGGTAGGTCCTAATATAGGCTCTTAGCTGGCTCCAGTCGAATTCGGAACGGCTAGTCCTCCACCTGCTCTCTAGGCATCTTCTCCGCCGCTTCATCCCCTGGAGCTCCTCCAAAAACCAGGGAGCTAACCGGGATCTACGGCGGGGAAGAGGCCGCAAGGGGACAACCCGGTCGAGTGCCTCCGAGGCCGCCTGTTGCCAGGCGGTGGCCAGCGCCTTGGCTGGGCTGTGGTCGAGGGAGGTGGGCAAGAACCCTAGCGCCATCTGAAACCTATCAGGGTCCATCAGGCGTCTGGGGCAGAACCATCGAATTGGCTCCTCATCCCAGCAGTGAGGTATAGCCCCTTGAAAGACTAGCTGCAGGAGATAGTGATCCATCCATGACAAGGGTAGGGTAAACAAAGAACCCCCCCCCAGGTTGCTACACCACTGTCCCGAGACAAAAACAAGGTCGAGCGTGTTCCCCCTGGAGTGGGCCCATGAATTACCTGAGTCAGGTCCATGGCTGCCATGGATGCCATGAACTCCTGGGCCAAACCCAATGCCCCCCCCCCGAGAGGGCAGGTTAAAGTCCCCCAGAACTATAAGCCTGGGGAGCTCCACCGCCACTCCCGAGAGGACGTCGAGCAGACCAGGAAGGGCCGTCGCCACGCAGCTGGGGGACAGGTACGTCAGCAACAGACCCAACCGACCTCCTGGGCCCAATCTCATGAGGAGAGTCTCACACCCGCCTATCTTGGGACAGTGGCCTCCCTTGGAAACAGAGTCTCTCTAACAACTATGGCTACCCCTCCGCCCCTTCCCTGGGCTCGAGACCGGTACAGCACACGGAAACCTGGGGGGCATAGATCACACAAAGGGACACCTCCCTCTGGCCCCAACCAGGCAGCCGCAGCTCTTTATCAAAATATGTCAAGGTCAATGGACAGAGTCCTCATCACCACCTGGAGATGCTCTCATGATGTTATACACAACTTTTTATTGGGTGGACAAATTGAACTATTGTGGGTGGGAACGTTGCATCACTTTGTATATGTGATTTGCATGCTCATTTTCTCAGAGTCAGAATTCTTTTGTTGCTACCACTTGACTTCCAGTAAAAGATATCTTTTCTCTAATTAATGGAGTCTAAGTGTTTCTTTCTTGGATTTTGAATGGAGCACCATCTGACAGGTGGTGGAAATCTGACATGGTTGGTCGTCTTGCCTTTGCTGCGGAAGATAAGCCAAAAGAGCAAAATAAGGCAGGAAAAGCTCCAGGTTGTTTTGAGAGCCTCCTCAGCCGTCTGGGGAGTGAAGAGGAGAGGGGGAAATTCCTAAGGAACTGGCCCATGGGGCGAGCTTCATTGATTCCACCGACACTTGCAGAAGTGGCCAACTCGTGCTGCAGAGTTGCAGAAGGGAGAAACTCTTGGAAACTTTTTCATCAAAAGTTGCAGTCCTTCACATGAACCCCTCACCCCCCCTCCCCAAATCCTGAAGATTGCCAGGTTAGGGAAGGGCTGCCAGGGAAAAGGGCGCGAGGCTTTTCTCTCCTAGATTGCGACCTTTGGCATGTTGGGGTATCAACTTTGCAGGGATCTTTGCTTTGTTCTCTCTGTCTCTCTCTCCCACCGGCAGTACCACCCATTGCCAACAAGGGTGCGACCGGGTGGGTGTGGGTGGGGCCAACCAGGGGTGATTGCTCAATTCAGCGAACTGAACTGTCCTTACCACCTGGTGCGAGGTAGTCCAATTTCACCACTACTTCAGAGGCTTCAAATGAAGGGAGTGAAGGAGGGGGAGGCTTATATTCATGGTTTTGATTATAAGCCTCTCCACTCCCATCATTTGAATGCTGCCGCAGGCCAGCTGGCAACCAATTTGGAGGCCAGTGAGCCCCGCCCCCTCTTGCCTTGGAAAAGTCCTTTTTCAGCCTTCGAAACTGGTTCCAAAGGCAGCGAGGAAGCCTCAGGAGGCTGCTGCCAGCCACGTTTGAATGTCACTCCTCTAACTTGGAGGTTGGAGAACAAATGCTATTTGCATTTGCACAGCATTAGTGAAGGGGTGGGGGGGGGAAAGAATCCTCTGAACTGGTGTAGCTTCCTGCCTCTTGCCTCTGCACATCGAGGAGGTTGAGCAGCTGCCAGTGATGCCCTCAAGGGAAGATGTTGCAAGGGGGAGGCTCAACCCCCCCCCGAAGCTTCTCTTCCTCGACAGAAACGCTCATGCGCAAAGCGCTCACTGCCTCTCTGGCGCCCGACAAGCCGCCTCCTTTCCGCTGAGCGTGAGTGCTTCTGGCGAGGAGGAAGAGGGGCTCGGGCCTCCCCTTTCCAACATCTTTACCTGAGGGCAGCTGCTTCCTGTGGCTCAGGAGGTCTGCACTCTTCCTGCTGCTGCTGGGCCTCCTCGATGTGCTGAGGCAGGAGGTAGGAGGCAGCAGTCACGACACGGGAGACTGCAGGATTGCCCAGCCTCCCCGCCTCAGCATGCTGCAGCCCACCAAAATATTCTCATGGCCCACCAGTGGGCCGTGGCCCACCGGTTGGCAACTGCTGCTCTGCATGGTTTACAATGTCAGCATATTGGCCCCAACATCTGGGTCCTCATTTTACTGACCAATGAAGGATGGAAGACTGAGTCAACCTTGAGCTCATCAGGATTGAACTCCAGATTGTGAGCACAGTTAGCCTGCAATACTGCATTCTAACCACTGTGTCACCAGGGCAGTGAATGCATAGTAGAACATCAATAAAAAAAACCTAAGCAGAAAATGAAAAACAATTCAGATAAAGAATTACACTATACATATTTTTTTAAAAAATAGCTTGAAGTCAAAGAAAAATTATGTCAGAGTATGACTCAAAAATTCCAAAAACAAGCAACCCTCACAAAGCCATAGTAGACAAAACTCAAGAAGGAAACATTATTTAATTTGCTGAATTTGCAAACGAACTTTCAGTAATAAAATTGCAGAAATATCAAGCATTTTTATCAGACTCAAAAATCTCTAATACAATTTCCCCAAACCAGTGGTATTCAGAGGTACTGGAACTACAATTTTCAGTTGTACAAAATTCTGCATCCCAACATCTATAAAGATGCCACATTAGGGAAATAAGCCCTAGTAACAATTGTTGAAGATTAGATTCACATCCTATCTGGAAACAGCTTAACTTAGGTTTTTAAATATTTTATACATTCCCGTGTCAGAGCTGCCTGAAGTTCAGCAGGAGGAAAGACCCCAAACTCAGTGACAATACCACCAGTTATCAGTTCATGAGGAGTGACATCAAAGGCTGGATTCCAAACACCAATGCCTAGGAAGGAAGGAAGTATATTAGTGTTATATAACAGATGTATTTATTTCATTAATGATAAATGTTATGACTTAGTTTAAAAAAACAGGAAACAAGCATCTCTAAAGAGAAGATGCAAAAAGGATGTCTAAATGCTTTAAAACTAAAATAAATTACACAAATGGTATGCAACTTGATGTCCTTCAAGAAACTTTGGACTAAATTTCCATAATCAATTGTCATTCTTCAAAAAGTAGATAATAGCTTACTAGACTGTCATGCATCAAAGGAGATTCAAGTCAGAATACATTTTCTTGATCAATGATGACTTACTCAAAATATATACATCATCTAGATTCATGTAAGCTGGGGCAACTACTGTTCGATCACTGATTACAAATAGTACTGAAAATACTAGTATTCTATCATGTCTCCTTTCTTTACATACAACCTTTGTTTACATATAATCTTCCAATGTTTTGCTACCTGGTGCTGCAATTCGTACAGCATTGATGTCTGTCAGTTCCTGGCTTGGCCGCTGCTCAATAACGATCTGCCCTCCATGTTTTAATTGCAGGTCACAGGAAGTGCTGGGTGCTGCCACATAGAAGGGAATTCCATGGTATCTTGCAGCAATTGCCAGCTGATAAGTACCAACTTTATTGGCAGTGTCTCCATTAGCAACAACCCTGTCTGCTCCCACAATGACAGCTGGATTACAAAAAGAAGGACAATGGCAATTAAAAGCCTAATGCTAAATGTCACTGCCAGACTCTTCGGAATAAAGAATAAGGGGAAAGTAGAAGAGAACAAGGAAAGCTTGCTGTGGTTGTTTTGGGGTTTGTTTGTTTTTACAAAATTTCCCTAGTGCCAATTGTATTCCTGCTCCACATTTTCCAGAATCAGGTACATGTTCCCATATGTTTTTAAAAATCTCCTCAATGTGGAAGAGAGGGAACAATTCATTATTTTTCTTGTTCTTTGTGCCATCTCCTAGCTGGCTTGTTGATTAAATTCCTGTTGGTTGGGTTCACACAATACATAAGACAAAACTTAACAAGTCAGATGATGGCTTGGCATGTCACATGTACTAGGCTATTCAGTAAGAAAATATAATTAGGGATCAGCATATAGAAAACAGAACAATGCCTTTCACAGAACCAAGCCATATATTTTTATATTTATAGTAGCAGCAGTCCTCCCAGAATTTCAAGCCCTTTCATCTGAAATCCTTTTAAGTGAAGATTAGAGATTCAAACTGAGACTCCCTACATGACAAACATTGCTTTCAACTCTGACTTCCATGCAACCATATGTTCTTCCTTCCAACAAGATTTTCCTTTGGATGTCTGTACATGATTACTGCTGCCAATTCTACCAAGGAATTCTGAAGGCTGGAACTAAACTTTTAGTGGTCATTAAGTTTGTTTATTATACAACTAAATAGAATGCCCAATACCAAGAGATCAGAATTGCTAAGTGACCTGAACAGCATTTTCCTTAACAACCTGCCCTCTTGAACTCTTGGCCAACCATTGACTCACATGTACACTCATATCCTAGCATGAAATCTAGAAAGGACAGGAGTAATGCAGAAAAAGAAGAAAACAAGACATCTACCTGTTATCTTTTTTTCTTTCATTGCCAAGGAGGCCATGCTATCAGCAATGAGTGTTGAAGGCACCTGCTCATATACTAATTCATAAGCAGTCAGCCGGGCCCCCTGATTGTATGGCCGTGTTTCAGTACAGTAAACATGTTCCAGACAACCCCTGGCATGTAACGAGCGAATGATACCTATGAAGCAATGTTACAAACAAGTCAAAATAACAGACCGTATAAAAGGCTACAAGCTGTCAATATACCAAGCAATTTGGAGTATTCCTTCAGATGTTGAGAGCTGAAATCTTAACAAACTTGAAACACTGAGGAAGGCCATTATAAGAGGTGACATCTCTTACAACCAGTACTTGCACTTACAACCACTAGAGCGTCCCATGGTCACGTGATCAAAATTCAGGTGCTTGGCAACTGGCATGCATTTACAATGGTTGCAGCATCCTAGGGTAATATGATCACTATTTACAACTTCTCCAGCCAGCAAAGTCAGTGGGAAAATCTATATTCATTTAGCAACACAACTCTTTTTACAACTGTAGTGATTTTCTTAACAACCATGACAAAAAAAGGTCATAAAATTAGGCCAACTCACTTAAGCCTCTTGCTTGTTTGTTTACTTGTGTCAGAAACATCACAATTAAAATAAGGAATACTTTATGTCATTAAACTGATAAAATTGTATGTCACTTTAATTGTATAAAACATAAAAGGAGCCTCCCCAAGAATGTGTGCTATTAACACATTTGGGAGTCCCCTGGACAACTGCTTATAGCAGGAAATTGCTCATCCTTTCAATCCAGAAGCATCCAAGGCGTTGCAATTTCCAACCATCTTGCTTAGCAATGGAAATTCTGATCCTAACTATGGTTGTAAGTCAAGGACTAACTGTATTATCCTTTCTGTCAAAAAGGACAGAAATGGTAATGCTTCTTGAATGCAGAGAGATGCCACTTACCAAGTGCAGTGCCATAACCAGCAGTGGCCAATGAGCCAGTATTGCAATGAGTCAGGACTCTCACTTTGTCCTGCCCTACATGTTGCAAAAGATGGCAAGCTCCATGTTCCCCAATGCTTTTGTTGTCTTCCAGGTCTTTGTCCAGCAACGCTTCTGCCCAGTTGATCACACTACAATAAGAGGTTATATAAACTTGCATGTTTCTTGCTAACAGTTTGGGGGCAGAAAGAAGATAGGGTCTTGAACCCTCACCTTTCTCGTAAACTCTCTGGAGTAGTCCCTTCATGTTTTGCCTCCTGCTGGACAAAATGTTCCAGCTCCTGAGCTGCCCTGGCCATGTTGACAGCAGTAGGTCTGGCACTGATTAAGTAGCTTAGTGAGTCCAACACAAAAGTCTCCAGGTTACCCAAACTTGGTTCTTCATTTCTTTTATTATACAATTCCACTGCCAAACTCAGACAACCTATAATGGCAATGGCTGGAGCGCCTCGCACCTAAGAAGAGATATTTATTTTCAGTTTAAAATAAACACACATAGAAAGCGAGGAACTTCATATTCAACCCAAATAGAATCAGGTCGAAAAGACTGTACATTGGAGGAACAGCAAGCCAAAATTAACACCTAATGGCTGTTCTCATAAAATGACTGTTCAAGGACAGCCTCATCAAATGAGCACCACAAAGTTGCATTTACTAGAAGGCCAATGGGTAAACTTGCTCCTGGATATCTTTTCAACTCTCCAGCATGCTCTTTTTCATCCCTAGGCTTCCAGTTTACATGTTATTCCCCCCACACCACATAGATAAGAATATTTCTTGTAAGGTCTTGCCTTCAATATCCACTGATTAAAAATTTTCCAGTGAGGCCAATGGAATCTATATGAGATCTAGAGACAGGAATGTAAATTTAAGAAATGCTGCTGTGTCATTTTTTCAATATTTTTTAACTAAAGGAATCTACAACAAAATAAAAATAAGAGAGGATAGGAAGCTTCATAGGAAACAAGGTAGGTGTATGGTACACAAGGTTAAAACTGTTTATAAATACTGAAATGTTCCTAAAATAATGGAAAAGATTATTTGGAATTATCTGATTTTAAAACTACAACTTCAAACATTTAGAAAAATGACCTGATGGAAATTAAGTCCTACTAAGAACACTTGAAAAGAGAAACAGGAGAGATAAGATCACAGTTTGACAGGTTGCTAACACAGAAGGTGAAACAGAGTGATTTTCTATTATACTTGAAGACCAAACATGAACCGATAGGTGAAAATATTAAAGTAGTCAAGTATTAGGATAAAATTATGATAGATTTTGTTCACACAGTTAATTGAATACTTAACCTGATTTTTGTAATTTGCATGTCCCATAAATTTATCAAATTAATTAGGTTAAAGGCTAAAGAGGATTGTACAATATGCTGAACATCCATCTTTTTTTATGAGGAATTTGCTTAACCCAGGGATGGTTGTCTTCTTCCACTGAGCATGCAGCTTCGGGAGGGATGCACATGGAGTGGTGAGGGAGGAAGGGGACACCCGCCTTGCCAGCCAGATGAGCCAAATCAACCCTGGCGATCAATGGATGTGAGGGCAATTTGGCTGCGACATCTGTCACCCCATTGATCGCCAGGGCTGATTCACTTAATTCAGGTAATCTAATAGGGAAAGGATTTCCAGGTACTCATCTTGGAAGAAATCAGGAGGGCCAAGACTTTCTCTGTAGTAGAAAGAGAGCATTCCAACACTCCAAGAATAATAAAAGTGGGATAGATAGAAATAAATAAAGAATTTGTATTGCAACAATAGGTTTATTTATATATTTTGCTGGTTTTATAAATGTATTTATAGTACCGTATTACAGTGGCAATTAATTAATACCGTATTACAGTGGCAATTAATGTATTACAGTGGCAATTAATCATGATCTATTGGAATAGATCATGATGGACACCTATTTATCACTAGAAGTCAAAAAATCTTGATGGCACATATCATCTGTAAATATATTTTACTGATCAATATTTTATTAATATTAAATTTTGTGTTGTAAGATTCCTAGAATCAGAAGAGTAGCTGGCATGTAAAATTAGTTTTATAAATCTGCTAAATCTAGCCAAATGCAGCCCCAATATTTCAATGATTTGGCAGTGGAACAGTATGACTTGAGATGAAGCAGATTCTTTCTGGAAATATTTAGTGAGATAAAGTAAACAGAAACATGATTCCCAACATCACGCCTATTAATGTAAGCCATACTTTATATAAGTATATATTAAATAAGAATCTATAATCCTTTTTAAGTCCTCACCTATTCTGTTTCTGGGATAGCTAGTGCCTCCAGTTAGATTATTGAAAAACTATTTTTCTTGGAAATATTTGTGATGTTTAACAAAACATCTTTCCACTGGCCAAATACCAGTGACTTCTCAAAGACCGACCTACTATGACTTAGTTCACATACTACACTAAAATAGAGAAATAAGAAGTCCTCAGTTAACAGCAATTGGGACTGGAATTTCCAATGCTAAGTGATGTAGTTGCAAAAAGTGACAGCATTGCTTAACAATGACAATCCTGGCAATCCCCACTGCTGTCATTAAGCAAGTATCATTGGTCATTAAGCAAGACCCAGGGAGTCTCAAGGAGGTCAGCAAGCAGGTAAGATGTGGCACACAGCGGAGCTGGGATTGGCTGCTGCCAGGCAGGGGAGGGGGTAAGCGGTAACCAGAACCACTTGCATCCTTTTTTACCAGCTTTCTCATTTACTTTCGTTGTGGGTGGCTAGCAGAGAAAGTCACAAATGGTGATCACTTGACCATAGGATGCTGCAACTATCTAAGTGCAGGCCTGTTGCCAAATGTCCAAATTACGATCAAATGACCATACTTAGGGTGCCCAAACTTCAAGAACTGGTCATAAGCTTTCTTTTTCAACATCTTGGTAAACAATTTGAACAATTGCTAAATAAATGCTTGGTAAGCAAGAATTGCCTGTAAATTGAATTTAACATACATGTGCAGTTAGTCACTTAAATTAACTAGTTTTCCACTGCCTCCTAGTGGCCAATGTAATTGAAACCATTACACAGGATATACATGGGGTAAAAATAGAAAAATCCCTTTTTCCCCCAAAGGTGGTACCGAAGTCATATAAATCTTTGTAAATAAGGATATAACATAACATCTGTATCTCTTTCTGGTCTGAGAGTTAAAGAAATGGAAAGTAGACCATATAGATACCATTCTAATAATAAACTTGCACAGATTTATAGGATAAGAGATATATAGCTTAGTAATGGTACCTGTGAAAAGAGATACTGGGATAGTAATCAACCAACTCAATACAATCAGCAGCATTGTGTGTTGCCAAAAATGCAAATGCAATTTTAAGACTGCGTCAGGAAAAATATAATTTTTTAATTCCCCAAAATTTGAATTACTTTTACATTGCTCAAGTCCCATCACAACAGAGGTGGTATTTAGCAGGTTCTGACCAGTTCTGGAGAACTGGTAGCGGAAATTTTGAGTAGTTCGGAGAACCAGCTAATACCACTTCTGACTGACCCCGCTCCCATCTATTCTCTGCCTCCTGAGTCTCAGCTGATCTGCTGGGTCTTCACTGCCCTGCACAGGATAACGGAGCTGGAAAGCAGGTTAGTGGGGTGGGGAGGGAATGGGATTTTGCAGTAACCTTCCCCCAGGAGTGGGGTAGGAATGGAGATTTTACAGTATCCTTTCCCTGCCTCACCACCAAGTCATGCCCAGAGAACCGGTAGTAAAAATTTTTGAATCCCACCATTGCATCATAAGAATTATATCCACCCAACATAACAAAAAAAAGTAAAAATACTGTATCAACTGTGGTAAGACAAGAATTCCGATATCTTATACAATGGCTGAATTTGGATAAAACATGAACCACAATCCAATCCAAAGCCTTATTTAATCCTAGTGTGGTGAACAATCACTAGATAGCAATAGCAATAGCACTTAGTATACTGCTTTCTAGTGCTTTACACCACTCTCTAAGTGGTTTACACAGTCAGCATATTGCTCCCAACAATCTGGGTCCTCATAGATGGGATCATAACGTTAGTTTTGCTACCACTACGTACTCTGGCTGTTGGAGTTTTTGTAGCTTAAATTTGGTGCCCCAGATGTGGGTTGAATATGGACTAAGATAATAGTAAGCATACATGTGCAAATGATTTACAGTCATTGCATGTCATATTAAAACTCAAACATGGATTGTCACTTTGTATTAGCATGCTTTGTGAAGACTGCCCTTGTGGCTGAAAATACGAATTTTGGCTCACCATAGGAGCCAATTGGGATTGATTCAACACAGTGAAAGACTACTTTGTCTTTCTAATATGAACACAATCGCGACTCTTTATGTTGTCTGAAATCCTTATATTCCCTCACTTTTACTCTTTAGCTTTGAAGCACTTTTAACTCTGCAGTTTCATCTATAAATCAATCATCAGAATCGGAGAGATTCTACAAAGACTTTGTACATCAACGCCCCTCGGTACTACGTGGCGCTAAGTCCAATTACCGTGCTTTTTAAAGATAACGCGTGCAACGTTCTTTAGCTAAACTCGGCAATTGCTATCTGGTCCCACCCCCCTGGCAGCACCTTCATAGACCGAATGGCCTCCCAGCCCTGGCGAACGCTGCTTATTTCCTCATAGAGAGTCTGATGAGGCAGCAGAAGCTGGTTGAGAATCTGCAGGGAGCCCCTGCGGTAGCGAAGCGCTTCCAAACTCATGGCGATCACAATTCCTAGCTTGCAGCAGTCTGATCCCTGGTCACCTACGACGCGATTGAATCGGCCCTTTGCCGACGTCTCTGCTGGGTCCTAAGAAACGTTAGCGCAAAATACCTTTTGTCTCAGGCTGATTTCATAGCATATCGGGCTACAGAACTCCGGATAATCAAAGGCGGCAGCAAAGCTTTTCTTAATATTTGTATCTGGATTTTGCCAGTGCAGACCTGGCACTCTAACTAAATCAGGATTAATTGTAGAATTTATATCCTTATGGGGAAATAGACACTTTCAGGAACATTATGCCTAAAATAAATTTTTGGATTTTTCCCCAGTTGTCTTAATTACCAAATGTTAATGCAGCTGTATACTAATAATAATAGTAATAGTAATAGTAATAATATAATAGACTTGAGCTGTTGAGCTACCAACCAGCCCCAAAGGCTGTGAATCTTACCAAAGATTAACCAATAATAATAATAACACTTTATAGTCATTGTATGTACATACAGGAAATTCACATTTTGGCAGTAATTTGGACAAAAACAAATTAACCAGTGGAACGATTTGCCTTCAGAAGTTGTGGGTGCTCCATCACTGGAGGTTTTTAAGAAAGATTGGACAGCCATTTGTCTGGAATGATACAGGGTCTCCTGCTATGCAAAACTGTTAAAAATAAAGTGATTTATTTTGGAATTACTGTCATAGACAGTAGCCGTTATGTGATTATTTGTAATAATTCTTTACATGGCTATAATAATTCTTTACATGTAGCCATTATGTGATTATTTGTAATAATTCTTTACATGGCTTGAATATACATTTGTATGAAGAATACCCAATATTCTGATTGGGTTCATTTCTTATGATAAACATAACATTAATTGTCCAGTTTTAACAAGGACAAACCTTCATTTGACCTTTGGCACATTAAAATGTCTTTATTAATGTACTAAATTGCTTGAATTGTGTTTCACCATTTTTCTGGTTAAAAGCCCAAATCCTGATTGGCGGATATAATTAAAATGAATGTTGAAATATATAATCTATAAATATATAATCATAACTGTGCAATCATTTATTTCATTGAGAACATGCATTTTAAAAGACCTGTTGAATTCAATGGACTTATTTGTAAACAAGCATGTAGAGATTATGGCCTTGTTATTCTTTCATGCTTAGAACAGTTAAACTTCTGAAAATATATATATATTTAATATATCTTGTAATTTCTGAACTTTACTGGTCTTGGCTGCTTAGTTCATGAATTCAGCAGCTGGCCAATGTAATAATTAGCAGATGTGTAATGGAATAGATAGATCACACCAAAATCATAAACTGAAATTCAGGCCAGAAGCTCAATAAGAGTTAATGAAGTAGATTAATATATTTTCAACAAAAGCCTCTTGAAGGATATTTGACACCCAACCCAACATCTATCTGGTTGAAAACATGACATAAAGATTGTTATCCAAATTGCTCTGTAAAATAAGGAGGACATTTATTTCAGATAATTAAAATCTGTGCAAATAAAGTTGGCATGCAATGACAGTGTTGTGTTGGAAGATGATTTATGATCATCCAAAAGCAAAAATGAATGTACTAATTTCCCACTGGTTCATAGCTCTCATTTGTTATTCCTTCAAGCAAAGCCTCTCATTACAAATTCCACTATTTCATCTTAAACTGATACAAAATAATCTTCTGCCTTTTGCTCATTACTCCTGCTACAAATAACTTCCTATTTCATTACCCTTTCCAACTGCACTGCACACCAGCAAACCAGATAATGAAATGAAAAATATGCAGTAATGTTTTAACTTAGTTATTTTGTATCAGCTATTATCAAGTGACAACTACTTTTTTAGACACTGACATGAAATACCCTCTTCATCTCACTATATTTATACTTTCAAAGTCCAAAACCAAATATTGCATGGTATTATTTGTTACAATTATATTCAGTGTTTCCTCCAAGGGATAAAAGCAACTTATGGGAGATTTCCCTTCATTTTATTTCTCCATTTTATTTCTTTCACTGAGTTTTTGAAGTAAGTTGGATTGAGAGAATAACTAGCCTAAAGCCACTCAATGATTTTCCATTTCTTGGTTCTTCGCAGTAGTGATCCTACAGCTTAATTACTAGTCTTCAATCATTATAGAATTGAATATCCTGAACAAATGACTTTTCTATTTTCCTATGAATCTACCATATGTAGATGTACAGTTGTAGACTAGACAGTAAAAAATAACAATGATCACATAAAGCAGTTAACAGATAACAAAGAACAGAGAAAAAAAATCAAACGTATTTAAAAAAATTAAGACTAGATTATGTAGGTGTCAAAAAGCATTCTTTTTTAATGTTTTATTATATTTTTATTTTTAATAAGTTAATATCAATACATGAACAGTGTTGCCCCTGGGTATAATTCATTTTGTTAGACCCAACATTCCTTAATTGTAACAGTAAAGAATATTGTGACTTTCTTAGAGATTACAATACGAAAGCTTCAGAATGAACTTTCAATTTAAAAAGCATGGTTTCTGATTAAGTTCCCTCCATAAAACTACTGATGTGTAAGGAAGTTAGCTGTAAGCCAGGGGTCTTCAAACTTGACAGCTTTAAGACTTGTAGACTTGAACTCCCAGAATTCCTCCTCCAGTCATGTTAGCTCAGGTATTCTGGGAGTTGAAGTCCACAAGTCTTAAACTTGCCAAGTTGAAGACCCTTGATCTAAGCATTAGGTATGGCACAGAGGACAGCTAAGGAAAATATGTAATCTGAACATATGCAAGTATGCTCTTGAAAACAGGTGTTGTTGAATCTCCACCATCACCTTCAAAGTATCAAATATTTCTGAGATGAGCTCTATTCTGTGTGGGGCAGAGGATGTTGTAAGTGTAGACCAAAGCAAAATAGTGATGACTTAAAGGTGTGGATCTATTGTTTTGTACATTTGAATCAAATACACTCTTTTTTTCACAATAGCAGAAGGTGAGTTAAAAGTTGGCAGTAGGAATCAAGATACTTGATTCTTTGAGATCTATTTATTAGTTAGAATCAACTAGGGCCATGGGTGTCAAACTTGATCATGTCACATGATGTATCATGACGTATCGGATCACGTGACGTATCGCGACTTATCATGAGGTTTTTTGCCTTTACCGAGCCATGGTTGGCATGGCCTGTGTATGATGCATCTGGCTTGCGGGCTGCCAGTTTGGCACCCTGTCTAGGCTAAGGACTCATTCTCCATTTTCCTGGCAAAAAATGAAATTTATTGACAGTGTTCATGCATCAGAATTAGAGGAATAATATCAATAAAGCAGTGACAATCGGAACCTGAAGGAAAGATAATCCTATAGGATGACATACACAATCTTCAAGTAATTCTAGATTGGATGGTCATTTCATTTCCATTTTTAAACAGTTTATTACATTTGTATTTATTTTACATAACCAATCATTTCATTTCATTTTCCTATATTTAATTATTCCAGTTAAGGCCCGTTTGAGAAAGAAAAATAAGTATCCATATAGAAAAATGCAACTCTTTCGTTTTGCATTGAACATATTTTTAAAAATCTAGTAATTGTTAACCATCAGGGAAAACATGCACAAAGTCTGCAGATTTTTACAGCCTGGCTTTAAAAGACAGTTCAGTAAATCAGGATTTATTTTATATAGACACAATATAAACTTTAGCCAGTAAATATGTATGGTATTATATTATTGTATATTTAATAGTTTCTTGTAAATGCTCAGAAGAGCTCCATTTAATACAGAATGTCAAAAGAGACTATCCAAGTGGAGTAAGCTCCTCTTCACTTTTTCTTATCTCTATTTTTTTTTAAATCTCCAAAACCCTGCTCAGAAGGCGCGCCGGAAGAGTATTTGCCCGACGTTCTCGTTTAGTTTTTGGTTATCGCGAGAACAATTGAAGCCGGAAACTCCACGTCGGTGAATTGAGCTGGGAGCGGACCTCGGCAAGTTGGGTGGCCTGAGCAGCCGACGCCAGCGCTATGGTAAGCCGGGGCCAGTTGAGAGTTTCCAAAACAGGAGTTTTAGTGGAGGCTCCCATATGAATAGTAGGCCCCGGAGGGCAGAGGAACGTAGCTGGATCGAACAAGGGTCGGGTCAGGAATACGTGTGGAAGAGACTCGGTTTGTTTGCTTCCACCTCCATTCATGCAAAAGCCTCAGCGTTGCTCTTCCAAGCAGCTGTTTGTGTACGTCAATCGATAGAAGCCTGGCGTGTTCCTGAGCCTTGCAATAAGCAGAAATCAAACCGTGACTCTTACCCCGAATATACTGCGAGAGCAAACCCGTCTTTGATTATTTCTTTGCAAAATCTGTTTTCCGTCGGAAAATGGCAACGCTGTTTAAATGGATAGGGCGAGGAGAACTCTTTTGATTGATTTGGAGCTTGATTTCATTTATTTCTGCCAATTTGCCTTTGCAATAGATGCTGTTGAATCAAAAGAAGCCGCTTTGGTTCATACGATTTGAATTTTTTCGGTTCTCTTTGTTGTGGGCTAAAGAACCTTGTTAGAATTGTCATCTATGATCTGAGAGGGTTTAATTGCTAGGCATTATCTCCTGTTGCAATTTTTTGTCAGTTATTTTACCGGGACTTAGCTCATTATCTGCTCCAAATGTTGCTGGGAAAAGGAGAGGCTTTGAAGTGCATGCTCTGTTATGATACATGAACAGTCAACAGTGCTGCCCTTTTCAGGCTGTATAACTGAGCCTAACCCGACAATCACTATTGGCAGCAAGGAGACTTTTCTGTTTCGTGGGTTTCCATCTAATGGCCATCCAGATTTTCTCAGTATGGATAATGATTGCCTTAATGTGGAATATTAAATTAGGACTAAAAAATAAGTGCCAGTGCCCCATAGCTAACCCATGAGTTAGGACCTAACAGTTGGGTTATTGGTAAAATTGCATGATTCTTGTAATGATACTCATTTATTTGTTCAAAACTAAATCTGCATGTTCAAGAGTTTTAGAGGTAGAAATGCATATGCTTAAATACATTTTTGAACAGAGGGCAGTTGTTTTATCACTGAGGAATGAGACTGCCAGGTTTTTTTAACTGAAATAGTGCCATGACTTGATCCAGTACCATCAGCTCTGATTAGTTTAATCTTTTCAGAGTGTTCCTTTTTTGATTATTGTATTTCATTTTCAGACATGAGTGAAGGACTAGAAATCTGGAACATAAAAATATAAAATCTTCATGATTTGCCAGTGACCTTTGCTCTTAATAGTTATGATTATATTAAAGAGGCATCTCATTTAAAAAAATATATATTGAAGCTTTTGCTTTCAGTGTTTTACAGTTCTCACACGTTAGAGGTCTCTTGTTCCATTTGTACAATTGCATTCCTGCCCATTTCTAAGAGCTGCCCAAACTATTTGTTAATATCAGTACTGTGATTATTTTGTATTACCATAAATGTTATTTTGATTAATTTACATAATAGACATTGTTCTCTTTTTACACAATAATGAATGTTTTTGTGAAGTCAATGACAATATTTGCTTACTTGGATTGTTTTATGGTCTGGGGTTCACAAATTCAAGAAAAACTTCAAACATCACCTATATGAGAAACTAAACTGACACATTGCAGAAAGAATGATAGTATATTCTTACATAAATATAACCAAGCTTTTATTTTCATTTTTAATAGTATACATAGATCTGTTTGTGTTTGATGTAGCCTAATAAATTTTCCTCTGTTTAGCCTCTCCGACTTGATATAAAGCGGAAACTAACAGCTCGATCTGACCGAGTGAAGAGTGTGGACTTGCATCCCACAGAACCATGGATGTTGGCTAGCCTTTACAATGGCAGTGTTTGTGTTTGGAACCACGAAACACAAGTAAGCCTGTTATTAAACATAGTTGGTAACCCTTGTGAAAAGATAATTGTTATATAGATTTATGCAAAAATAATACTCCTTAATGTATTTTTTAATTCATTTGATGCAATACATTTTTTACTTAAGTCTCATGTCCTCCCATTAAAGGTTACATTTATAGTATTAGTATTTTTCCTTGTCTCTTTTTGAATTATTATTCCCCGCCCATCAATACCAGGTTTATGTAGGATTAGAACAAAATTATTGTAAATGTATAGCTCTAGCCTTAGAATGCAATAATTTACATGACAAATAATAACCCTTTGAAAAATCTATTTGCGTGAAAATAATCGAAACTATTTTATTTTCAGACACTAGTGAAAACTTTTGAAGTATGTGACTTACCTGTCAGAGCAGCTAAATTTGTGGCAAGAAAGAACTGGGTTGTTACAGGAGCTGTAAGTTGTTTCTTTGTGTCATATGTATTTCTGAAAGTCTACTGAGATATACTATAGTTTGCTTAAGTTAGAGATCCTGATGTTTAAATTTAACTGTGATAATTTTTATGTACAATTATACTTTATATCCACAGTTTAACAATTAAAATTTATTCCCCATCTTAATACGGAAATTTAGGATTCTTAGTTTGCCTGCACTTCTGGATTTTCCCCAAATTAACTGTTGATCAGGAGTTTTTTTAACATCAGGATGAGAACGGTTTGACAATCTATATGCTAGTGAAGCCATCAGTTTAATAAAGATAAAATGAAGTCATTTTACATGTATTTTGTTTATAAAATATAGCGTAATCTTTTTATTATTTCTAGTGTGTTAATATCCTGAAAAGGGGAAAAATAGAAAAGGCAAATAAAATCATACTGTATTATTGTGTAACAAGTAATTTGGTTAGGTTTTTAAGCATGTTATTATAAAATTTGGTCACATAATAGTATTAATTGAGCTTTCCATGATATTAAGATCAATTGGAGATCAATTCATGAAAAGAAAACAATACAAAAAAGAATCATAGAATCAAACATCAGACATTTGCACGGAAAAGTACATATTCCTAATCTCTAAAGTCATCATAATATTCCTCATATTTTTATTCATGAAACAGTCAAGGGGATAGCATATATTTGTTGTCTTACACTCTGTTTGATTTGAATGCTTCATTAACATTTCATTATTGAGTCATCAAATTTATATGGCCATCTATCTCATGAAAAAGTGACTCTGGGTGGCGTACAACAATCTAGTAATCAATTATCATGCATGCTTTACTTTTGTTATATTTCCCTGATCATATTAGCAATCAATATGCTGACTTTTGGTGCCTGGCCTGGAATTTATGTTTTATTATTAGGGCTCATTTTTATTCTGTTTAGTGATCTGTTTATTAGAGTATTTTAGGTTAGTCTGTCTCTCTGATTTGATATTTTCATGGGGTGCATGGGTCAGCAGTTAAAGATGCTGAGCTTGTCAGCTGGAAAGCTAACAACCTAGTTCAAGAACTGAGTGTCATGCGATGGGGTGAGCTTCCGTTACTTGCCACAGCTCCTGCCTACCTAGCAGTTCAAAAGCATGCAAATTCAAGTAGATAAATAGGTACCACTTTGGTAGGAAGTTATCAGCATTTCATGTGCCTTTGCTGGCCACAACACCACAGAAAGGGTCTCAGACAATGCTGGTTCCCTCTACTAAGAAACAGATGAGCACCACCTCTAGAGTCTGATACGACTGGACAAGGAAAACTTTTATCTTTACCTTTATATTTTTTAAAATAATTCTGGACTGTTCATTTTGTTATCTGCCATTGGAGTTGGCCAGCTAAAAATTCAAATAAAATTTTGTCAGTATTTTAGTAAGTATGCTTTTTTATATATTACATTTCAGATTTTACTACACACAACACTCAGGTTTCCTAATATTTTTTCTCCAACTATCTTCCACATCATCTCTTCTTAATGTACACATTTCATTCACTCTTATCAATTTCATCATTTTTTACATAAATCAATTACTTTTGCTAACTGCAGTAACTGTATTCCATTTCTTTCACTCCTCTCATTTCCTTCCATTTCCATTTTCTCCCAAATTCCACTCTTGATACGACTTCAGTATACTCTTTTATACATTGAGAACATTTCATCCTCCTTGTATTCTGCGCTCATTTTCTCAGTCATTCATCATAACAGTTCAATCAGTGATGCTTTTAATTATTCCTTTGAATTTTTTCCCCACAGGATGATATGCAAATTAAAGTTTTCAACTATAATACTTTGGAAAGGGTACATATGTTTGAAGCACACTCAGATTATATTCGCTGCATTGCTGTGCATCCTACACAGCCTTTTATTCTAACTAGCAGTGGTAAGTATATTAATACTTTCTTGGCAACTTTCTTTTTATTCACTGAGGTCAAAACCTTTTTCTGAAGGTTGAAGCACTTTTTTGAAATTGAATAACTCAATACTATTTCATCGGTTTTGATGGAGAACTACAAAATCCTAGTATTTATAGTTGTATGCTTGATGTGTTGTCTAGCTTTTATCTTTTTTGTCAAGTAGATTTTATAAATTTGTTTCTAAATTTCAAGACTATTTGACTATTGCAAGCTGGTTAAACATGTATATATACTGCTTAGTTCCTAAGTTAAATTTTTCATTGTAGCAAAAATGTGCAATTTTTGTGAAGCGAGTAATAGTTGTGATAGAAAAAATTGCAATGATATATGTTCTTTGTCTCCTGTAGATGACATGCTTATTAAACTATGGGACTGGGATAAAAAATGGGCTTGTTCTCAAGTGTTTGAAGGGCATACCCATTATGTAATGCAGATTGTCATAAATCCTAAGGACAATAACCAGTTTGCTAGTACCTCTCTGGATAGAACAATCAAGGTATGATATATGCATAATGAATTTCATTTTGGAAATAGTAGCTACTATTACTATTACTTGGAAAGTCAAAATTATTGATTTAAAATGTAATAATTTCATCACTTTGTAAATGTTTAGCTACTTCTGTGGTAGCACTGACAACTTCCAGGTACCTAGTTTATATTCATATTGCTTATGATATTTGATAGTGAATTTACAGAAGTTGATAATCAATAATACAGATCTACTTGGTTGCTTTTAAGTATGTGGGGTTATTAAAACATTTCATTGAAATGTAGCTTTTGCTTTAATTAGCTTTAGCTATTTTAGCTTCAATTAGCTATCGTTTGAGGGTTCGAGGTATGGACTGTGGAGATTCAATATGATAGCTAAGATCAGCTTCTCATGATGCAGAAAGTGTTTGACAGACTTAAGAAAAAAGTTTTTATGTGTATGCCTTTTGATTAAGCTTCAAATTGTTTCAGCAAGTTTTCTGATTTAATTTTACTTAAGAATTTGAGCAGAATATTATAAATTAAATGTAGCTGAAGGTTACAAAATCACTCTGTATTTATTAACTTGTGGCACATCTACTATGCCTACTTTTTTTAAGAATCTCATTTTTTTGCAAGGTGTGGCAGCTTGGCTCTTCTTCACCCAACTTTACTTTAGAAGGACACGAGAAAGGTGTAAATAGTATTGATTATTACAGTGGAGGTGATAAACCTTACCTAATTTCAGGAGCAGATGATCGTCTGGTTAAGATCTGGGATTATCAGGTATGAGATACTGATTTCTAAACCATTTGGGGGTAATAGAAAATAGCTATAAATGTTGAGTTTTAACTGAAAACTGGATTTATGGTTATGTTTTGTTATTCATCTAAAGATTGTTGTTGGAGAATGCTAAACATGTTTCTAAAAACTCTTTATCATTTAAGAGTCATTGACAGCATATAATTGGACAGCATATAAATTTAGTAAATTATTGTTATTGCTATTATTTTACCAGTGAAATTGAATCTTGATGGTCATAATTATGATGATATGCTATTGAATCTTTTATCAATTATTTTCATTATTTTCTCTTAGAATAAAACATGTGTGCAAATTCTGGAGGGACATGCACAGAATGTTTCTTGTGTCAGTTTTCACCCTGAACTTCCTATTATCATCACTGGCTCTGAAGATGGTAATCTAGATATACTTCTATGAAACTAATTCAACATTTTGTTTAGAGCATTATATTATTTACTCCACTACCATATATTATAACAATAAAAAATAGATACGTCTATCACAACCATATTGTATACATTTTTGCTTTAAGATTATTAATTATTCAAATCCAGATTTCATAGGAATATTCCTGATTTAATTTGTAAAGAAAACCTTATAATAAATCATGGTATAGGTTTATTTATGGTGTCTTTTTTAAAAAAAATACAGGAACTGTTCGCATCTGGCATTCGAGCACTTATCGTCTGGAAAGTACTTTGAATTATGGCATGGAACGTGTGTGGTGTGTTGCAAGCCTAAGAGGATCAAACAATGTGGCCCTTGGATATGATGAGGGTAGCATCATTGTCAAAGTATGTTTGTCTTAGAAAACCTATGATTGATATTCATCAGATGAATAATTGGCTATTTTTCATAAGTGAGAAACAGACACTGGTTGAGCATTTGGCATTGGTGATTTTTCTTACTTTTTGTAAATGTCATAGATGTAAGCAAAGTGGTTGGAGAATGTATAGGATGTTTTATTCTATTTTCATTTTAATTTTTTCCTTACTAGCTTGGTCGGGAAGAGCCAGCCATGTCAATGGATGCAAATGGAAAGATTATTTGGGCCAAGCATTCAGAAATTCAGCAAGCTAATCTCAAAGCAATGGGAGATGCAGAAATAAAAGATGGGGAGAGGCTACCGCTTGCAGTGAAAGATATGGGCAGCTGTGAAATATATCCTCAAACTATTCAGCATAATCCGAATGGACGGTAAGGTTCATTTTTCAGAAGGTTCGGGAAAAGGTTTGTCTTAAGTTATATGTAGAGCCAAAGGCATTTTAGGAACATACAGTATGGAACTCTATTACTCTATATTACACCATCACTGCCAAGCTAGTTTTGTTGACATTGAAAAGAAATAATTTTATGAATAAAAAACTTTAGTTTTTTTAACAGTGCTATTTGAGTGTACCCAGGACTTTGTGCATACAAGACTTGGACCCCGCTGCTGTTGTTTTATATATACAGGTGAAACTCGAAAAATTAGAATATTGTGCAAAAGTTCATTTATTTCAGTAATGCAACTTAAAAGGTGAAACTAATATATGAGATAGACTCATTACATGCAAAGCAAGATAGTTCAAGCCGTGATTTGTCATAATTGTGATGATTATGGCTTACAGCTCATGAAAACCCCAAATCCACAATCTCAGAAAATTAGAATATTGTGAAAAGGTGCAATATTCTAGGCTCAAAGTGTCCCACTCTAATCAGCTAATTAAGCCATAACACCTGCAAAGGGTTCCTGAGCCTTTAAATGGTCTCTCAGTCTGGTTCAGTAGGAATCAATCATGGGAAAGTCTGCTGACCTGACAGTTGTGCAGAAAACCATCATTGACACCCTCCATAAGGAGGGAAAGCCTCAAAAGGTAATTGCAAAAGAAGTTGGATGTTCCCAAAGTGCTGTATCAAAGCACATTAATAGAAAGTTATGTGGAAGGGAAAAGTGCAGAAGAAAAAGGTGCACAAGCAGCAGGGATGACCGCAACCTGGAGAGGATTGTCAGGAAAAGGCCATTCAAAAGTGTTGGGGACTTTCACAAGGAGTGGACTGAGGCTGGAATCAGTGCATCAAGAGCCACACAGATGGATCCTGGACGTGGGCTTCAAATATCGTATTCCTCTTGTCAAGCCGCTTCTGAACAACAATGTCAGAAGCGTCTTACCTGGGCTAAAGAAAAACAGTATTTTTCTAATATTCTTTTGAGTCTTACAGACAAAACATTTTATATACCTGATTTACTAATGTTTTTATTATGTTTATTTTTTTCAGATTTGTAGTAGTATGTGGGGATGGTGAATATATCATTTATACTGCTATGGCACTGAGAAACAAAAGCTTTGGCTCTGCTCAGGAGTTTGCATGGGCACATGATTCTTCTGAGTAAGTAAAGTAATCATAGTAAGAGTTTGCATATTAGCTTATGTGACATATGAAGTAGATCAGTTAAAATGTAAAAACCTATTGTTGCCTGCTTCTTATGTGCACTGGCATGTTGAAGTTATATTGAATTCTTTTATGTGCAGATATGCAATCAGAGAAAGCAACAGTAGTGTCAAGATATTTAAAAACTTCAAAGAGAAGAAATCCTTTAAACCTGATTTTGGAGCAGAAGGCAAGATCAATCACTTAATGCTTAGTATTCTATTTAGTCAGATGGAGCATTTTCTACTAAAATACTAATTTCTGTTTCTTTTTGATGCAGGTATATATGGTGGCTTCTTATTGGGAGTCCGATCTGTCAATGGTTTGGCATTTTATGACTGGGAAAATACAGAACTGATACGCAGAATTGAAATACAACCCAAACATGTGAGTTGTTTTTTCATCTGAATCTCATTCATTATCTAAGAATCTCCTAATTTTTAGAACATTGGTGAAAACCTGAAGCCATGGAGGCTAGATTGTTATGAGTATCCCTCCAGATGAATTCGTTTTATTCTAATGAATGTGAATCTTGGTGTTTATATGCAATTATAATGCACAGCATGATTTTAAATTTTATTATTTACCAATCAGTTTTTAATCCCAAATTATATATGTGGGGAGCTGTGTAGCACTCAGTTGATTGTTTGAAATGAGTATAAGTAAATAAATCTTAAATTTTTATAAAACTAAGCTGGTATAAATTTTAACTCTTTGAAGAAAATGTTTAAATTCAGTAAATACAATATTATTAATAATAAATACAATATTTTTCTTCAAATGCAGAATATTCAGCTCAATATATTTACTTTTTACCACCCATGGCTTCTGTTGTTTTGATTTAGATTTTTTGGTCTGACTCTGGTGAACTTGTCTGCATTGCTACAGAAGAATCATTCTTCATTCTGAAATACCTTTCTGAAAAAGTTGCAACTGCACAAGATACACATGAGGGAGTCACTGAAGATGGCATTGAAGATGCCTTTGAGGTATCTGTACAGTGGGATCTGATCCCTGCTCATACATGTTAATAAATAAAAAACAAATGTGTAGTAAATTGTATTAGTATAGATGAGAGGTGTCAAACTCATGGGCTGCAGGCCAGATGTGTCACGTGCTAGGTATGCCCACCAAAAAAGTCATGATACATCACATGATGACAACATGACACTGCAAGTTTGACACCCCTGGTATAAATATATTTTCCTGATAAAATAAGTGAATGGGTAGATCAATATACTTGTGAATTTCTGCTTCATGATAAAATATCAAACTATGTATGGATAGTGAATGTTCGTCTTTTGCTTATTAAGTCACTGTTTTAGCAAAATACTATTCAATTTGACAAATTCATATTTTAAGAGGTCTTCATTTCAGAGCTTATGAAATAATGCATGCATTTGCCAATATGACTAAACTTCTGTTAATGACATCATTTTGCTGAATCTGTTGGCATATTACAAAGTATAAAATCTTTATTCTTCCACTAGGTCCTTGGTGAAATTCAAGAAATTGTGAAAACAGGGCTTTGGGTGGGAGACTGTTTTATTTATACAAGCTCTGTGAACAGACTAAACTACTATGTTGGAGGAGAAATTGTCACTATTGCACACTTGGACCGGTAAGCATTCTGTAGCTCATAAGATATAATTGTTATTGATGTAAAATCATTCTGCCATTCTTCTGGATAGATGGACAGAATGGACAGGCATATGGTCTTGTGCCAGAAATGGACAGAAATATAGTCCTTAGGTTACTGTTCAGGTTGGAATAATGTTGAGAGGATTCCAGCACTCTAGTAAAAGTCTTGATGGTGGGAAGTGTTGGTAGTAATATGGTGGAGTCTTAATAGGATTTCAGTGAAGATCTTGATTGTGGGAGGATTCCATAATCCTAACTCTTTATTGTTTGTTCAGTGTTATGCATAAGACTCAATATTTTACACAATTTCTCAGCTTTTTTCCCTCAGTATTTTTAAGGTAAAAGAATAATTATGGAAATTAATGGTTACAGCACAGTTGCTTTTAATTGGTTACTTCGGAAAAACTTTTCCACTATTGTCAGTGCCTCAGTGTATTTATTATGTTTTGATAATACCTCATTGTTCTAGTCATAATTAGAACAGGCTTGCTGATGCAATTTGCCTATTTACGTTAGGTAAATAACTACTTTAATCTTATTTCTCAAACCCAACTTTACATCTGTGTTAAAACATACTTTTCTCTGTCTTTTTATTTTCTTAAAGAACAATGTATTTATTAGGGTATATCCCCAAAGACAACAGACTTTACCTTGGTGATAAAGAATTGAATATAGTGAGTTACTCCTTACTAGTCTCAGTGCTAGAATATCAGACTGCAGTCATGAGGAGAGACTTCAGTATGGCAGACAAAGTTCTCCCTACAATTCCAAAGGAACAGAGGACCAGAGTTGCACACTTCCTTGAGAAGCAGGTAAAAGGTTTGCCCCAGTTTTTCAATAACAACTAAACTAAATATGTAGTGGAATTTTATGTTGTGAACAACCAGAGGTGATGTTTAAAATTAAATATCCCAATATTCTTTGCTTTGCGGGGTGAAAGAGAAGCAATTATGAACTCAGAAAATATCAGATGTATTAATTAACAAGGAGAAAACCACACTCTGACCAACGTTGTCAGGGCAAGCAAGAATGAAATGTCTGCAAGCAAACAGCCAAATGCAGAAAATACCAAGGACTCCATGATGTATTAATAAGCAGCGTTATCAGAAAGGACAGGATTTTCAACCCTTATTTGTAATACCTGGGTGTAAAATAGGTGTAATCAGACTACTGTATTGCTTACTTTTTGAAAAGTGACCTATATTTTGGCAATTTACAGTTGGAGTTTATTAATGCCATCTTGATATTCTTGAGGTGCCAGGAATTAAGGGGGACAGGGAAAATAACAGGCACCCTGTATTGCTTAGTCTTAAGTTAGCACTACATAGCTGCATATTTAGCAAAATAGAAATTATCAACATTCTTAAATATTTGAAACTATAGCTATCAGGAAAAATCACACTTTTCTATAGGATGTTAAGAAAATCGTGTTAGTAACAAGTTGCTGTTTTAAAAATGTATTTAGGGTTTCAAACAGCAAGCACTTGCCGTATCAACAGACCCAGAACACCGTTTTGAGCTTGCTCTTCAGCTTGGTGAGCTTAAGATTGCATATCAACTTGCGTTGGAAGCAGAGGTATGTTGGTATCATCATAAAAATATCATAGTATAAGTACCCCCATCCTCTGGAACAGAATCCTCAAAAATATTAGATTGTCGCAACTCCATTTGCTTTTTGGAAAGCAATGAATAATGGGTCTTGAGACCCATTCATATGTCTTTCTCAGAAGAGAAGAGACTTCCTCAAAGTTTCAATAATTTAGTGTACATTTTGAATTTTGTTTTTATTCTTACTACTGAACTGTTCAGAGTCAATCATAATTGTAACTGCATATAAGCCTAATAACAGAATAAATATATGAATCAGCACCAGATATGATTTGTGAAAAGAAATAGAATTGTGAGTGCCTGGGAATAGAATGAATTCCAGTTATTTTTGTTATGGCTGAACTGAATTTAAAAATCATTCCTGTCCAAATTATTGATAAATCATGGTCTAAATGAGTTACACTATACTGAAGGAATAGTAAGACACATTTTTCTGAATTGTTTAAAAAGGACACATACTTACCTTGAAAAATTATGAATGATTCAGTTGATTCTTCTCAGATGGGAAATGGTCATGCTAGATAGCTCAAAATCTTCGTAAGTTCTTACTGACCAAGAGTTTATGGTTTAGTGATCAGAATCCGAACATTGAATTGTCTAGGAATAACTTTCTATAAATTAAACACATTAAACACATCCAAACACCGCTGTTTGGAAAAGGCATATTCATAGCTTTGATATGATAAACAGTTCATAATATTTTTTCTTAAATTTAATCTTTTTCTTTAAATAATATACAAAAGGGAAAGTGTAAAAAAGAAATCAAAAACTTAGCCCTAACAGAACCAAATGATCTTCAAAACCATTTAGCGTGTTTGATGCTCAAAAGAGAAAATATTTTGTTTCTATAGTCTGAGCAGAAGTGGAAGCAGCTAGCTGAACTTGCCATCAATAAGTGCCAATTTGGCCTTGCCCAAGAATGTCTGCATCATGCACAAGACTATGGTGGCTTATTGCTTTTAGCCACAGCTTCAGGAAATACTAGTATGGTGAACAAGCTAGCTGAAGGAGCAGAAAAAGATGGCAAGAACAATGTAGCATTTATGAGCTACTTTCTGCAAGGAGAGTAAGTATCAAACGTTCTGTCATATTCAGTAGCATTTCCTAAGTATCCTCAAAAAATATAACATTGGTATTTAGAAAATATATAAAAATATATTTTCCCCTCTGACTGTACCACTGCAACCACAATCTTGGTTCTCTAGAGGAAGGATGAAAATGTTAAGACAACTGTTCTCAGTGGCTGACAATTGGGTGTTCTTCACCTTAAAAGAGCTTACTTTGGCACATGAGTAAAGGGATAACTCAATAAAAGACTGAAACAAAGTTACTAAAATGTGCACCCCATGACTATTTAGAGTTTGGGAAAACCTGACATAAAGTATTAATGTAACCATAGTATTGGTCTTTCAACTTGTCCAGCATCTTAGTTTATTTTTTTGTTTCTTTTGACTTATATTCTTCAATTTCACATTTTAAATTTCTATTACTTTTTCTTTAGACTTTTAACAGTCTCTGATCTTTGCAAGAAAATCATTCCACAACATCAGATGCCATAGTGAAGCAGCAACTTCTAGTCCAATGTTTCTTAAATGTTTTCTCTCAGGACCTCCTACCACTTTTAAAAATTAGAGAATCCTATGTTGTCTGGGTTATATTTGATATTTATGTTAAAAATTAAATTGATGCAGTTCTGAGTCACTTAATGGTAATTTAATATTTTGTAATTTTTTTCTACATAGGGCTGGCAGATTGTTTTAGTGGACCACTGAGAATCATGGGGAACTCCTAGAGTTCCTAGGCACACATATTAAGAAACACTGTTGTCATCAATGTTCAGCTCTTCTCATTCCTTAGAAGTGTTAGACCTGGAGTTTCTCTCTCCTTGCTCTAATAGATCAGGCTTATACAGATTATAGGTGGCAGTGCTACAAGTATCAAGGTGCCAAAGCCTAAAGTACTTAATATATTAAACCTGCATTTTAAATTGTGCCAGGAACTGAATTGGAAACAAGTACAGGCAGGTAATATTATTGTTACATAGATCCAATGTCAGGAACACATATTGAATATTGAACCAATGGTAAATAGGTTTGTTTTGAAGATTTTTGCAGCACTATAGAAATATTGTAGGCACACTGTTCTTTTCACACTTTGTTATATTACTAATTTAAGTCCATTTTTTAAAAAAGAACTTGTTTCATTGTAGGCTTGACCATTGTCTTGAACTTTTGATTAAAACTGGACGATTACCAGAAGCAGCTTTCTTAGCGCGAACATATTTGCCAAGCCAAGTTTCAAGGTAACTGAACTGTGAAATCTATGATACATAGTATAAATATTTTCTTCAAAATTGAGCTTCTTACAATGGTAATCTGTTTCAGGGTTGTAAAACTATGGAGAGAAAATCTTTCTAAAATCAACCAGAAAGCTGCTGAATCCCTAGCTGATCCCACAGAGTATGAAAATCTGTTTCCTGGATTGAAGGAAGCGTTTGTTGCTGAAGAATACATTAAAAATTCCCAAACCATATCACGGCCAGCCAGTGAATACCCTCTAGTTACTGTAAGTTGATGCAAGATACCAATAGTTTTGGAATTTAGCAGTCGAGAGCCAGTGAAGTTCTGCTTATGCATTATTTATTTTTGTTGTTGTTAGCCAAATGAAGAAAGAAATATCTTGGAAGAAACCATAAATTTCACACTGCAAAACAAAGTATCAGAGGTTAGTATTAATACATTTGAAGAAATCACACTTTTTAGAGAGCACCAAGGAAAGGACGGCTGGACAAATATCCCCCCCCCCAAGAAAAAGGCTTTTATGATAAATATTTTTGTGAAGCATTGCATGATTTATAAATCCTTTTCCAATTATGTAATTCAGACCTCCGATAAGTGATCGTTCTAGTTTTCTAGTAGGAAAAAATTGTTAAGAGAAAAAAATAGGAAAAAAATACATGATAAATGGTCTCACCCTTTTTGGTATGGACCCCAAAATTGCATCACAGTGCAAAAAAATAATGCCAGTCCCTAGTACAAATAAATTATAGCATTTCAAAGTATACTGTTTTTATGGATTTATACAGATGATTCTATTTATTTATACAGCGTTGTAGAATGCAGTAGATAGTATTTGATAGGCAAGTGTGCATTCTTCATTTATTTTCCTTAGAATTGTTTTAGTTTGAAATATCTTGGCTATTCATATCAACTCAAAATGAAAAATTCAACTACTTAATGTGAAGATTTTAAAAGTTCTGGTGTAGAAAAAAAATGATCATTGGAATGCTCTGTGGAAAAAAATCAGATTTTAATAAACTTTGCAGGCCATAAAAATGAGATTAAAGGAGACTAAACTTAGTACAAAATGTATTTCACACCATGAAGACTATGAATGAAAAAACTATCTTCTGGCTACAGATTCAAAAGAGCCAACAAAAGTTGGAGGAAGAGAAAAAAGTCCTGAAATTTCTCACTAGAACAATTTCTTATCTTGCCTCAGCCAGACCCATCTACTTAGAAAAGAACAGAACTGCTATGGCAAGTGTTTTTGATTATCACAGGTGGTCCAGGCACAAAACTTCCCCATACAGGTCACAACAGTGATGATCTATAAGAGCAATCAATGCTGTGTTTATCCCGTATGGATTGAAAAGCATCTAGATCAGAGGTGTCAAATTCGCATCGTCACATGACATATTCAGACTTTTTTCCCCTTCGCTAAACCGGGCAGGGCCAGCATGTGATGCATCCCGCCCACAGGCCGCAAGTTTGAGATCCCTGATCTATATGATGAGTGCAATTGATGCAAAATGGCTGGATAAGGTAACAATGAGCCGGTTTGGTATAGTGCAGTGATGGCGAACCTTTTTGTTCTGGTGTGCCGAAAGCGTGCATACGTGCAGTAGCGCATGCACACGCGTGCCAACACTCATAATGCAGTGCGCCCTTCCCCCCACCCATGCGTACGCAACACCTCTGCCCCCTTACCTGTACTGCGCATATGTACGCCTTCCAGCTGATTTTCAGCCCATTTGAGGCCGTTTTCGCTCTCCTGAGGCTGAAGGAAGCCTCTGCAGCCTCAGGAGACCGAAAAACGGGCCTTCCAGAAATACTAGAAGTGCCAGTTTTCAGCCTCTGGAGGGCCTCTGGAGCTTGGGGGAGGCTGTTTTCGCCCTCCCAGAAGCTCGAGGGAAGCCTCTGGAGCCTTGAAAGGCTGAAAACAGATCCGTATCAGCACTTCTGATGTTTCCGGAAGGCCCGTTTTTCAGCCTCCCGAGGCTGCAGAAGCTTCCTTCAAGCCTCCGGGAGGGCGAAAACAGCCTAAAACGGGCCGAAAATCAGCTGGGAGGCATGCGCATGCGTAGTGCAGATAAGTTTGGCTGGGGCTCGTGTGCCCGCACAAATGGCTCTGCGTGCCACCTGTAATAAGGGTGGGATAAATCTTTAAAAAGTAGTAACACAAATTGTTCAGATTACTTTAGAAATAACAGAAGGTGACAAAGTAAATTTTTTATCTGGTGCTTCTAAAGTCCACTGAATGGATGGTCTAAAGAATTGAGGTTTCACTGTAAGTTCAGTTTATGTTAGGAGAACAGAATGTATCTGGTAGATAGCCATAAGTAATGGAAAAAATGTGTCAGTAAAATAAAGAAAGGGATTGGTATACATTATTTGTTTATTATATGTGGGGGCTTTCTTCTCTTTATAAGGAACCAGAAGATGAATCAGTCCCATCTCCTAGGCCTCTAATAATGCCTCCAGTTGCTAGAAAGGTTTCAGATGAGATCAAAGATGAAAAGGTAAATTTACTCAAAAGAAAAGAATTAGCACTTTGGAAGTTCTAATCTACTACACATCTGCAATTTCCTTGTTTCAAGTTTCTATGTGATAGTGTCAAAATTAAATTTGTTTTGTCAGCTATGTAAAGCCAAGTCATAGTTTACTGCAAGCCAGTAAACTTTCTTTCATGTAAGTTGTCCCTCTATTTACACTAATAACATCAGGTTTTTTTGCCTTAGGACACTTATATCAGTTTTTTGTGTTATTTTCTAAAATACTAATTAACTGCCTTCAAAGAGCAGTGGAAATTAAGATATTATTTTTAAATACAGGCTAACTTCATTGTGTTTAAATGTAAGTCCTAGCATGTAGCTACAATTATTAACTTCTCCTAGCATAATATCTTCTTCTTACATTTTAAGTGCTATCTTCCTCATTAATGGTTTTAATCAGCTTTAGGTATGAAACTCACTAATAAAGTATAAATTGTTTTTAATTAGTGTTTTTTTAAAAACATTTGTTTTCCAATTTGTTCCTAAGAAATAAACTGTGAATATGGCTAACCATGTCAAGAGCTTACTGAATTTCAGCATTGAGCCAACATGATAAAAAACTTCAATAATTGTAGTTCGAAGTATTTTTTGTACTAAAATGGCTTCATTATCTTAGTTTATTAGGAATTAATTTTTGTATCCCAAGCATGATAGACTGGGGTTTCTTTTACAAGCTCTTTATTACCATATGTTCTGCAGGTTTATACTACTGCACTGTTAATTCTGATAGATTCTGTGGGTAATAGAATCCTTCCACCTACTTATATAACTATAGAACTAATTGTGTCCATTGAATAAGGATTGTATACTTATTCTAACAAGTTAACACTTAAGTCCCAAAGGTGCTTTTTCAGGAGGCAACTGCACTTTTTTCTTTGAAGATGTTTTGCTTCTCATCCAAGAAGCTTCTAGATGGTGGGGAATGGAAGGATTCATATTCCTTGCAGACAGCTGGTCATTTGTATTCTTTTAAAATAGTTGAGGCCACTTGGAGGTTTATCAGTGTCCTCAGGGTCGCCTTAGTGCAAATAAGTGTGGTGCCTTGATTGCAAGATGTTTTCTGCCCTGTGACACAAGATAGAAAACATTCTGCAGCAAGGCGCCACATCCATTTGCACTACTCAAGTGACCATTACAACTTGCAAAATGATGGTCTACTTTTTTTTGCTAACAGATTTTTTTCTGCCCTAACTATGTATGTCTTGTTTTAGGTTTTACTGGACCTAGATGTAGATCTGGATAACTTGGAATTGGAGGATATTGATACCACCGATATTTTTCTGGATGAAGAAATATCTGACTGAACTTTTAAGCTGATGCACATTCAGCTTGATGCATCTAGTTATGCTTGACAGTGTAGTCTTCTTGTTGAAAAGTGGCTCTTTTTATATTTAAGATGGAAAATAGAATCTTTTACAGTACAGATATAGATTTCCCCATTTGTGTTGTAGGCCTCATTAGATACAGTAGCAAGCTCATATCACATGATCAAACAATCCTCTAATAAATGTCTTTCAGATTCCCTCAGTCTCTGATGTATAAAGGAATAAGACTGATTTAAAAGAAAGAAGAAAAAGTAGGCATGCTGAGGAAATTGTGGAATAATTATTTTTATTATACATGGTATAAAAATGTTCTTTTAGAGATTTATGTACATTTTGTATGGAGTACATTATGTACTCCTTTCCCATATATTTGACATTAAATGATTTTATTGATCTAGTCATTTTGTGAAGCTGCAGACTTATGCGAAAGTGCTTGATAAGCCTGTAGGATAAGTTCAATGTAGCTAGCTCTTGATGTTTCTGCCTTTGCAAATGCCTGTAAAAAAATTAAAACGATCATCAGGTATCCAATATGATTTTGAAAATAACATCCTGCACTTATGCGCAATTGGTGAATTTATGTGACTAAAATTCTAATAAGCATTTGAGAGCTATTAGGGCTGAAACGAATTACACAAAATTGAAAAACAAGTTCTGAATATGAATAAACTGCATTTATTTCCAAAGCCACTAGGAAGATGCAATGTTGTGACTCCCAGTGGATGCTGATGTATGCTTTTTCAACTTTTTTACATTCATAAAAAGTATATACTACCTTAATTAAATCTATCCCTTGGATATCTTGTTCTTGTGCCTCTCTTGCTGATTCACAGTCAGGATGGAGCATATGATAAAGGGTAATTAAACTTACAGCATCTTCAAACCTGAAATTCAGAAATTAATTTGTAACAACTCCCAGATAGTTTCATATATTTAATTTGAACATTTTGATAATTAAGAATGCGGGAAGTGGCTTAATGTTACTAGCATACAGTGAAAGGAATACTGATGAATTTTAAATAAGCCACTACTATGTAGCACATAAACTTTAGTTAAAAAAATGAGCTTGTCTGTAACTAAAGTTACATTTTAAATCCAGTTCTTAAGAACTAAGATACAACATAATAAACCAGGAAATTATTTATGAAATACTTGTAACAGTAGCAAGAGAAAGTTAAAGAGCAATAAAATTCTAATTAAAATTATGAAGTACATTTTTTTCTACAAACATAATATGCTGTCAGCTGAAATTCAACTCCTAGGGATTATACAGAAATCAGTTTTTCAGCAGCTGTATAGAAGAGACTGCCAATGTCAACCAAAAGAAAAAACTTCAGTCTAGCCCAGAGCAGTGGAATTTCTTGGAAAACTTCCAAAAAATACTAATCAGCTTAGCTTTCAATTTGAATAGATAACATGAATAAACATGGCTCATTTTTAATACAATAATGCCAAATGAAATAGTTCAGTGAATTCCTTTCATACAGAAACATTGGCTTCCAAAAGTACTTACAAATTTCTTTGGATCATGTCCAGCAGCAATCCTTCTGTTTTCTTTCTACTTACAAGGTACCAGACCATCCCACCAAAATATTTTGTTGAACGCAGCAGATCATATTTTCCATTTTTATCAATATCCTCGTATGTCTCATGATGAATCTGTTCAGATATTTAAGCATATTTACAGATCACATTTGTTTCCAGAAATGTATGCAAGGCGATCTGTGCTCTCATCTTAGGCCATGAATGAGCTGATTGAACAAATGTCATCAAAATTATTTTTTTTTTTAATTACATTTATATGCCGCCCTTCTCCGAAGATTCAGGGCGGCTTACAATTTTTGGGATACAACCCAGTGTGCTCAGCAATTTATATTGTATTATATACTTACTGAAAATATTGAACTCCTGTCTTTCTGATTTGCAAAGCATACTTCAGGTCAGTAATAACCATAGGTACAGCAAATGAATTTCAGGCCACTCAGATGTTTTCTAGTGTTAATGATCATAACTCTTACCATACCGGGATTCCTCAGTGTTTTGCCATCACACCTCTTAGTACAATCTTAATGTATACCTTCCCTATAAACCAAACCCAAAAATGAACACAAATGTTTCTACACAGTCTAAAATTATCAGGAGTTGTTTGGACTCTCACAGGATATAAATAAAATACATAAAAAGAATAGTGTAGCCAGAATTAATGTTTAAATGAAGTTCAGATCCACTACAACTACGAATAGTGCTAAAGAGTCCACAAATTTTCTTCTATTCTACAGTACTTTGGTGAGCAATTCCTAAGTTCCACCTCTCCACTGACCAATACTGATAACTCACTCTGATATAGTCAGCTGAATCTGGCTCAAACTGCAGAAGGCAGCGATCAAGGAGTTCTTCATGTCGGTCCTGAAGAAACATAGTCTAAAACAAGAAATATTGTACAAAAATGAAAGGTAGCATTTCATGTCAAAAACCTTGGTTTAAATTTTCCACAAAGCAGTTAAAATGCTTAGCCCAGTTCTGCAGTAAGATTACAGGAATAAAAGCTATTCAAGTATGTAAATCAAGTTTTCAAATGAAGGTAAACTTTCCTAATTCCACCAGAGAACTATTAGTATTCGGTATTAACACTACATACCTATAGTTTTAATATCAACTTACTAATCAAAACCTTAAATAGACTTCAACTTATTTTTAGTCCAGTTAAACTAGAACAGAAGACAGAGAGAACATGTCCCCGTATTCATACTCACATGCTAAATTATGGTTTAACAAGCTGGAGTTAGGTGCCTAATAATTTAAAAGATAATGCTAGACAATTTTCCTCAAATAACAAGCATCTGATAAGCCAACTAAGTCAGTCTAAAGACTATGAGAGGAAAATTAATGTTCTTATATTTACCATTGCACCATTTTTATCACTGAATATAGATGAAGGCACAATTTTACGGCCTTCTTTTGGGAAGTAGATCTGTATCATCCTGTCCCGTTCCTCCCAAGTGGCCTTGCGTAATACTCCATTTGTTTCTCGAACCACAATGAATCGCTCCTGAAATTGAAAAAGAAAACAGGTAAGCTACAATTTTATCACAGAATTCTTTTCATTTTAAAGTAGACAGGAATTAATATATATTTAAAATATCAACTGGCTTTTGAGAAATTCTTAGCAGCTATTTGAATAACGTATATTGTATTTATATACAATGAGATTATATCCATGATATGTCCAGTCAAAGGACTCACTCATCCTAATGTTATTTCAATGGGAAAATTAAGAAATTTAACTTCTGGCTCAATTCTTCTATGACAACTTATTTTTGTTTTTAGAAAACCAGTGATAAATAAGTTACAAAGAAATCTCATGTAGAATTCAGTAGCCATTTCCAAACTGTTCTGCCAACATTATTACAGATAGTCCTCGATTTACAACAATTCATTTAGTGCTTGTTCAGTTACGTATGACCATTTTTCACACTGATGACTACTGCAGTGCCCCAGGGTCATGTGATCACCTTTTGTGACTTTCTGACAAGCAAAATCAATAGGGAAGCCTAATTCACTTAACAACCGTTATTAACAACTTGTGATTCACTTAACAATGACAAGAAAGGTGATAAAGTGGGACAAAATTCATTAAAGGTCTCACTTAGCAACAGAAATGGGCTCAATTGTGGTTGTAACTCGAGGACCATTTTAGTCCATTTTAAAGCTAACTGTACAAGAGACAGAGTCTTGTACTGCAGAGATGAATTCTAAATGTTCATTGCATTTGATTTCTTCCAGAATGTTGTGAAGAAAAAGTAACAGGCAATTCAGGTCTGAGAAAAAAAAGAACTAAAGAAAGAACTAATCTAAAAAGTATGGCTCAGCCCATCAATCTTACATTCAATGGGAACACAATGTCATAAAGTGGCATGCTTTGAAAAACTCTGATTTCCCATAAATCCATGAGTGATATCAAAAGCCTCATTCACTGAAATTAGTCTTAAAAATGAGCTATTAAGCTACTGCTGTGAATAACACTGCCTATCAATGAAACAGAAAGTAGAATTAAGGCATACATCATTTCAGTGTTATTGCCATGGGTATCTAAAAGACTTACACTGTGTGGGATGTCATATGTTAAATCAGTAAAAACATATTTATGAGGCTCAGATCCATCAATTATCCTGTCTTCAGCTAATACATCATCAATTGGTTCCCGTTCATTCAGTACAGGAGGCATTTTGAGATATTGTTTAGCCGTCTTAGCAGCTAGTTCTGAAGCCTAAGGGGGAAAAAATCATGTAAGTAACTACATAGAAACAAATCAACATATCTTCTATTTATGGTCATATAACAGTTGAAATACCTCTTCCAGCTGGGATTCTGTCATGACCTTGTATACAGGAGGATTAAGCTCTTGTTTTCTTGCCTTGAAAATCTTCTGCAAATCCATCCCTGTCATCTTGGAGAGCAAGTTCTGAACTTTTTCATCCATGAAACAAGGATTTGGAACATCAGTTTTGGTTTCTTCTGTAAAACAAGCAGTTCACACAAAATATATAAATGCTAGAACACAACAGCAAAAGATTAAATTATATCATAAATTTAAAAAGTTGATCAACTGTTGGTTAAAACCTTATATGCAACTGGGGTTAAGCACAAATAAATACAATGTACCATAATTGTACTACGATAGGTTGTTTATGGGTCGAGGAATCATACTGTGGATAAAAGGCAAGAAGCCATGGGGGACAAACAGAAATGCATGGCTTGCAAGGTTCATTCTGGAAAGGCGGAGAAGATGCAGACGCTTTGTATTGTTTAATTTATATTTTCCACCTCACTATTACAGGTGAAACTCGAAAAATTAGAATATTGTGCAAAAGTTCATTTATTTCAGTAATGCAACTTAAAAGGTGAAAGTAATATATGAGATAGACTCATTACATGCAAAGCAAGATAGTTCAAGCCGTGATTTGCCATAATTGTGATGATTATGGCTTACAGCTCATGAAAACCCCAAATCCACAATCTCAGAAAATTAGAATATTGTGAAAAGGTGCAATATTCTAGGCTCAAAGTGTCCCACTCTAATCAGCTAATTAAGCCATAACACCTGCAAAGGGTTCCTGAGCCTTTAAATGGTCTCTCAGTCTGGTTCAGTAGGAATCACAATCATGGGAAAGACTGCTGACCTGACAGTTGTGCAGAAAACCATCATTGACACCCTCCATAAGGAAGGAAAGCCTCAAAAGGTAATTGCAAAAGAAGTTGGATGTTCCCAAAGTGCTGTATCAAAGCACATTAATAGAAAGTTATGTGGAAGGGAAAAATGTGCAAGAAAAAGGTGCACAAGCAGCAGGGATGACCGCAACCTGGAGAGGATTGTCAGGAAAAGGCCATTCAAAAGTGTTGGGGACTTTCACAAGGAGTGGACTGAGGCTGGAATCAGTGTATCAAGAGCCACCACACACAGATGGATCTGGGCTTCAAATGTTGTCAGAATCATCTTACCTGGGCTAAAGAAAAACAGACCTGGTCTGTTGCTCAGTGGTCCAAAGTCCTCTTTTCTGATGAGAGCAACTTTTGCATCTCATTTGGAAACCAAATACCCAGAGTCTGAGGAAGAATGGAGAGGCACACACTGCAAGATGCTTGAAGTCCATTGTGAAGTCTGTGTAGATTTGGGGAGCCATGTCATCTGCTGGTGTTGGTCCACTGTGCTTCATTAAGTCCAGGGTCAACACAGCCGTCTACCAGATTTTGGAGCACTTCATGCTTCCTTCCACAGATGAGCTTTATGGGGATGCTGACTTCATTTTCCAGCAGACTTGGTACCTGCCCACACTGCCAAAAGCACCAAAACCTGGTTCAATGACCGTGGGATTACTGTGCTTGATTGGCCAGCAAACTCACCTGACCTGAACCCCATAGAGAATCTATGGGGCATTGCCAAGAGAAAGATGAGAGACATGAGACCGAACAATGCAGAAGAGCTGAAGGCCGCTATTCTGGTCTTCCATAACACCTCAGCAGTGCCACAGGCCGATAGCTTCCATGCCATGCCACATTGAGGCAGTAATTGCTGCAAAAGGGGCCCAAACCAAGTACTGAGTACATATGCATGCTTCTACTTTTCAGAGGTCCAATATTGTTCTATGTACAATCCTTGTTTTATTGATTGCATGTCATATTCTAATTTTCTGAGATTGTGGATTTTGGGTTTTCATGAGCTGTAAGCCATAATCATCACAATTATGACAAATCACGGCTTGAACTATCTTGCTTTTTGCATGTAATGAGTCTACCTCATATATTAGTTTTACCTTTTACGTTGCATTACTGAAATAAATGAACTTTTGCACAATATTCTAATTTTTCGAGTTTCACCTGCAGTATGCATTATTTCCTATTCTGTCCCATTCTAGTGTTATCTTGGGAGATATAAAGTATACCCTGGCATACCCTCTCTTTTATCTTCTCCATCAAAGTGACAATAGCAGAGCTATTGGGGTAGAGTTTTCCAGCCACCTGGAAATGACACTATATAATCTGTGGTTCTTAGGGTGCTTTCCAAGGATATAAATCAATCCCAAACAGGTGCTGGCTTGGAAGTTGCAGCTCCCTCACAGCTGAAGGGCACAAGAATGGAGATTTCATATTTCAAGGCTCTTAAGTTAATTCTGTACAGCAAATAAATAGTATGAAAGGGATTTCACACAGATTTTTAATCTTGATTGAAGAAGTGTTGGAGTCCAGGATACTATTAACAAAGTAATTTTTCCCTTAATCTATCCAAGATTAATCTATCCAAGATTTATGAATCAAAATGGCTTAGATTCATAAACAGTAAAATATAAAGTAAATCACTATATCATACATGTGGTTGTTACCCATAATTTGTCAGTAGTCACAGAATACTATTCTACTTTATTTTAGTCCTCAATTTACAACCATTTAGTAACTGTTCAAAGTTACAACAGTATCGAAAAATATTAGCTTACAATAGGTCTTTGTGCTTACAACTCACAGCATCACCATGATCAAATGATTAAAATTCAAGCACTTGGCAGCATCCAAGAATCATTTGGTCATCATTTGCAACCTTCCCAGCCAGCTTCCAACAGGTAAAGTTAATGGAGAAAGTCTGATTCACTTAATGCCCAAATGATTAAATGCTGTGAAAAAAAGGTTATAAAATCAAGTGCAATTTGCCTAACAACTGCCTTGCTTAGTATCAGAAATTCAGGCCCCAATTGTAGTTGTAAATCGAGAATTACATGTAAAGTAAAAGAAACATGTCTTCGGGAACTAAATTCTGATCTGACTTCAGGCTCATAGACTGTAGGAGCAAACTGCTCAGAGTTAATACTGATGACTAGATGACCATAACATGAGATAACAGCATTTAGGTCTATTGTCCTTCTGTACTACACTTATAAATACATTAGTAAGTCCAGCTGAGCAAAACTGCATTTTTTTTCATTGAATTTCAGTTAAGCCTTCTCTTTTGGTCTGAGACCCAGGAGAGCCACTCACACACAAAATAATTAATCAACATAGCATTTATTATTATGATGGATAAACATAACCTGAGGAAGCAGCTTCCTGTCTTCGCTGTTAGTTTTTACATTTTACATCCTACTATCATAAAGTCAGATGTTCCAATAAAAATCACAAAAAAATATTTCCAACAGATATCAATTGAACTGCCAACTTAGTAATGAGATCAAAAAGGATAAACCCAATGAACTGACACTTGATCCCATTGAGATGAATAAGGCTTTAAGGCATATTGGTTTTGAAAGAAATCATTTCAGCTGGGCAAATGAACACTTTCTCCAGTCTGATGCCTTCCAAGGATCATGTGCTTCAATTCCTGTAACCTAGAAGGACCCATATTGAGCTGCCAAAATCCTGATGACTTGTTTTCTTTTGCTTTGTGCCATCACCACAATTCAAACTTTTGCTGCTCACATAGGACGGGTCCAGATGATTTCCAGGAAGCCGATAGGAGTTGTGGTGACAGCAAAGTTTACAGTATCTCTTTGCTGCTACTTAATGGTCTTTTGGATCTCGCAGCCTGAATTAGGCAGAGCATGAAATCCATGAATTCGAGCGGAGAAGAAAGGACGAGGGTCTATCCCGCAACCATAGTTTGTTCGTATCCTTTCAATGAGGTTGCTTCCGTCGGAGTACTCTCCCTTACTTCGCTGTCCGTACCTCCAAGAAACGGCCACTCTACCTGATACCCCCGCCAAAACTCACCTGCACCCGGGCCATCGCAAAAGCCCCTCCATCCCCACGAGGCTCTTAGCAGACACCTTGGAAGCAACAAAGCCTCCCTCCCGTTTCTAAAGCAGCCGCTTACTGCAAGCGAAGCCATGTTAGATTGACCCGGAATGGCTCCAACTATTCGTTCCGGAGAAGACGCAGTGTGTACTGGGAAATGTAGTCCGACTGTCAGACCTTTCTTAACCGGCTCTGCGACCATCCGCGATCTGAGCGAAGTTTATCTGGGGACTCGCGTTAATTAGTTCGAAGTGAATGTAAAATTGCTTTGCTGGACCAAAAAAAAACAAATAAAATAGACGGAGGATTTAAGTAGAGGGGAACATTCAGAACTGTATTTTTTCAACGCTTACCCAATCGTGGTTTCCTGAACAAACTCTGGTTTGTAAACCATACTGCGTTCTTCCAACTCCCTAAGCAACCAAAAAAACCAAAAACAACCATTAGTATGTTACGATAATTTTTTTTAATATAAGAGATCAAAGTCCTTGGTGGCTCAGGCTGTTAAATGCCTGCTCTTAAGATCCAGCTGTCTACAATTACTCTAGGCTCGAATCCCACCAGGCTCAAGGTTGACTCAGCCTTCCATCCTCTCGGGGTAGGTAAATTGAGGACCCAAGATTGTTGGGGGCAATAAGCTGACTTTGTAAAAATGCCGCTTAGTAATAAGCAGGCATATACAATGGAATGAAGGCTATTGCTGAGCATATTGGGTTGTGCTCCAAAAATTGTAAGCCGCCCTGAGTCTTCGGAGAAGGGCAGCATATAAATATAATTTAAAACAAAAACAAAAACGGAAGATAATCGATTTGGCCCATTCCGCTTTAGCCTGTCTATTTGATTTGCACTAGGCTTTCGAAATTCAAGACAGCAAAATATTGCTCCTTGTCCCCATAATATCTATCTATCTATCTATCTATCTATCTATCTATCTATCTATCTATCTATCTATCATGTATTCGTACAAAGATGAAGCCAAATATTTGTGTCTCTGATGTTGCAATTCTAGCTATGGAAAGGGATTGGCAAACAGCTGAGCTGCTTAATCCTCTCTTCTGCTGAGTGGCGGTAGTGACATTGCAAGACAAGGAACACAGATCAGAAAATTGGAAATAGGCAATGGAATTAGGAATTCTGCCTCTAGATCAGATTGCAGCTTCAAAGAGAAAATTTTAGTTACTTCCCACACTGCAGTGAGCCATAATATGAACCTTATGTAAGTCAGATAATTACGTGCCAGCAGATAGGATTCATTTGCTGTGCCAATATTTAAATATGATTAATGGATGTATTATAAACATGGTTTATAAACAGGGTGCATTTACATTAGGCTAAACCAACAATTGCCATGAAATGTGACTTAGTCTGTGTATGTATGTTCTGTAATCTTATTAGAAATTTAAATCTTATTCCTGAAAAGTTGCATTAGTTTAAAAGCATACAGTAAAATTTGCATAATGCATAAAAATCTTGTTAGGATTCTGTTATGCTCTCAAAGGAGGTTACTATAAACTGCTTGGACAAGGCCATAACAATTCCCACCCACACAGGCTCATGGATGACATTGCTAGAAAATATTATGTAATAATGCTGTGGCAATTCTCTTGTTTTTGCGACAAAGATCAGGAATTTGATAGCATCTTTTCCAACTAATACATTTTATTAAAAGTCATGAGTTTTCAAGCTTATGCCTTTCAATTAAATTTATTATCTGGAGAAGATGCTAACACACTCTTATTTTTGCACTACTATAGACTAAGACAGCCCTCCTATGTTGGAGGAAGGAACTAATAAAGGAACCAATACCAATAGATTTACATGTGAATAACTTTTCAGTAGTTTATATTATTTTTAGGAATTAAGCAAGCAATTATCTTTTCACTAGAGCAGTGGTCTCCAAAGTTGTGTGTTTGCACCCTGACAATCCATTGGGATGCTGGAAGAAAATATCAGAATATTGTTTATTTTACCTTTATTTCATCATGTTTTAGTTTCTATTTTGGGATATATTTTATGTGGTATATAATATGTTAATAGAGTAGCACATATATTTAAATTAGAAGTAAACATGCATATATTATGGATGTATGCACAAATATTTTTTACTATGAAAAGTTGTACAGTAAAAAAAAATTGGAAACTAATGTTCTAGAAAGCATACTTTAAGCTTCTATCTTATCCTGCATAGATTGCCATAAGATTGTATCAGAGCAGGATTAGTAGTTTTGATCTGGGCCATGAAAGAATGGTTTCTCTGCAGCAATAAATTAAATAAATAAAAGTGCCTGTGACTCTCAAATTCTGAGAATATGAGGATGCCTGTTATGATTCTGAATTATTTATAATTTTGCTTATATGTTCCTCCATTACACTCCAGGGCAACGTGACCAATGATGCTTTGTTTCTATGATTCATTCAGTTATTAAAGATACCGAGATATAACAAAATAATTTGTATTTCATAAAAAAATACAGTAATATTTTTACAAGTTATTTTTACGTATGTATTCTGCTTTCTGATTACTATATCTTTAGGGAACTTTTGACTTAGAAATGCACAATACCTGATAATCCTGCTGATTTTCAAGCAAATTGAACAACTTACCTATGTAAAGCTATACATATTTTAGATGTTGCAATCACTATGTAGAAGTCAGAAGCGGAAATAATTTAAGGAAACAAAAAAAGAACAATTATGAATTTCAGATACAATGTATCATTAATCAGTAAAGGGAAATTCAAGACTTCATTCTTCTTTGAATTCACAAAAACATATTGGATCACATTAAGATCCTTTCATGGACTTGTTAATAAGCCATTAAGAAAGGATTTAACAACCATTAAATAGTTTGTAATGTAAATCACTATAGAAGTAGTTTTATATTATTTGTTATAACAGTTTTCTGTTATATAAACAGCTTTCTGTAACAGTTTTATATGTATATTATACATTTATATAAATTATATACTATATATATGTACATTATATAATCAATACTATATATATAGTATGTATGTAATCAGATACGACCACAGTTGAGCCCAAAATTTCTGTTGCTAAGTGAAAAATTTGTTAAGTGAGGTTTATCCATTTTACGAATTTTCTTGCCACATTTGTTAAATGAATCCCTACAGTTGTTAAAGTAGTAACATGGTTGTTAAGTGAATCTGGTTTCCCCATTTCCTGTCAGAAGGTCACAAAAGGGGATCACTTAAGCTCAGGACACTGCAACAGTCATAAATATGAGTCAGTTGTCAAGCATCCAAATGTAAATCACAGGACCATGGGGATGCTGCAACAGTCTCGTTATAACTTTGAGCAATCCCTGAGTGAACTACCTATACTGTTTTTCAGATATGTGCAGCCCAGAGAAGTATTGAATATGTGTGTGGAAAGAGCCATTTGTAACTTAAAAAGTCATCTTGTGACTTTGAAGAATGTTGTAAGTGCTCTGGTGATTTTGAGATGCTTTATACGTGCATCTGTTGCACCTTCTTTTGAAGGATTTGGAGTAGTGTTATAAATTAGTAATCAGAGTTAGCTGGTGAAATAGAATGATAGGAGGCAGATTACACATTATTTTTGCTATGGGATCACATTCACGGGCCCTGCAGAGACCTTTTTGACAAGTCTGGGAGATTTTAAAAAGTTTGAAAGAGAAATAGGGAACAGTTTGTTTTTTATCATTTGGTCAAAGGCTTTTCTAGTGGGAGTGTTATACTATTAATGAATTGGGAAGATATTTGGCTACATGCCTAAAAGCCACTCCAGTCCTGTATGTGTGCTTATATGTCAACCCTTTAATTCACAGAAGTGCTTAGGAAAACAATAGAATTTATTAGGTTAGATCGAGGTAAATTAAAATCATATTCATTTTGAATTTGAGTGGTAACAGCTGCTGGGAGGATTAGCTTTGCTGGCACTTGAGATAAAGTTAATTCTCTATACATTGATACCATAGATGAAAATATATCTAGTTCAGAGCACTGCCAAAAGATCACGCACTTAAGTCACAAAGCCAGATTTTGTGTTTTTCAGACATTTTTAGAAATAATCAGTGAAGCCCAAGAGATTTATCTCTGGTGGGCATAAAGTAAATTTGATAAGAGAAAACCTGTGAGGATTCTGTGAGGCAGCTGTTATCATTTGGAGGAAGTGTCAAAGGTTTCAGTGTTTGTACCAATGATACAAAGATGAGAGGATCTAGATCTTCTGTCCCCTGAGTTTATTTATTTAAATGTATTTATTTATTATTTATTTATCTAGCCAGCTAGCTCTTTCTATTCATGAACAATATTTTAGCTTCCACTATAATTGTGTGTGTATGCATGTATCCCAGCGATTCACTATTTTGACTATATTACTAATGAAGAAATGCTCCAAGTTGACATCATAATCTCCATATGGAACAACTGAATTCCCAAAATGTCACCAAAAAACCAAGAGGACAACCTCGAAATGCATGGCAGAGAAAGTTCATGGAAGACTTAAAGACTCTAAACATCACACAGGAAGACACTGAAGTACTCACCCAAAATCAAAAGGACTGGAGATCCCTTGCTCCTCAATATGCTAAACAGCATGGGAGGATCTAATGCTAATACTAAAATGTATGTATCTATTTAAATAACTTTATGGATGCCTATCTTTATGCTATTGATTCTGTCAGGATATAAAAATTAAAAACCAGTCCATAGCTCATGACTCCCAAGCTAAAGAATAAATTCAAATCATAAAACCACATTAACAACAGCTTGCCTGAACTGCAGCCAGGTCTTCGGAGTCTTATGAAAGGCTAAAGATCATCTCAATATTTGGGGAAATGCTGTTCTTTGAGTCAGATGCTGCCAGAAAAAATATGATTTGACCTAGTGAGTCAGTGGCAAACTTAGGAGTAATATTTTCATATGCATAACATTTATGTGCAAACCCTTATGTATTATTAAAGATTTATATTCAATTATGTCCCAAAACTTGGAATCTAACTATTTTTGAGGAGTTATAGTTATATTGGATTCGAACAAGTATTTTGAGAAAACAAAAATAAATATTCTTGATACTAAGAACTAAATTCAATAGATACATAATTTATCTGTTTTTGAAACTAATAATGATACAATAGGTTTTCCTTTGGCACAGATTTCATGATACTTTACAATAATGATTATATTGTTTAATTTAGATTTTGAAACTTAGTTGCCGAGTTTAAAGTAAACGCAGTAGATATTCAGTTGCAGATATGGAAGTAAGTGGGAGACAGGATGCACAATTAGAACACACAACATGATGATAAATGTGTGAGTGAGGGCAGAAAGGAGTTTTGCCATGTGCCAAAATTGTCTATACTGGAATTAACTTCATAATAGCATTTTTATAAAGCAAATTCTCAGGAAACAATAATCCATTTTATAAGAAAGCATAATCAAAGGAAACTTTTACCGTGTTTAAAAAGAAAAGTAGTTTGTAACTTTTTAATAATAATCAGAGATATATTTTCAAAGAAGACCACTAGGCGGCACTGTCTTCCTTCATGTGTTCACCTGGAGCTCTGGATGAACAAAGTAGCATTATTCCATGCATCACAAAACTTTCAGAAATACAAATTTATTTTAAAATATTTTAGAGAGCATTGTATTTGCAAAAGCAAGCAATGTTAAGCGATTACCGTATATTCTTTTCTTCTAAAAAATCATTCTTATTCTTTGTTGATATTCCTTACTTGTAGTTTTCTAAATACAGAATTTTATTTATTGGATCAGAGCAGAATGAGTTTACCATGTGCCTCCTTTTTTGTCAATGGAAAGCCCAGGTAACTGCTAGATATACATGGTTAGAAAGATAGGAAAGGAATTTTAGATCCCTGATATCATCAGAACATTCCTTAAAAAACATGAAGGAATGAAATGGTTTCTGCTTGCATATACTTCTGATGATTAATTGACACAAATTTGGGGGTTTTGAAGAAAATCATACCAAAACCTTAAAAGTGGGCATAAAAAGGGTCAAAAACATATAACAAAAGTCACTTTTGTTATATTTTTATTTCCTTCCCTTTTTTCTTCTTTATATTAGTTTATATTTTAATGTTTGTTTTTGAAACTGAATAAAGATTTTGTAAAAGTGGAAGTAAAAGTGGATAGAAGATTGAATGCAGATTACTAGTATCAGAGCAAAAGAATTTTTAGAAATTTGGATGATGTTTCTACTCCTATTAGCCTAAGGAATGTATTACAATATAGGCAAATTTTTATTAAAAAAAATACTGGAAATGAATTCTTTAGTTTAAAAGCACATTGTGTTACTGTTCAGAATTTTAATGCTGGAAGGAATGTAGATTTGGATTTTTGAGATAATGTTGATTTCCTGTGGCCGAAGATAACGAGAGTAGTCCACAGTTTAGAACAGAGTAGGCAACATTATTCAGCTTGAGTACTGAACATTATACATGGGTATTATACATAAGAGTCATATCAAGTGATACAATGATATCACCAGATATGTCAGGCTGAATGATATAAGGGTGGAAATGTCTTTTATTTCATACAACTTTAACATGCCTATTTCTCCAGTTATTTTGAGATGGGAAAAAAATCAACTAAAAACATGACACTAAAAAAAGCAGCTGCTGGGGCTTATAAGTGGCTTATAAATCTTAGGTTGATTTCAGCTTAGTGCATTAGAATCAGACACTGATCACTTCTGTATTGCAAAAAGGACAGCAAAGGGTACAGAGATTGCCATTAAAATGCAAATGCTAATGCACAGTTCCTCAACCTTTCTGGCTTTGTGGACTGGGGGGGGAGGCGATGGTTCCACATGAGCGGCCAGCAAGTGTATGTATGCACAGGCAGCTCCATTTGCCTGAGCAGCATGCATGCGCGCGCGCCTCTCACAGAAATGGAGTGCACATACACGTGCTCGCCTGCTGCCTGCGCAAGTGGGGAGCACGTGCACTCACCTGCCATTTCCAAGACCCGGTCACAGCCCACTAGTGTTAATGTACAGATGTAGGAACACATTTAAAACTAATTACTGTGCACGCATCATATATTCTGTTTTAGGATAAGCAACATTTAGCAAAAAGGAAGTAAAAATAATAAGGAAAGGAAAGGGAATACTTCATTCAGTTACCGATCTTGAATTCCATAAATGTGCAAAACATTCCATATTTAATTTAATCATATGGTTTCTCTATAACAATTATACAAAGAAGTCTTTTGTGAATTCTTATACTTTATATGATCTTGCTGTGGGGTAAAAACGTTACAGTATACGGTATCTGCAGCCTGACCATTTTTCAGCATTTCCACATTACTACGTCTTTCTTTTTCATCATTTTTCTTGGACATTAATATTTATTGTGTTCCTTAAAAAGTTATTTTTTTAACAAATCACTATCATTCTGATACAGTGCTTTAAAGTACCTCAGTTCAATTGTGTCCCAGATAATTTCTTAATTCTAATAAGAAGTCATTCCATTTGTGACTCCCTGTTCAATCTTCTTCACCCACTTCCAAAACAGTGTTGTATTGTGGAGTCCTTGATGCTCTCTGAGCTTAGTTGTTTGCTTGTAGATGTTTCATTACCCAACTAGATAACATCTTCAGTGCTACCAGTGAATGGAGCTTGCTTTCTGTTTATATACAGTAGCTTGCCCTGTTCTGACCTTTTTGTTTAGCTTTTATATTGTCTCTTTTGAATGATGTGTAAATGTAAATTATCTTGATGTGCCTGTAGTTGGCTAATTTGCCTAAGAGCTGCTAAGTGTTGTATATACATCCAAATATGCAATAGTGTGTATGTTATACATCCAAATTGTTCTGGTTTCCCCTTTTCTCTTTTGCTCTCTTTAACTATATTATTTGCCACTATTTTTACTTTATAGGTACTATATATCTTTCATTTTCATTTTTTTGACAGTCATTCACACACACACGCACACACACTGTATATTCCTGTTTCATTTGATTCCACCAAGCATCACATTCACAGTTCCGTTGGCATCAGTTCATACGATAGTGGGATACTCTACATAATTTTCACTCTCTTTTGAGTAGCTTCCATACTCTTTTTCTTTACACACACTTACAATTACTTTTGTTTGAAAATTAATTTATCTTTTAATACTTTTTCAAACAAGATAAATTTTTATTGTCCTGCAATTGTTCTGCTTTAATTCTTTTTTACTTTTTCCTTTTGTTTCATGTCTATTCTTGACACTGCCCAAAATAGTTATCCTATTCAGAACCTCTCATCACCCTTGTATCCTAATTCTCAGTCATCATAGAAAAGACACCAGGCAACTCTTAGTTTTATACTAATTCCTTTTTCATGTATACAAACAAATGGGAATGTTTGAATTACATATTTGAAACATGTATTTTTCTAAGCATAGACTCACTAGTCAACTTTGTCATTCATACTTTATCCAAGTGACCCATTCCCTGTTTCTTTTTTTTAATGTGATTTTATTGAAAATGTTAAAAAGAAGTTAAAAACTAATCCAAACTAATATAAGGAAGAAAAAAGGGGAATCAAAGAGAACACAAAAAGATCCAGAAAAAAATTGTTTAAGAAAAACTGAAGAAAAAAGATACAAAAAGTGACTTCCAATATTCTTTACAATGATAATAAATATCTTTATCTTTTTAAAACTTTTTTCTCAAAGGTTAAATCATCATAATCTTTTTTCTATAATCTGTCCTCTCTAATCATCAAAAATAATCATTATAAATCACAAAATGTGCACAAAAGTCTATAAGAGACACCAATAAATGTAGATAGTGTCTTTTCTATAATCAAAGCAAATAGTTTATCTCTCAGCAAGACTTGTCAGTTTCACCAACTATTCTTCCATAGTAGGTAGTGTTGAATCTTTCCATCTCTGTACATATAATATTGTTACCACAGTAATGGTATATTGAAATAATTTTCCTTGGCTTCTTTCTAACTGCTATTCCTTTGTCCAAAGGGGAAAAGTTCTGGCTTCAGTTGAATCTCTCAGTTCCAATAATGCTAATTGTCCAAACCTTTGTTCTATTTATAACTTCTATCATGTTCCAAATCTTCCACTTTGTGTCCTACTTTGCAGCAAGTTGCCCTATGGAGCCTTCTTCCATTTCATTTTTAACCATTGCAGTCATCTTTTGCCAAATTTTTCAGACATTTTCCTGCAATAAATCTGGAGAAATGCCTTTATCTGTAAGTTGTTCTAGTGAAACCCTGTGTCTTCTAATTTAGCAGCTTTTCTTGTGGTTGCCATGTTGGAAAAGTTTGTTTATTTTAACGGTGAAAGTAAAAGGCAGGCTTTTTTCTATTTTGCTTTTCCTTGTCTTTAACATGTTGGTCTCAGCTCTGCATAGTTACAGACTCAGTTTAGCTAGTATTATCCTTATCTTTTTCTTTTATAAAATCCACCAATTGTTTACTGTTATACTAATCCATCAGCTTTCCCATGAAGATCTAGTCTGGAAGTCTAATTTGCTATATTTGCTATTTTCAAAATCATTTTCTTCAGGAAATATTTCTTCTATTTTTTTAAAATCACTGTCACCTTCATCTGTTTAAAACTTTCTTGGATCACAATCTTGTTAAGCATTTGTCTTTTAAATTAAAATTAATAAATTAAATTAATTAAATTAAATTAAAATCATTTAAGGTAGTGGGTTTTTCCTCTTCTTAATTTCAAAAAGAAGATACTAAGTGAAATCTTTGATCTTCACTGCCATTCAGGGTATTTTTCTGTGGTTGTAAAATAATTAAACTGTAAATAATTTAAACTCAGTTCCTGTGGTCTCCTTGGAAGAAGCAGATCTTCCCAAGTAAAAATGAGCAATCCCAGGTATCTCCCCTTATTTTCAGATGGATTTTCATCACCCAGACACTGGCTTTTGGCCAGTGATTCCACTCCAGTGTTGTCAGAGATGCTCACAGGGACACTCAACACATCAACAGATTTCATTCATTCAGTATGTTATACAATTATTCCCTAAATTCATCTCTGGTTATCTCATTATTACCATTCATTGAAGTGAAATGTCATTGTTGCACAGATTCCTATTTTCTATATGCCCATAGCTACTTAGAATATATACATTTCAACCATTTCATTCACAATTGAGATTATACCTTCTTTTCTTGCATGTATTATCAACTTCACTCCACAGGATCAGACAACTTCATTCGGATCCTTTCCCTATCTTTTATTTTCATCAATAATGTAACCTTTTTTTTCTTGTCATGACTAGATGAACCCTAATTTCATCATCATGGTTTGGTCATTTAACAGTTTTACACCTATTATCATTAAATATTTATGTATACAGACTTCCTGCTCATTATAAGGCAATATTACTCTGTTTTTGCATATTTTGGGCAGTATTCAGCAAGTGCAACCCAATCCCAGTTTACCCAAGCATGCTCACATTATTTATGGCAATCTAGTATTTTTAATACAGAGATTATATTGCAAGATGATGTACTATTGCTGCATCCCATCAGATTAGTGTACTGACATATACTCAGAATGCATCACTAATATAGTCTTTCAGAAATGCAATACATCTCATCAGAAAGGGAAATTAGGTGACATATCTCAGTTTGCTCTTCAGGGATTAACTATTGATGGACAACATTTTGATTTTCCTTTTACAGTTCTTTATCTAACTGGACTTGGATTTGACAGACTTTCACTGACTATGCTTCTGCCAGTCCCTCAAACAGAAACATAACCATTTAATATATTTTTAGAGAGTAACTTACCCTTATATTTGATTTTTGATTTCTCTGGTGAGTGAAATAAACTTAACAGATAACAGATAATCAGAGTTGGAAGGGGCCTTATAGGTCATCTAGTCCAACACCCCGCACAAGCGGGAGACCCTACACCATTTTTGACAAATGGCAGTCCAATCTCTTCATGAAGGTCTCAAGTGATTGCATTCCCACAACTTCCTAGGGCAAGCTGTTCCATTGGTTGATTGTTCTCACTGTCAGAAAGTTTCTCCTTATTTCCAGGTTAAATCTATCCTTGTTCAGTTTCCATCCCTTATTCCTTGTCTGGCCTTTGGGTGCTTTAGAAAATAGCTTGAATCCTTCCTCTCTGTGGCAGCCCCTCAAATATTGGAAGACTGCTATCATGTCTCCCCTGAACTTATTCAATTTTTTCACCAATGAACAGTCACAAAACTACAGGGCCTTCATACAGCTGAGAAGTGCAATGTTAGTGTTGCATCAGATAAAGAACAAGCAGGCACATTTGCCTAACATGATCAGAATTGATTTTCTGAGGTTCATATGTTAATATAGCCTGTTGATATACAGCCTATAAGTTAATGGATTGTACAATATGTATTAATTTAGTAACCAGGTTGAATAGTAGTGGATTAAGTAATTTTTAAGGGCATACACATGTGCACATATGGACACACACACACACACACACACATATATGGGAGGCTTTCCTTAGTGCTATCTGACCTTGATAGTTTTCTTGCAGATATTTCTTTACTAAACTAGGTAACATCATCAGTGCATAGAGAGCACCAAGGATCCCACAAATTAAACCCTGAACTACAAATATTCACTTCCATTGATATTCAAATGTGAATGCAACAGACACATTTGTCACACATCAATCGCTTTGACTAACATCAATCCCTTTGAGTGACGTTTCTGGATTTGCTACTATATTACATGTGGTATAAATTATTTATTTATTTTAGTGGTAAAATTTACATCCTGCCTGTCATCTGGGAAAGTATTGCAATGTACAAAGCACTCCTTTCTGTTCCACACAATCATCCCTGTTACATAGACAGAGCTATCTAACTCACGAGCTGGATATTGATTGAGCCAAAGAAACCAGTAGGCTGGTTTTCTAAGAAACCAGTATCAGAATTATCATCTAATATCTTAACCACTAATTCTTTATAAAGTTTTAAATCTTTTTAAGAAATTGAATACTGCAGTGACTTAAAGTTTATTCATGATAATGCTTTGACCATAGTGGACTAAAGCCCTGGAAAATGAAAAGAGAAGAAGTCAAAAATAAAACAGTACTTACTCTATTTTTAATCTTGCTTTTCCAATACAGTAAGTAATAGAGATGGAGAATCTGCTCAGGAAGAAGGAAGAAATAGATACAGTTTTACACATGGCAAAAATCAGTTGTTACAATCCTAAAATTACATTACACTTTTTGTTGGGTGTTGAGTTTTAAACTGAATGTATACAACAACCCCAAGTTTGTTAAATAATTAAAAACAAATTTAAGAACAAGTTTCCCAAATTTTACTACCAAATTTTTAAAATATAAAAACATCAGAGGAGCTGTATTGGTTTATTCAAAGTTTTTTTTTCTAATCTAATATCTTGGAAATATTGGAAAATGAATGAAAAACAGCTCCTGATTTCTCAGTAAAATCCTATGTTGAGGCTAGAGTTCAATTGTGCCTGAAATTATACCCATTTATAGATTAAACAGCTGATTACATGTTCTTGGTTATAACTAGGCCTGTGCCTAATGTTATCCCATCTTCATTAAAGTTCAGTAGTATTTCTTGTTGACACTGGTCTTCACTTCTTATAGTGACCATAGTCTTATTCTATCTTTCCTCCTACAATGAATCACAGTAGAAGTCCAGGGAACACCATTATCTAGATTTATTCTTTCTTATTTAGATCTCCCCATGGCTCCCAAATTAAATCTTTGGATTGTTTTCAGATGTTGTTCAGCCTATTAGCCTCTTGGTGTTGTTAAACAGCAGTTACCGGATACCACAGACCAATGTTGATTGGTATTTCTAATTCTTTTAAATTTATTTTGGTAGTGTGTTCAAGCTTATTTCATACACAGCAACCAACAGTGTTGCTATATCTGTTATATTTATAAAACCAACAGTTTATCGTCCTCTTGCTGTCTCTACTGATAATCTTTCTTTTAGATTTTATGGAAGGGAATTTATCTGAATGGCAAGAGATTGTAGATGGTTATGGAAATAATTCTACAATGAGTTGCAGGATTCGTTTACTCACAACCCTTGAACACTTCACAACAAAAGTAAATGCAAAAACTTCATCTTTCATGAAAATGTCATCACTTTTTTCATCTTTGGAAACAAATCAATTTGCCTTTTCTAACTAAAGAAGAGTAGTATCATACTAATAATGACAAAGAAAAGGACTTTTTCAGTGATGGTACCCCAAATTTAAAACGTTGGTCTTTCTAATATATATTATCTGATATCAGCAGATTGAAATGTCTATGGAGATTCTCAGTCATCTAGGTAATGATTGTCCCAAAGGTGCTTTTTCAAGAGGCAACTGGACTTTCTGGTTTTTTTCTTTGAAGATGTTTCGCTTCTCATTCAAGAAGCTTCTGATTTAAACATTTCAGCATAAGGTTAATGTTTATTTTACACAAGCACATTTATCTGTACAGTATAACTCATTATTCTACCTCAGTAAAGGAATGTGAAATATGACAGTACTACCATTTTTATAATAACAGTTGAATATTAGTTTTCATTTAAATGATTTTTCTTTAAATAAATTAATATTTATATGGCAAATCCCTCTGAAGTTCCATATAATGAACGTTAAGACAGTCATATTTGAAATAAAGCAGTACCAAACTCAGTACAGAGAGAAAAAGATGGCAACAAACATACAGACATTTGGCCATTCTGAGATATATAGCACAGACCTGTTCATGTTAATTCAGATGTGAATCCAAGATTACTGATTAAGCTTATTACTCTTTGTAGGTGAACATAGCCTTGCATTGATACCATTTCTATTTTGGATTTTGGATTTTAATTGAACTAAATATGCATATGTCCAACTTTTTTTGTGAATATGTTGAACATGTTTTTAAATTTAAAAAAAGAAAAGAAACTCAGATGGTATAAGAAATCTAGCCAAAATGCGTGTGGTCATGACTGAAGCTCTTAGCAGTGAGCATTCTTTAAAATATTCTTGGAATGGAAAATGCAACTAGAATGTGTTAAATCAAACCAATAAAGACTTCAACGGCTATTCTATAATGAGTCTCTTAATGACAAATGAATCATTCTGGCAAGATAATGAATAAATATAATCAGGAAGTCAAAGTGCAATGAATTAAACAAACAGAAATATTTTTTCTTTTCAGTCAGGCAGTCCTTTAGATTTATTCTTTTTCCAAGTTAAAAAAAATACATTTATTGCTTTTTTTTCTGCTACAGAAATTGATTTCTAGCTCATTGTCTCCCTATAATACTTAGGTTGACAAACATTAGCCTTGTTTATCAACTGAAACAAACAATCACAATTAAGACAATCTCTTCTCAATTGATGTCCTCCAGTTCTGCCAATTATAATACAATATATTAAAGGCCACAGCCAATCCATGACCTGATGAATACAGGGAGAATGACTGGTGATTAGTTTTATAGAGAATCTTAATTAAATCCTGAAATAAATACAGAGATAATGGTCTATGCACACTTCTTTAAGTCATATTTTAAAGTAGCTCATTATCATTGTGTATTTTATTATAAAAATGATGGCATGGTTATGGCCTAGACTGTTCTTAATTTGGGATCTCTGAAAACAAAAATCCAGGTTCTGTTTCAAGGAAAAGTGCATTCCATTGTACAGAACAGGTCTTGTGCTATAAATATTTCCAGAATAAATATTGTGCATATTACAGTGAATATCTGAGTAATATACACAATGATTCCCTTTAAGAGTAAAGAGGCATTTTGGTAAAAATTCTAGTTCCATATTTAAATATGAAGTGGTGCTCTATAAATGATTGGCCCCCAGGTTCTGATATTTTTAAAGGAACATGCATTCAATTTTATACATGTGTGCCCTTTGCACTGGATGGGTGGGATTGTGTATTTTGTGCTGGGGTATACATATCAAATTGCAAAATGCAAATCTGGAATCAGATTGCCCCTCACCCTACCACACACAGTGACAGATATAGCTGAAACACATCAAATTTTATACACATGTGCCCTTCACTTTTGATTATCCATTTTGTACTCTTCTATTTCGTGCTCTGATATCTGTACAAAAGTAAACAAAAATGTGAAGTAGAATTGATGTTGATGCGTGTTCAAGTCTGAGCCTTCATCAGTATTCCAGGACATACTACCATAGCTTTCCAGCTTTGCAGTATGTCTATCTGCCTCATATCATATCAAAGCATGTACACAGAGCACCTGCATATCATTTAACAACTTTGTATGGTTTTGTCTTCATTTTTTTTGAAACAAACTTTATTAGCTGTTATTTTTTTATTTTATTAGATTATATCTTATTTTAATTTTGTAAAGTTAGGTTAAGGCATCCTAAAAAGAGTTGAAATGAGACAATTTACCTTTTAATTCACCATCAGACTGATGACCAATAAAAATGAAAGTTATGAAATTGTTGTTAAGTGCCATGAGAATAGAAATGCATTGTAAGGAATCGACCTACAGTATGAAAGTCTTCATTCTGTTCCCAGTAGTTTGACCATGTCGTTTAAATGTCATACCATGGGTCACATTTCTTTAGGAGAGACATTTAGGGTTAACTCCCAGGTCTTGGTTTGGCTGTGAACTTTTGAAGCAGCCTCTGGGGCACATGAGTGGTTAGCTTTCTGCTAGCTTGTCATTTTTTTATGCATTTCATTTCCCTCAAAGTCCATTTTGATTAGAGAGTGTTTCATCTAAGTTTGAAAATACTTCCAGAGATCTGGTAGAGATTAATGCAGAGTATCTTTTTATAGTTGTCAAGTTGTGGCAGAATATATATATATCCTGGAATATTGGGTCATCTTTCAAGATATTGCCTAGTACATGGCAAGATTTATTGCATTAAAAATTGCTTAATTTTGTGACAGTATACATTTTAAGGTCAACATCATCTTCAGTTTTCACATTCTAAATAGTTGCTTAATAGGTGTGATTATGTAGCATTTCATCAACTTGGCACATACCCAACCTCCTAATTGGATATTTAGGCACATCACAATTATTGAGTACAACATCAGCACCCAATTAGTTTCTATTAATCCAGCCAACTATAAGAAATTTTAGGTCCCAATAATATTATTGGAAGAAAGTATTGATTTATAGTGACAAGATTTAGCACATAGTTTCTAATGGAAGCCTCATTTCTCATTTCCTTATAGACAACCTTTTGGAAGTTAGTAAAGATCTTTCCTTCAAACAGGGAAATAATTTTTGGTTGATGGTGACATATTTTTAATGACCTCTGATGGTAGCAGGAGATTTACTAATGATAAGGTGACATTACTGGAGATCTGAATTCTTCAACTTTTTTGTTTTTGTTTTTACAGTGTCAGGAGCTAAAGTAAAATAAAATCTGAAACTGTGGGAGGCTTGAACCTGGCAAGACCAAAAACAAGTAGCTTAGGTCCAGATAAACTGATTTGTAAACTCAGACCAGGTGCTGAAGCTTGGTCAGTGTGAGAAACAGATTGCAAGCAGTCCATCACAAAAAGTGGAAAAGAAGCTCAGAATTAAACCATACATTTTCTACATATAGAAATCTATGTAGAAGCTGTCCTTAGTCTTCACTGGTATCTATAATAAAGTATCTGGGTTTTTTCATACCCTGTTCCTGTTTTCCCATGAGAGTTCTAAATTCAAAATAGAGAATTATTATGAAGATCAGTAGCACCCTATGACACCTGTTTACTGCAAACAAGAAAGATACCATTTAGCCTTCAGTGTTATGAAATGCAATCTTTTAGGACTCCATACCTCAGAGAAAGAAAGTTACAGCTTTTCCATTCTTGCAATTCAGCTGCTCTTTTGCATTTTATATTTTATTTAATATTTAATTACCATTGTCTAGAATTCTATGAATGAATGCCAAATGTTTTCAATCCATAAAATATTTTGTTATTTGAGATATTCAGTAGAACCTAAAGAGATATTTGCTTAATATGGAAGTGATCTTGTTTGGAAATTGATCAGAATATAAATTTAAAAGGAATTATGTTTGTTTATTGCTATTATGCACATTATAACTCTGATTAAATTCAGATGAGAGTGCCATTACAATTATTATTGTTTTCCATTAGCAAGAAATTGATTTTTTATGATCTGAGATATTGAACAACTTCATCTAGCCAATCTGGGTTAATTCTGAGTTAACAGTTTTAAGATGATGTAAGATGATTGGTTCAAATCCAACAAAGAAAGAAATTGTTTTATTATGATGACTTACTCAGTTGTATGGCTGTGGCCCAGTATGTATTGTCATCTGATTTATAAAATATGTACTAGATTATTTCTCAATCTTACCAGGAGATTAGAACTATGAATTTAAACATTGCAGGAATCCTTTACTTTTAAAGGAATACATTTACTCTATAGTCTTAGTAGCTCATTAACTGGATGGTAATACACAGGTCGGTGATCTTAGTTATAACCTAAGCAGTCTCTGAAAAATGTTTGAAAAAAAATACTATTCCATCTTTTTCCAGTACTCAGATGTTGAGCGCTAATGCTGACATAATCAAAATAAAACCATCCAGGCTCAAGCCACTTTGTTAAACTTCAGGTTTTTAGAAAAATAAACCATACATTGAAAAGTTAAAACAACCCACTGAAGACTGACAGCGTAATCCTGGGAGGTAATAGCTGATGCAGGACAAGAGGTTCCCACATTGCAACATTGTTCTCTAAGGTTGCACACAAAATTCAATTTGTGTAATAAATATTTCTCTGATACAAATCTGCATGCATAGCAATGGAATCGATAGAATGAACAATTGGGGTTAACCATGGATAAACTATTTGCCAAACATTGCTGTGCCAGATAATACAACAAACTAAGTCCAGATGATTTACTGGTCAACCGCCATTTCAATTGGCATCCCAATAGCTGCATTTTTGTAGTTGATTAACAAGTACTTCTTGATTTACATTAGTTTCATTTTAAAAAAATATATGGCCTCAAAATTAATTTGAGATAATATGGAGAGTCATTGCAAAAATATTGGTTTCAAGTTCTCCAAGAGTTCTTAGAAACCAAGAATATTTCTAGATCATTTAGAGGATTTGAAACTTACAAGCACCCATGCTTCAAGTAATTTAACCCTTCTCTGCCCCAACACCTCAACTTTCTCTTGGTCTCCATATGTAGTATTTATTGAAACAATATTTGCTTATTCAGCCTAAGACAGAAGACTTGTTTTTATCTTTCCTTCTGCAATGTTTGTTGTTGAAAAAGCTGCAACTTTTGGGGCAATCTTGCCCATCAATATTCTGAGGGTTCCTCCTCAAAATGAAAGCTGAGGTTTAGCTTTTGTATGCCACATATTTCCATTCAGTAATCCTGTCACTAGCTTGCAAAACAATTATTCACACATAGTTGCTCTGTGATGGATCTTGCTCATAATATTTCATGCTAAGAGACTCATTCAGAATCTATGGCTCTGCTTCAGTGGTGGGATTCAAAAAATTTTACTACTGGTTCTGTGAGCGTGGCTTGGTGGGCGTGGCAGGGGAAGGATACTGTAAAATCTCCAGTCAGAGGTGGTATTTGCCAGTTCTCCGAACTACTCAAAATTTCCGCTACTGGTTCTCCAGAACTGGTCAGAACGTGCTGAATACCATCTCTGCTCTGCTTCTACTTTTCTGTTGTAGCAAATCCAACAGCATGCAAGAGGCTGGTGGATTTCTCCAAAGCACCAAACTGTTCAATATTCTGATGAAGGATCTATATGACTTTGTGTGAATGCATTAGAACATGTTATCTACTTTACATCTCAAGGCAAATGTAGCAACATGTATGGAACATCTGAGGGTCTGTGACAGAGAATAGTAAGAAGTAAGTAGTAATATGAACACTCTCAAAAGTGAGCTGGAAAACATGATACCAGATATTTGTCTAGCTCAGAGGTTGATAACCTGAAGGCTATAATATGGTCCAGCAACAGACATTCTGCAGCTCCCATGCTATCTTAATTTAATGATATGGTTGGCTGGTGGGATTGAGGATCAATGTTGCTCCTTTCCATGCAGCTAATTCAACTAATGTTTTACTAACAGTGATTAAAGTTGAAACCTGCCTTCATGGTTACTTGAAAATTGTGTATATTGTGTTTTGTTAAGTAGTATGGATTGGAAGATTGGGTAAGGAATTCAGAATTCAGCATGTCCCCAATTCAGTATTTGTACTGTTGTTATATGGTAATCACATTAATTCACTATGTTAAAAAATGCATTCATGTGACAAATTAGGGACAAACAATTGTCGGAAATAGGCATGGCTCATCTATACTTGTAAATATGAAACCTGCATTTTTCTAGTGATAGTAAATGATACAACTTGAAATATAATTCTTTTCTACAGTTCTTAACCTACCACATACATGGACATTGCTAGCCATACCAAACTTGTATCATCATAATATATCCAGTAAATTCAGCTATTTTACATTAACCACGCATATTGAATCCATGGATAGCTGCTGCTTTTCCTGCCAATAATGTAGTTCCGTCTATATTTGCTTAATTTAGTTGACATACTGTGGAGAAATTTGGTATGAATCATTTCATAATTGGCTGTGCTAAATTCAACAGTGGTCCTTTGGTTTCATGCAGCAGAGACGTTTAGAGGGGTTATCTGCAACAATTTCTGGCATAAAATATTGATGCCTCCCCTTCATTATTTCTTCCTTCTTCAAGTGGCAGACTTCTTTGAACCAATAGTCACAGCTAATCCAAAATGTGTGTGTTGCTGCAATAGTTTTGGGATCATGCCACAGGAATGTTGGAGGGGGTGGGGACAGATCTAGATAAATTAACCAATACTTTGATTTATTTTAGTATAAGATATCTAAGATATCTTGAGAGCCAATCCTTCAAATATATAAGGATCTATGGCTGATCCTTTAAAGGTAAGTTTGCCTCTAGCTTCAGCTTTAATCATTTTCATTCTGTGCTGCTCAATTTGCTCTCATATGTTTTTCCTTTAGATAAAATTACTTGTACAAATTCCAACCTAAGCTGAACTGGTAAGACTCAAAAGGATTTTCTGGCATTTCTTATGTAACAGAACTTAGCGTACCTTTTTGTGCATTGCATTTGAGTTTTACAAAGTGCATTGCCCTGTCTGTGACTATCCAGGATTTTTGAATCTTAAGCAATCATCTTGGAATCAAATGAAGATTAGCTGCTGCTTTATGGGACACACTGTGGTAACTGAGAGCAGCAGACCTATTATATACATGCATTTGAATATAACAGACAATCAGGGAATACAATGGCAAACAGCAGTACCCAAGTAGATTCTTGCCCTTTTCTGTCATTAGATGTATTGTAATGTTTCTCTGACTTCGCATGACAATGTAATTGCTACTTTATGGATATATTGCACTGGTCAATATATTCTTTATTAGCTTTGAATCTGGACCTATAATTGGCTTAGAGCCTAGATATCAGATCTTCTTCCAAATGAGCAACTATCTGGAATTTAAGTTAGCAGTCATGAGGATGGTGACATTACAGCTAGCATACAGGTGAAACTTGAAAAATTAGAGTATCGTGCAAAAGTTCATTTATTTCATTAACGCAACATAAAAGGTAAAACTAATTTATTTATTTATTTATTTATTTATTTATTTATTTATTTATTTATTCGACTTGTATGCCGCCCTACTCCCTAAGGACTCAGGGCGGCGAACATTAAAACAGAACAAATTTACAATAAAAGACAATTAAATAAAACAAGCCGAATACAATTAAAAAGATTAAGAAAATTAAAAACCCTCACCCCCCCCCGGGTCATATATGAGATAGACTCATATATGATATATGAGATAGACTCATTACATGCAAAAAGCAAGATAGTTCAAGCCGTGATTTGTCATAATTGTGATGATTATGGCTTACAGCTCATGAAAACCCAAAATCCACAATCTCAGAAAATTAGAATATGACATGCAATCAATAAAACAAGGATTGTACATAGAACAATATTGGACCTCGGAAAAGTATAAGCACGCATATGTACTCAGTACTTGGTTTGGGCCCCTTTTGCAGCAATTACTGCCTCAATGCAGCGTGGCATGGAAGCTATCAGTCTGTGGCACTGCTGAGGTGTTATGGAAGACCAGGATGCTTCAATAGTGGCCTTCAGCTCTTCTGCATTGTTTGGTCTCATGTCTCTCATCTTTCTCTTGGCAATGCCCCATAGATTCTCTATGGGGTTCAGGTCAGGTGAGTTTGCTGGCCAACCAAGCACAGTAATCCCACGGTCATTGAACCAGGTTTTGGTGCTTTTGGCAGTGTGGGCAGGTGCCAAGTCCTGCTGGAAAATGAAGTCAGCATCCCCATAAAGCTCATCTGCATAAGGAAGCATGAAGTGCTCCAAAATCTCCTGGTAGACGGCTGCGTTGACCCTGGACTTAATGAAGCACAGTGGACCAACACCAGCAGATGATATGGCTCCCCAAATCTACACAGACTGTGGAAACTTCACACTGGACTTCAAGCATCTTACAGTGTGTGCCTCTCCATTCTTCTTCCAGACTCTGGGTCTTTGATTTCCAAATGAGATGCAAAAGTTGCTCTCATCAGAAAAGAGGACTTTGGACCACTGAGCAACAGACCAGGTCTGTTTTTCTTTAGCCCAGGTAAGATGCTTCTGACGACATTTGAAGCCCATGTACAGGATCTGTCTGTGTGTCGTGGCTCTTGATGCACTGACTCCAGCCTCAGTCCACTCCTTGTGAAAGTCCCCAACACTTTTGAATGGCCTTTTCCTGACAATCCTCTCCAGGCTGTGGTCATCCCTGCTGCTTGTGCACCTTTTTCTTGCACACTTTTCCCTTCCACATAACTTTCTATTAATGTGCTTTGATACAGCACTTTGGGAACAACTAACTTCTTTTGCAATTACCTTTTGAGGCTGTCCCTCCTTATGGAGGGTGTCAATGATGGTTTTCTGCACAGCTGTCAGGTCAGCAGTCTTTCCCATGATTGTGATTCCTACTGAACCAGACTGAGAGACCATTTAAAGGCTCAGGAACCCTTTGCAGGTGTTATGGCTTAATTAGCTGATTAGAGTGGGACACTTTGAGCCTAGAATATTGCACCTTTTCACAATATTCTAATTTTCTGAGATTGTGGATTTGGGGTTTTCATGAGCTGTAAGCCATAATCATCACAATTATGACAAATCACGGCTTGAACTATCTTGCTTTTTGCATGTAATGAGTCTATCTCATATATCATATATGAGTCTATCTCATATATGACCCGGGGGGGGGGGGTGAGGGTTTTTAATTTTCTTAATCTTTTTGAATAGCTTGAACTATCTTGCTTTGCATGTAATGAGTCTATCTCATATATTAGTTTCATCTTTTAAGTTACATTACTGAAATAAATGAACTTTTGCACGATATTCTAATTTGGCGAGTTTCACCTGTACATATGGGTTGCTTTCTTCCTTCTCCTATTCCTGAAAAATGTTGTGGCTAATGTGAAGGGAATACTGTGAATTTGATCCTGGGTACCTTCAATTAATTTTTTTTCTTTATAGCCTTGTTTTCCTTGACTTTATTTTTCCATATCAAATATGAATATTTGGACATTCCTTTGAGTAGCCTTATTTATGTGCATATCCAAGTATTGGTTAAGAATTACAGTACTTGAAATAGCAAAGAATAATATTCACCAGTGATTAGCAATACTGTACTTCTTTTCTGTCTTTCATAGAAGCCATGAACAACTCTGGCTGTTGAGCATAAGTTACCTAAAATGAGAGCTCCTATGTCAATGTTTCTAAACCTTGGGAATCTTAAGAAGCGTGAACTCCCAGAATTTCCCAATCAGAATGGCTGGCTGGAGAATTCTGGGAGTTAAAGTTCACATATCTTAAAGTTCCCAATTTTAGAAACACTGCCTCTCTGGAACATCCTTATGTATTACTTGGATGGTTATGTTTCTGTGGGTCTTCAACTATTTCTGGATGAAACCTGGAAACAAACTTTATGCAGTTTGTACCATCTCAGGACAAGCTGATAATGGCTGTATTCCTTTTCATTAGGCACATTATGAATTTGCTTCTTTTGTACAGAACTTATGCAGGTGCTAATGAGAACCCTTTGAACACAATTCTATACTTGGTTCTATAGTGCAGTATTTCTCAAGCTCTTACAGTTTTAAAATGTGTGGACTTGAACTCCCAGAATTCCTCAGCTGGCTGAGAATTCTAAGAGTTGAAATTCACACATCTTAAAGTTGTGAAAGTTGAGAAACACTGCTCCAGTGGGAGAAAAGCTTTTCTCTGACACAGATTATTAGTACTTATCAGCATCCCAAGGCTGGTAACTCCCTGTGCTTGTAATATCTTGCAGCTTCTTTCAGATAACTGGATTGTTAGCCACACCTGCACACACAGATGCCACCAAAATATTCTTCTTTTTTGTCAATTCCATGGTTAATTTTAAATATTTCTAATTAATCCAGGCATTTCAAAAATACATTTGACTCTGAGTTTGATGTAAATTTTGCAACTTGCCAGTTATTTATATTCTGTTTAAAAATTGTTTTAATTTTTTAAATTTCTTTTAAAAATTGATCATGTCTATATAAATTAAATTAGATAAGCATGTAAATTAGGCTTACACTGTATTTTTATATAATTTTAGAAGCTAGAACACTATTTTTGCAAGGTTTCTTTCCCTTTCCCTATGAATTGAGTTATTCTACCCAATTACATAGCCTAATAATTCCTTTACCTCAGATATATAGGCTAAAAATGTGTGTGTTGTTGTTTTTAATAATCCAGCTGGTACTCATGCATAAAAAAGATCTAACGACCATCTCAAAGAAACCTAAAAATACCAGGGGAGTAGCAGCAGTAAATGAGAACTGAAGATGCTCACTGACTACAGATTAATGACTGGAGAGAGAATGAGTGGGCGTAAGGAGAATGGAATGCAAGATGTGGAAAAGGAAATGTCTGTCTGGTTAGAACCCTAAATAGAAGAATTTGATTTTAGCTGTTGCTGTTGTTGTTGCAGGCTACTTATTATTTAATTTTCTCTTTTAGAGCCTTTTAGTCAAGGAGCATTTAAACCCTTTGAAAAGTGACAACTTGTCTGAAGCCTGGCAAGATGGATGCTGTCCATTATTCGCTACTGAGTGGAGAGTTCCTATGAACATACAGATATACATGCATAATGTTTTTCCATATAAAAGTAGATGTTCTCAATAATCAAAATCTTTTCATATCCATCTACAAATCCTTTTCAATTCTGTTTTGAACTAACCTTACACATTGGTTATTATTTCATATTTCATTTTAGTCAATGATATTATTTGGAGCAATGATACTTTATTTTCCTAATAGACTCATGATATCATAATATAGCATGAACAAACACAATAATAACATAAAAATACACAGATATTTTTAAATGATCCATTTGTTTCTTAAATATCTTGCTGACAATTAGGGAAGTGAAGTAAGCTTCAGGTCAATTTTGGTTTGTCAAATTACCCAAAATCAATCAATCTATCTATCTATCTATCTATCTATCTATCTATCTATCTATCTATCTATCTATCTAGGTCTTGGTGTATTCGGGTCTTGTCCCGTGTAAGATTGAGAATACCTTGGCAACGTTTTGACGAAATCTCATCTGTCATCTTCAGGCTGGTGTCTTCAGCTTCGTTCTTGAGGAAAGTGTGTGATAGTGGCTGTTTTCCCTTTAAACTCCAGAGTTGGCTGTGTTGTTACTTCTTGATTGGTTGATGGAGTTGATGTATGCAGATTGGATGGCTTTTTCCTGAGACCCTGTGTGGCTGAGGTGCTGGCTGTGTGTTTCTCAGGAGATTACAACACAAAACATCAGGAGGTTGCAACACAGACAACGACCCAGGAGATTACAGCACCACACCCAGGACGTCCACAATAATAGAACCAGAAGGTCATCACACAGCCCATTACCCAGGTCATTACAACACAAAAGGCTGAGAGACACACAGCCAGCACCTCAGCCACACAGGGTCTCAGGAAAAAGCCATCCAATCTGCATACATCAACTCCATCAACCAATCAAGAAGTAACAACACAGCCATCTCTGGAGTTTAAAAGGGAAAAACAGCCACTATCACACACTTCTCCCAGAAGAACGAAGCTGAAGACACCAGCCTGAAGATGACAGATGAGATTTCGTCGAAACTTTGCCAAGGTATTCTCAATCTTACACAGGACAAGACCCGAATACACCAAGACCTACATACCTTTACCCATGAAAATCTACGAAAACAAATATATATACGCACATACATACATACATACATATGCATATACATATACATATACATATATATATATATATAAATTTATATATATATATAAATTTATTAAGCATAACCTTGTTCCTTCCTTCCCCTCTCCTCCCTCCCTCCTCCCCTCTCTTGCACACGTCTACACTCAATATATACAAGACAGCATGATGCCTGACAGTGGACAAGGCAGTCATAGAAAGGATCACACTTGATAAAAAAGCATCCACAAAAAAGACCTAAAACAAGATGGATTGATAACATGAGCAAGTATTGTGGGTCCAATTGGCAGAAGAAAGCTCAGGACCATATAGGATGGAAACATGCAGAAGAGGCCTTCATCCTGCATGGATAGACAATGGCTACATGATGATGATGATGATGATGATGATGACGATGATGATGACATATATGTAAACACACACAAGCACATACATTGTTAATTATGGCAGATTTAACAAACCATGATTAAATGCTCAAGTCCTCACATATTTTGCAAGCCTAAATTAAACAATTCACAGTCAGATTTAGCACATTGGTTGAACTCCAGAATCTAATATAGATAAACACATAAGCCACTCTGTGGAAGAAAAGGGAATACAAATATGATGGATACATAAAAGTCAATGATAAGAATATTTGTTTAGATGTTGCTCCAAATCTTTGGAAAAAACTGAAATCATTCTAGTATTCATATGGAGGGTAATAAATAGAATGGTATCTCAGGAAGCATTTATTTCTAATATAACTAAACTTTGACATGACTAGAAAAGTCCTTGTTAACAGCTGGGAACACCTGGTACATCCTTTTTCTCTCCAAATAATCTCTTGCTCCTTTTTAAATTGGCACATTTTTCTTTTAACTTTCAAAAACATTATTTTCTAACCCTGTTTCAGGCATAGAGATATAAATTCAGTGAGCACTTCTTTTATTCAATTTCTTTCTAAAAATGTTAAGAAATGAACTCTAACCTTTAAGTGTAAAGAAATGTGCAATTGTGCTTTGATTTTTCAATAAATGAAGAAAGGGGAGAAATGGTGTAAACTACTATGGGCTATGTAAAAAATTATGTCGGTAGATCATCACTTGCTTTGTTAAAAGTTTTCCACTGAATTGTGGCAAGGTTTGTTTGGCTATAATAATTAAATAAACATACTTTAACAAAAGGTGTACTGATCTTTTTTCATTTTCTTGACACTATTTGCTGTTCAATGGAAGAGAACCTTGGCAACTTCAAAAAGATGGGCAGATAATTAAGAATTTAATGGGCAATTTTAAAGCAAAGTAACTTTTTTTATTTTTTTTAATGTGAACTTTGTGCATTTTCTGCATTATCTTTTTATTATCAGCACTCTTTGAGCATTGTTTTATTTAAATATCCTAAAATTAACTAAAGAACCCAGCTGATTTATTTAATCATACTTTATTTGCTAACCATTGTATATTAAATAATAAGGAAGACAAACTCAGGGATCTCATGGATAAAGGATTGTACTCAATGGTCAACTTTGTTACTGGCTCCTGGGGCATGGGTTGGCTCTTCATTTCCCATATGTTATTTTAATTCTGTTTTCCTTTCATATCATGTATTCATTTTGCACATAGCATGGATGTTGTAATGTTGGAGCAAGATTTTGCCTCCTTGCATCTAATGACCTTATTCCAGCCTTAGTGCTTTTTACCTGTAGTGTAGACCACAGGGATGAATGTGTTAGCTTTTATGTTCTATACAATATACAAGTATGGTTGTGTACCTTTTATCTCTTGTAAATGAAAGAACATAGAACTTAACGGGAAAGCCAAGTGCCATAATATTGTACTTTCATATATTGAGTTAATGTGGGAAGAAGAAAGAAAAGAGAAAAGAACATTTTCTTATAGATTTCTTATAGAATACTCATACAGTTACTTATAGAATACTCATACAGCTTGAAAGCTGACAGCCTAGGTTTGATACCCAAGCTCCATGCAATGAGGTGAGCTCCTACCACCTAACAGTTTAAATGCATGCAAATGCAAGTAGAGTAATAAGTACCACTACAGTGGGAAGGAAACAGCATTCCATGCACCTTTGGTGTATAGTCACGTTGGCCACAGGACCACGGAAATTGTCTTGACTTCCTTAGTCAAGAAACAGAGATGAGGACCTAGAGTTGGATACAACTGACAGGGAAACCTTTAAATTTTGACTCACACAGTTCAGTGGTAGTCATTAAGAACTGGACCAGCTTTCATCTTCATAGCACCCCTATAAACTATAATTATGATTCTGGGTTTTGTTTCTTGGTCCCAGGCTATCTTGTAATGGAATTTTGAGTTTTATGCAAATGAAGTCCTATTAGTCATAATGTTTGCAAGCTACCAGGATCAGTGGCAGCATTAGCAATTATACTGTAGCCACACATGGCACTGCTGCCATGTTCATAATGTCTTGGTAGAATGGGAAAAGCCATTATTTTGCTTTGAGTTCATGATTTAGTTAAATAAAATGTGTGCTTCCCAGTTCTGGCAAAAAAAAGTTTGGACATTTCAAAGGGTTTGATAAACAGCAATAGCTTCTCCTCCCACACATTAAAGCTTCATCGGTGACATTATATGAAAAGAAGAAAAAGCTGGCAACACAGCAAAGCAAAGGGTAAGGTGTTCCTTGGATGGGTCAAGGTGCTCTAAATTCTCTTTCAGCACTGAAATAACAGCAGTGTTTCTGGCAGGAGATCATCTCTAATCTTTGTCTAGTCCGAAGAGCCACATCTGTTCACAGTTATGGGTCGGTGCCCATACAGGAAATGCAATGTTCTGCAACAGAAAAGACTCTGGACTCTGGATTCAGGATATAGAGAACAAAAAAAATGTAAAGTGAATTGGATAATAAAATGAACCCTGAAGAAATCCATAAAAGAGTTAAAGTCCTCCAATTTGATAAACATCTAGAAAATGTTACAGGCAAGGGGATCAAGGATCTTCATCAAGTTTCTGGTTTTTCTTTTGTTCATCTTATTTTAGTATGAATCTGCTAAAATCCAGACTACAGAAAGCAAATCACTAATGCTTAGGAACTGATTTAGATAACTCTAGCATTTGAAGTACACAGCTACATTCCCATAGCCTCATTGTACTTTCAAAGGCCTCTATGGTAGATTTCCCCCAGTTTTTGGTCTCCTTTGCAAAATTGTTCCCTTCATTTAAAATCCACAATCCCAAACTGAAGGCCTCCTCTGAAGATAGTTATACATATGTAGGTTTTAGTTAGTTATATTTGTGTGAATGCAGAAGAAATGGCACCAAGGAGAAAGCATTTTTAATACAACCAAGTGGCAATGAATAAGGCACTTTATTTTATAAGGTAACATATTTTTAATTTTCTTAATGTATTTGTTTCATATACAATGGAGAAAGATTGCTGTCACTTGGTGGTAGTTCTAACAATATCATTAGTTGTCTTTCCTATGTCCATGTCTTTCACAGTTGGGAATTATGAGCACCAAAGACCAACCTATTTGAAGGACATCAGATTAGAGAGAAGCTATATCCCTTTTATACATACATACAATGACATTATACATATACAAGCAGAACTTGTATTTGTGATGCTTTTGTGATGCTTTTCATCATTTGCCCTGGTTTCTGCCCCGATTCACACACACACACACCATAAATAGTGATGAATGGGTATAATAATATGAGGGGTCAGACAACAGTAAGACATTATTATTGCTCATGCTGCATACAGTCATAAGAATACATCACTACATCACTGAGAGCAGCTACTGGTGTATTTAGTTCAATAGTGTCCAGTTATTGTGGAGCTAAACTTTTATCAGTCTTAGTTAGTATGGCCAGTGGGAAAGGATGGGGGAGATATAATCAATATATCTGGACAGAACAAGATAGCAATAAAGCAAATATTTGTAGCTCAGGATTGAAATGAGGGATCCTTAGTGCTCTCTGAGCTTGCTTGCTTTCTTGCAAATATTTCATTACCCTAACTAGGTAACATCAACTGTTACCTAGTTAGGATAATGAAACAGCTTTAAGAACCAGATAACAATCTGTATCAGAATTCCCCAATTTGATGAGCACTAGCTATTGGGCTGAAATTCTATCATGTCAGCTATATGATAGTATGTCAAAATAGAAATGTCATTGTCCAACACATCCGGAGAGTACTAGATTGGGGAATGCTGTTACATTGACTTGCAGGTGTTCTTCAGTGATCTATAGCATTTTCTCAGTCCCAAAATCCTGGGCAAACTTTCTATTTGGTCCTTTAACAGAGAGCTATGGGCCTGTTTCAGTTGTCAAAACATTCAACTGGATGTTCACATTTATTTGTCATACAGTATGCCTGATCTCAAGTCAAATAGATTTTGCTAGGTACCAAGATCCTTACAAAGATCCTTCAATGCAGAGAATATAGAACTCTGGTTGGTTTCCTTACTCCAGGTTATCCTATGGAAATAAGATTAAACCTCTCTAATCATAGGTTAGCATTATAGTAGAAAAAGTAGAAAGCAGATGCTTGCAGCTACAGACTCCAAGAGTTGCAATTCAAGTGAATGATTAAAAATATATATTCAGGGTTAAAGACTTCATGCAGCTGAAAATGAACTAGGTCATATAGGCAATTCACGTCTGTCACAATACATGATTTCATAAATCTTGTTCCAGACTCAATATTGAATCAAGATTTTAAGAAGAAAAAACCCTTTCCCCAACTATTTAGTTTTTACAAATAATTATATGCTCAGGTTCTGACAGCATTAACTCATTTCACAACTTCATTCAGGGCACAGAGACTATGGTGAAACAATTTCAGAATCAAAGCCCAACTTAAGGGCAATCTTGAGCCACTTTGGTCTAATGGTTAAGACACCAGACTAGAAAGCAGAAAACCATGAGTTCAAGTCCCACCTTAGCAATGAAAGCCAATTGAATGACTCTAGAGAGCTGAAGTCACTCTCTTTCAACACAGACCACCTCACAAGATTGTCATTGTGGGGAAAACAGGAGGAGGAATGTATGTTGGATGTGTTCACTGCCTTGAATTATTTGTAAAAATATTAAAGGTGGGACACAAATTAAATAAATAAATACATTGTTGAAGGCTGGGAGGTACCATCTGCTCTCACTTCTCTTCCCTTCAGGGTGCCAGTTGGCAAACTATCTTCATTGTGCTTCAGCTCAGTCAGGATGAAACCAAAAGAACCAGTCTCATGATTCTTCCAGGTTACTTTATTATAGGTTAAGTGCATCAGAGTTTCAAGTGCACAATTTGTTCAAGGTTGGCAAGTAGGCATGGGAGTCAGAAGTGGAAAAATATCTAGTAGCCAATAAATAATGTCTAAAGCTTTTAGCTTAGAAGATAGAAAACCAAGAGTTTCAGGAGTGGCTTGAGAGAACATTGGGAGCTTTCAACATCCCACTAACATTGGAGTTTAAATTGTTTCCATTTTAGAATATTTTAAAGTCTGGCATTCATAGGCTCAGAGAAGGTAAAATGGTATTTATTTTCTCTTTTCCTATGCACTAGCTTTTTTGGTAGAATTGGGGGGGAAAGCCTCAAAAATGTTTAGGCAAGAGTATAGTTAAGATTCGTACTCATAATCTTGAAGATGTTCTGCTTATTGGACCCCCTGGTTGTACCTAGGCATATCTCAGCCTGCAGCAGCTACTCGGCCTTCTACTTCATTAGATAACACTGATATTGTTCCCTTATTACATGTGAAGTTTTTTTAATGTAAATAAAAGACAAAGAGAAAAACTATGCATAGATCAATATTGCAGATACCACTATAGCTGAAGAACTGATTAATCTGAGCCTACAACTTACTACATTTTTTCCCAAAATCCACTTGATCAGAAAGGTCTACTGAATGTTCATTGGAATAGTTTTTAGTACCAGAATTAAAAGGAGGAATTTTCATTGAATGATTTAATGATTTGCTACTTTATGATAATCTGTTGTTTTTAAAAGATGAATTCTTGACTTCTGTAAAAAAGAAGAATTCACATATACTTGGTACACTTTTTTTAAAGAGCTTTATGTAGAATCCAGATCTCTAATGTGAAATTTTAAATATTTTAAACTGCAGGCAAAAGGAAATTATTTAAATAAAGAATTTATTTAAACCACTGTTTTTCAATTATGAAAAGTATCTTGCCAAACAAACTGTGCTTATACTATACAGTGAAATAGACACTATCCAGTCACATTTTAATTTAATATGTTGTACAAACTTTGTGATTTTATGCTTCAGTATGTTTAACAAACTTTGAAAATTGGATTCATTGAGCAAACCATGGTTCAAATAATCACGGATATGTATCACAACCAAAGTTTGACTCAGCCTTCCATCCTCTCGGGGTAGGTAAATTGAGGACCCAAGATTGTTGGGGGAAATAAGCTGACTTTGTAAAAATGCCGCTTAGTAATAAGCAGGCATATACAATGGAATGAAGGCTATTGCTGAGCACACTGGGTTGTATCCCAAAAATTGTAAGCCACCCTGAGTCTCTGGAAAAGGGCAGCATATAAATGTAATTAAAAAAAAAAGTATCAGACTCCAAATGTAACAGTCTGGGCTCATTTTGGCTGCTAGAAACAATCCCAGCAACAATTTGTACCAAGGAACATCAAAACGATGCAACTTGAGATAAACAATAATGTTTGCCAAATATATCACATTTTAGCCTGACACAGTTGAATTAAATGGATACACAGAATCAAGACCACTTAAATCAGGGGACGTTCTTATTTCAGGGGAAATTACTTTAACCAATGTACTCTTACTGAACTCAAAACAATTTCCATTAATGTAAGTAAAATTAGTAGTTTTTCCCAATATAAAATAGTTTATTGATCTTAGTTTATTTTTCAAGTTCACAAATACTTTGAAGATAATACAAACATATTATACCTCCTTTATAGCATTTCATGATCATAATTATACAGTAGTTTTCCTTGTCACAAATCTACTATTGCCAATAACAATCTGCTACATCAACTCTGATTGTCATATTAGTTATTCGCAACATTTTCATAACAATTTTCTTGTTGATGGTGTTCACACTTGGCACTAAGCCATTGTTACAGACCACACTAGTTGTGTTTTCCTGCTAATTTACTGAATTAACTCAATTGCCACAGTTAGCAGAACATACTGAGTTTCAAGTAACCACATGGCTGGGGCTATACAATATGATGAGCCACAAATATGTGATGCCTATTTTAACCTCACAGAAGACAGAAAAATTATTGTATAGTTCATATTGGCTGAATTCATATAGCATGTTAAGCCAAACATCAAGCAAATCAGAATACTTTAGTATCTTCTTCAAAGTCAGTCAGTGTGGGTTGGAAATCAATTTTATAGTGGATCAATGTCATATAGTGGATCTTATCTGTGAAACCAGACACTAAATGGTTATTCAATAAGCCATGGTTAAGCCAGCCATGAAACTATGTATAGTATGAATTCAGCCATTATTTTTATACAATGACTATAGTTGTAAAATCACACTTTGGTTTAAAAATGCAATTGAGGAAACTAATAGTTTAGTACATCAAGAATAAAAATTCCTCTATATTGCTTAAAGGGGGTCCAAAATACTAGGGGAAAAATGAAATGTAAAATATTGGTTGACCCAAATAATCTGTACTTTAAAATCAGCACATTGGTTTCTTTTAAATTAACTTCTGAAAAAGCCCAATTAAAACTGTACCCTTCTTTCACTCTTGCTTCAACATACTAAAACAGAATAAGGTAAAGAATATGTGATTCTTCAAATAAGTTTGCTTTTCTATATTAATAGAAAAATCATTATTTCAAGCATGAGAGTTATTTGTCAAAATTTTACTCTTCACTCTAGCAGTTTGTTAACTCACTTCATTTTAAATAGCTTCTATTCCACAGATGCAGGTGCAAACCCTAATCAGTGAAGCAATTAACAACTATCTCTGCAGAGGCATAAATGAGGCCAATTGGAGCACCACACATACTGGGAATGCATTTTAAAAGATAACTTGAAGCTAACATGTTTATGTCTGGCATTTCCTCCCCTTTATTATTCTGCAGAATAATTCCTTGAAAGTTCCAATGTACGAGATACTCTAAATATGTTAACTGATCAAGCTACGTAACAATCATTGCTTGTTTAATGAATGACAAATTAATAAGGAATCTGAAAGATTTGTTAAAGGTATAATAAGTCAGGCAGCATAACTACAAAACTCAGGGCCTTGAGAAGGCTGTGGTATTGGAGTGTATATGTGTGGCATTATAATTATTTATTTCATAGACCATATTAAATTGTGTGGTGGTTTAGTAGTGAGCTATTTAAAACCACAGTCGATGATCACACATCTAGTTCTACTCCATGAGAATATACCACAAATGGTCAGAAGCAAAACTGATTAGTTTTGACAGTGAATTGACAGCTTCTTTTTTCCCAAATTAAAAGTAATATAGTTTGCATCCCAGAGACCAGCCATTCCCCATTCCCACCCTAAAATGTATGGGTAGAAAAGAGTTCAAGAAATTTCAGCCTCATCCCTGGATGCCTTTCTATGGCCCTTTGGAAAGTTAGACAGCTGAGTTCTGTGCCCTGATTCATCAAAGATGGTCCATTCCCAATGTTAAGCTATAGTTTTAACTATGATTTGTTGTCATGGGTTCAAACCACAAACCAGGTTTATAAGCCCACATTGTACTAACTCAAAATCATTTACTGAAGTGTATTAATCCAACTAAAATTTTATTTAGAATTCCCAAACTCTTGGCTTTTCCAGTCCATGCCTTGTATTCTTTTCAAATATCACCCTTCAGACGAATTACTGTCCATCCTTTTAAATATAACCAAAATATCTTTAAAACTGAGGACTTCATTGACAATCTGTGTTTTCAATGAGAAGGAAAAGCTAAAGTTCTAACTACTTATAGTTATTAAGAATCCCATGGTACTTTTTACAAGCACTAAGGTGTTAACCCTGATGCCTTGGCTGAAGTCCAATGTGTCTAATTATTTCCTGCTAATATTAATTCTCTCTGTAGATTCAGCTGGTTATGATATTCACTGTTTCCTTTCTTAGACAGCTTAAGAATAGCTGAGGGTTTTTTTTCTCTTTCTTTTTAATCTAACAGCAAATATAGTTGCTGAAATGGAGATCCAGACATTCAAATAGAAGAGTAAAAGTCAGGATTCCAATATCTTCTAATATTGTAATCCTATACGTGACTACTCTGAAGCAAATCTATTCAATTCACAGAGATTTCTTATCCCTGATGTGGATATAGTATTATGGTCTAAGTCAGGGATGTCAGACTCATATTGTCACAGTGGTGTCACATGATGTATCATGAGCTGTTCCCCCTTCACTAAACCAGGTGTGGGCATGGCCAGCACGTGACACATCTGGCCCACGAGCTGTGAGTTTGACAGCTCTGGTCTAAGTTATCTACATGTCTTTCAAGCCTTACTAGAAAGTAAGGTTTATTGAAATCTTTGGATTTTATTCCTACACTAGTGTGAAAAGGACTACATCTTAAAATGCTTTGAAAATTATCATCTGCTAGTATTTTAACATTAGTAATAAACTGTCCCAATAGACTATCTTTCATGAAAGCTAAAGGATGGTTCCTATCATCCTGAATCTCAGTTTCATGCTTTAAATGATGATGACATTCTAGGTTTAATTCAAGGTGCTAGTCATTTATTTATTTATTTATTCGACTTATATGCCACCCCCTCTCCCAAGGGACTCGGGGCGGCTCACACTAAAATACAATACAATAAATTACTTAAAACTATATTAAACAGGTTATAAGCCGAATAAGCAATTTAAAACCCCCATATTAAAACAAAACCCCAAGAGTCAACATAGCCCAGATTGTAAAAACAGCCAGGTTTTTAACTCGTGGTGGAAGGTGCGGAGATCGGGAGCCAACCAGAGCTCCAGCGGAAGAAGATTCCATAAAGCGGGGGCCGCCGCAGAATAGGCCCTCCCCCGGGTTTCCGCCAAGCGACATTGGGTCGCAGATGGGACCCTGAGGAGACCCCGCCTGTGGGCCTGTACAGGGCGGTTGGTACTTGATGCTGGGAGGAGTCGTTCTCGTAAGTATCCTGGACCCATGCCATGCAGGACCTTGAATGTTAAAACCAGCACCTATCATGACCTATAAAACCTTATGGCAGGGCTGTCAAACTTGTGTTGTCACACTGTCATCACATGACTTATCATGACTTTCCCCCCTTCGCTATAATGGGGGTGAGCATGGCCAGTGTGTGACGCATCTGCCCTAGGGGGTGCGAGTTTGACACCTCTGGCATAGGGTCTGGATACTTTAGAGAGCATATATATCCAATTGTTTATGTGCATGCCATGTTCTGATAGAGTGATCATGCTCCTTTTACTAAATGTTATCTTCTCTGTTATGCTGAACAGAATTCCCCCAGAGATGTGGACATTGGCCTCTCTCCTGGGATTCCCAAAAACATTACCTAGCTTTGGTCTCAGGCCTTGAGATTGATGTGTTTGTGGGGCTTCTGATTTGATTCATTACTGTTATGATTATTTTATTCCATGTTGCCTATGATACCGTACATCTTAACTGCTTAAATTGCTTTGTATTTGTAAGCTGCCCAGAGTCAATGGATTTGGGCAACTATAATAAATTTAAAAGCATAATAATAATGACTCAATAGGTGGATAAAAATGACAAATCCAGTCTAAATATCTGGCTGAGTGTGAGAGATCAACCATAATAATAATAGTTCAACTCTAAAGAGCACTGAGTTAAGGAATATTTCTTTTGACAAAGATCAGTTAAATTTCAGCTATCAGAAGAATTTGTTCATTTATAGCTCATCATGTGTTATTTCGCTTTAACTGGCAGCTGCATTCAATACCCAGTAGTTTTTGGGATAGTTTAATGACCAAATGGTCATGCCCTAGTCATTTTGGCTTACCTTAACTAAATGTAATGAGAATTGTAAAAGGAAATTTGTTCTGTGTTTTCTACAAATACATTGCTTATGGAATAATACCAATTTATTACAACTGAAAAGGAACTGAAAATTGTCAAGGAATATTAAGCATGTATATAAGCAAATCATTTAAACTCTGATATTGTTTCAGAATACTCAAGAACCAATCTACAATTTTCTGAGACAGTACATTTTTAAATGCTTTACAGTTATACTTTAAAGTTTCCTGACCAGTGATAGACAGGACAATGTTTGCAAATGAGTAATATAGCATAGGTTTTGCTTGTTGTATGTTCCAAGTTCAGCAACTGCTGTTATCTTGGCAAGATTTTTAGTAGTGCTCAGCCATTGCCTCCTTCCTAGGGTTGAAAGAAAGGGACTGATCCAAGGTCACCCAGCTGGTTTCTGCAAGTGATTATGAACTCATAGTTTATTTCTAGGAAATCTAAACAATTAGATGTAGGAATTCAGAAGATATTAATAAATAAGATAGAGCTTCATCCTAGAATTCTTGTAACATTTTATGAGTTGACTCCATGCTGTAGCTATATCATTAAGGTGTTGAGTGGAGAAGTCCCATTATTAGAAAAAAAATCATTTCAAATCTTAATACTGAACCTATATTTTATACACAAATTTTATTTTTAAAGGTATTGTATTGTATTGATAAATAGCAATATATGTATATTTTTTTTGTATTTAATGCTTGGTAAAAGTATTGTCAGGAATCACTCTTATTATTCTTACTATTAATGGAATGAAAACATGATTAGCATTCCATAGAAACTGATTAAAGAATCACAGATTTTTGCCAATTATTGCCTTACTCATTGTAGTGGCTGCAAATTGAATATGTATTGACAATGAACAAAGGAAACATTCATTTCTATTCCTGAGAAATATGACAAATTTTCCCCAAATTTTAGCACTTGGGCTGGGATCTGCTGAAATAAAAAGAAAACTGAAACAAAATCTTATTGATAAATATGATCTGATAATATATTTGATTTATTGACAGATTTATTTGATTTATTGATTCTTATAGGCAGCCTATTAGCCTATATTATAGCAATAGGCATTTCCTTTGTGATAGTCGTATTTGATACAATTTCAATATTGGTGTTGCATATGTGTTCTTCTTGTAGAGTTGTGAATGTACATATAACATAAAGTATATCAACTTTCCTCAACCAGGTTTTCTGATGGGTGTTGGTGTTACTAGTACATCCCATGTTTGGAGATTCAATCTGATGTCCTCTATGCTCTATCGGTCCCTAACTATTGGTCTCTAATGATGTGGGGAGAAGAAATATATTAATTTTGTTTCATTATACTCCAAACAGTCTATTTGAACCTGTCATATGTTGTAAAAGAAAATGCATACTTCCTAGCCATCATCAAATGGTATTGCCTAATTGATTGAACACAAATCACATCATAAAGCTGTCCATTGATTGAAATCAGTGGGACTATTTTGCAAATAATTTTGGCTTTCTGTGATGTTCTTTAAAATCGCCATATTAGAGTTAACACATGTACTCATCTTCAGATTATTTGCTATCGTATTCCAGACTTCTATCCACCTATATCATGTATTTACTAAAAATATTATTATGTTCTGAAATGACCACCATTTCACTTAGCTGAGGGAAGGGTTCAAGGAAACTTGAAAAGTGTGTGATTTTTGGTCTGTCCTAACAGTTGTACCTCATGCAGTTGAAAGAGCTGTACTTTATTTGAATTCCTCCCAATGATTACTCTCTGAGGGCCAGTCTAAACATTTGTATCATTTGTGCTTTAGGTGGGAGTAGCTTTGTTGAGCCATGTTTACATTTCACATTAGCCTCAGCAGAACTATGGGTCACACTGATTTTTTAAAAATGAAAATACTACGGCATTCCCTTTTTTTGTCCATGAGAAGACTAGATATTAAAATCAAGCATTTTCTTTGTTTTGTTCCAATCAGTCATAACCCAAAAGCAGGAGTATCCTTGGGCCACTGACTCCCTTTTCCCCATTTTTACTGATGGAACTGAGAGTCTAGAAGTTATCTCCAAAGAAAAAAGCAGCCTTGTTTGTGTTCGCCAAATCAGTAGCCTTGTTTTCAGTACAAAATGTCACTGATGGAAATAACAGCTCCTGATGGTGAGAACTGACCTGGCTCGCTCTGTAACTAGCTTGTGATAAACGTCGCCTCTGTGGTTTGACCGCATCAAAACAACTTGGTATCTTCAAGCAATTAAAAAGCTAGCTTTGGAGATCAGAGTAGGAGAAGCGGTAAAGAGAGAGAAATGAAATGCAGATAAGTGAATTGCAGCTGGGGCAGGTCAGGTTCAAAGAAAGACCTGTTCTCCATTTTCATGCGAGTCTAAATAGACTTGGATTAAGAACTGATAATATGAAGCACAAGGGACATAGTCTTCCCCTCAGGCATTCTGATTTCATTGACATTCCAGAGGTTTGGCTTTCTCATTTTTTCCAAGAAATTTGGCAGTTAAATATTTCTACTTTGCATCATTAACTGGGTCATATTCATGTACTGTCATTTGAAGAAAGTCTAAAATTAATATAAGAAAAGAACTACACCCTGTCAGTCACTGTGACACTGATCATGTTGGGTGTTCTGAATCTCAAATTAGATATATAAATAAAAATTAATAACTCTGCTCAAGGAATATATTGTTGAAAATCATACTCGTGATCTCAGAAGTGGTGTTCCTCCATAGTGAAAATAGATTTTTACTGAGCAACACAGATCATATATATACCATCTGAGTTCAGGGGATGGAATGCCTGTGTCCAATCATTACTTGTCATGTAGTTGATTATCCTAACATATAACTCCCCCACACAGTTTAATTATACTCTGGATTATGAGAGATCTTCATTGAATAAACAGGATATCCCAAATATTGTAAATTAATTAATAAGTAAACTAATTAATATAAAAGCAATCATAGCTCTAGAAAAAATAGTGGTGTCTAACTACTTGACACAAGGATCAAATCACATATAGCTAAATATATGTAGCATTTGCCATAATGTAATTTTTCTACATTATTGAAGAGGAATTGAACTTTATAAACATCCATAGTTTAAATAGTGATGAAGTTTATCAGCTATTATCTGCACTGCGATTAGCTGTGAACAGAGGGCATTATCTAGAAATCAGTTCCCAACATGCTTATTAGTTTTTTTAAGAGAAGCTGCAAATTTTGCCAATTAATATATGGAAAAAAAACTAGGAGTCTCTCCCTCTATTTTACAGTTCTTCCTAATTTTGATTCTTTGTTTTTATAAGCAGGATAGGACTTTTGAAGAATTAATTCTCAAAGACAGATTGCTTGATTAAAACAACAAAAGTGACATTGTGAAAAGTTTTTTGAAATAATGTGTTGGACTTTAAAGTGCCACAAAATGTTGAGGGGGTGCAATTCACTAAAAATCAGTTGAAGTTTAGACCTCTGAACCTATGACACTCTTCTTTTTTTTTAAGGTGGTTTCTGTTTGGTTATCTTTTATTTGAATTGGAAGAGATCTTATATTGTATCAGACAATCTATTTCAGCACTGTTGACCATGGCTAACCTGACATAGATGGATAAACCTGGAATATAGAAGTATGTTCTCTATCACTGGGCTACCAAAAAATGGTCAGAATTCAAAGTACTTTAGGAAGTATGTTTATTCTCAACCCCTTTTGTCAATGCATGATGGGATAAACACCAGTTGCACCTTTTCTTGAATTAGGAGTCCCTGTGCTCAGTCACTCATGCCTTGATCATTTCACACTTGGACTACTGCAATGTGCTCTACATGGGCAACCCTTGAAGAGTATCTGGAAGTTTCAGCTGGTGCAGAATGCAGTTTTGTGGGCTGATCTTAGAGCCTCTAGGTTGACCCATGTTACGCCATGTTGCCAGTTTGCTTCTGGATCCAATACAAGGCATGGTTACCACTTTTAAAGCCCTTCATGGCATTGGTCCTGAGAATCTGGCTCACCTCAATGGGATTAGCCTTCCCCACCTGTGCCAGCAGAAGGGGCATGCTATGCACCTGGTCAGCCAAGAAATTTCAGCTGGCAGGGTCCAAAAGAAGAGCCTTTTCTGCCATGGCTCCTGTACTCTGGAACATCATGTTGTCCCTGGGACTCATGCCCGTTCTTTTGGCCTTCTAAAGTCCTTGAAGACATGGCTGTGCCCAACTACTTTGGGGTCCCAAAGAGAGTGTGGCATTTTGGAGGTGTTTACTGGAATAGCTAACACCCCACCTTCTCCCTTTGTGTACTTTGGTCTCCCTACTCCATCTTGGCAAGTTTTATTTTAATTAATTTTAAAGTTATTATCCATGTTTATTGTTTTAATGTTTTATAGTATATTTTATTGATTGTCTGCAAGCAGTTTAGAGTTGCCTCTGAGGAGAGGGACTGCATGTAAGTTTAATAAATAAATAAAATATAAATAAATTTGTGGCATATGGACATTCTCACTAAATATCTTTTTATGACATTAAGGACTAGGGATTAGAATATATACTTCATGACTCTTCCATGACTTTAATGGTCTTATCCTCATTGGGTCATGCTTACTCTACTTCTTGTGTGATGACAAACCCTATGTGGGGTAGATTGTCCAAGCTGACAAATGGCAGCTGATAAGAACCTCAAGTATCTTTTGTCCTTGGTTAAAAATCCTGCTTGTTCCTGCCAACTAGGAACCACTGATTTCCTTAGGGAATCAGTAAAAAATTCTTTCCAGCTTCTCCCACACATAAGAATAGCATGGCAAAAGGACCAGATAAATAGTTTTGTTAACTGTTCATTACCTTCTGAATCACAAGCAACATGCCTTAAAACAAAGAAAGCTATTGCTGTTCTCACAAGTCCATGATTGCAAACGTCTAAATACATACGTTTGATGACTGTATATCACAGTGTTAGGCTAATGAGCCTCTGACTTAGCCACCTGCACTTTTCTTATGTGCGGGAGGGAGATAATAATTTGTCATAGAGAATTGTGTTATATAAGGGGCTCCAGGATACTGAACAGTTAACCATCATGTTGATTATTATGATACAGGAATCCTATTATTTCCTCTTCATGTGAAATCTCTGAAAAAAGGCAAATTCTTCTGGTGCATTTATTACATCAATAAATCTATTAGAGACACTGTGTAACTAAACTGATGGTCCAAAGCAAGGGTCTTCAAATTTGGCAAGCTTAAGACTTGTGGACTTCAACTCAACCTGCATTGGCTTCCGGTTGCCCTCCAGGTGAGATTCAAGGTTCTGGTATTAACATTCAAAGTCCAGCATGGCATGGGTCCAGGTTATTTATGAGAACGGCTCCTCCCAACATCAAATACTAACCGCCCTGTACGGGCTCACAGACGGGGTCTCCTCGGGGTGCCGTCTGCGACTCAATGTCGCTTGGCGGCGACCCGGGGGAGGGCCTACTCTGTGGCGGCTCCCACTCTGTGGAATCTTCTTCCGCTGGAGCTCCGCCTGGCCCCCGATCTTCGCACCTTCCACCACGATTTGAAGACTTGGCTCTTTTTACAATCTGGGCTGTGCTGATTCTCTGGGGTTGGTCCTTTTTTAACTATGGGTTTTAATTTTCAATTCAGCTTAACTTGTTTAATATACTTTTAATTTATTTATTGTTGTATTTTTAGCTGTGAGCCGCCCCGAGTCCTTTTTGGAGAGGGGGCGGCATATAAGTCGAATAAATAAATAAATAAATAAAATAACTCCCAGAATTCCTGAGCTAACATGATTGGAGGAGGAATTCTGGGAGTTGAAGTCCACAAGTCTTAAAGCTGTCAAATTTGAAGACCCCTAGTCCAAAGTCATATATTTCATAGCCTGAGGAGCAGCATGGATGATGATAATACATTAATTTTTATTCACTTGTAGTACATCGTATCTTCCTGATGTAATAATTTCCTCCCCAGATATTCATGTATGCTTGTTAAATGAAATTTGGTAAGTATAATTTTTATTTTTAAGAAGAAATCAGTAGAACACCAGTTTACACTGATAAAAAACACTATCTGTAAGGACATTAGTACATCAGATTCATGGTTTTCTGCATTAGTTTTCTGTAAGACATATATTAACATTCACATTCATAAGATAGTTGCTCTTTAGCTTAATGCACTGTTAATAATAGTATAGTATAATATAGTATATCATAGAATAGTACAGTATAGTAAATACAATATAATACAATACAATATAATAATACAATACAATATAATAATACAATGTAATATAAAGAAAGGTGCTGACAGGAGCTGCAGGTTAAAGTGGCTCAAATTTGAATCTGACTTATGATTTTCATCAGAGGAAAAAAAAATACCAAACAGTTTAAACTGATTAAATTGGCAGCTAAATATAATGAAAGCCAGTTGTGTCTCTTTAAGGAATTAAAGAAAGAAAGAAAATTGAATATGTGGACAATACTGACTGATCTTTATGCTGAATTCCTTTCTCATGAAACAAAGTGTTAAAACAATTTCCAGTTCTCTTAGGCTTCCACAAGGTAGTTTCAGGTTTCTAATTATTAAAGAAAATTTAAGATTTCTTTCTCCCTTATTTTCTCTTGCTTGATTAATAAACCTTCCAGTTTAGAGAAAGGATTCTTGTGAAGATCTGAGATCCACATTTGGATGTACAGAAGTTCAACTTTCATCAACAACAATAAATAATTGAATCTATTTTAAAAGAACATGCTGGTATTAAGTTCTACAAATTCCACAGTCATTAGACTTACAGGAGGTTGCGATGAATCATTACACAGACAGGGAAAGAATGGTACTTCCTGCCTTCTTTAAAGATGCCTTTGCAGAAAATATGAATGCCACTATAAAGCAGTCAAAAGATTTTTTTATATTCTATAAATATTTGAATAATATTTTCCAGACCAAATCATCTTGGAAATAGTCTATCTAGATAAAAAGTAGAATAATTCACATTGGGTATAACAGGATGACTTCATAGGATAATTTACTAGCAGAATGTAAAACTTTAGGTTACATAGACATAAATGAAATTACATTTACAAAGAACCTGATGTATCACCATGTGTGACATCATATATTGCATTCCCACTTATGGTTATTTGATGGGCTCACAATGCAGGTCTTCCAATCAGATCTTAGAGATTCTGCAATATTTTAAATCAGCCAGAAGTTGATTTTATAGATGCATAGTTTCTGCTGCTGTCTCTGGGAAGCACCATAACCGCTTCTGCCACAAATGGACTGGTAAAGCTTCATTATATCGCTACCATTCCTCTGGTCAGATACGAGTAAATGCAGTTAGATTCATAGCCTAGTCAGGCAATCAAGGGTCAGACTTGCAGCCCATATGAGTTTGGAAGTTGTGCTGCCAAAGATTGGGAACTAATTTTGTAGGAAGTGTGGCTTTTTAAATTAATATGTATATACAACAACGTCTTTATTTATTGGATTGAGATTTAAAACTCTGGCATTTTGGATTGGTTTATGGATAGCAGAACTAACTCACCATTGATTCAGTTACACATATTATATACAAAGGGTTCATTCATAACAACTAATAAATGGCAATGTTAATTTACTAAATTAAGCCAAAATCTAATCAAGCATATTATAGTTTAATTTAGACACTGGAATTTATATACAGTGATTTATAGCATTGTTTTATGACTTAACCTCATTCATATTTTGGAGTGCATACCTTTAAGTAGTTTACTGCTATAAAGCCAGGGTACAGTCTAACAGAGCAGCCTGAGTCATGCAGGAAACAGTACTGGTAGTTTCCCAATGTGTTTTGCCATGTTAAAAGTCCAAGTCCTGCATATTGCAACCTAAACCAGCAATTTTTTCTATATTTAAAAAAAAACCTGGTGAATGCAGCAAACTATGCAGTCTCTATCAGTGGTGGTATTCTACCAGTTCGGCCTGGTTCTGCAGAACCGGTAGCAGCGATGATCAACGGAGACCGAACCGGTTCTCTCTGCTGCTCTGCTGTTGGGCCCACCTGCCTGCCTGGGCTCCCCCATACTCACCTTTATCCTCTGAATTTGAAGTGCCTCTGCACCTGCGTAAACGCCTCTGTGCCTTTGCAAAGTGCTCGTTTGGCACGCACACGCATGCAAAGTATCTGCACGTGCACAAAGTGTGCCCATCAAGCCATGCCCACCAAACGGGTGGTAAAAATATTTGAATCCCACCACTGGTCTCTATATAAAACAATACTCCGCAATGCAACAAAAAAGGGGGAGAGATTAATGGGCAGCTTAGCTGAGAAGTACAATTCATAGGGATTTGAAAAAGACAATTTTTGGGATGTTTATTACATACCTTATGTTCTGGGATTGTATGTTCTCATTTTTGTTGCAGTTTCAATCCATAAACATATCAATAACATTTTTCAATTGATCTCTCTCTCTCTCTCTCTCTCTCTCTCTATATATATATATAGATAGATAGATATAGATATAGATATAGATATATATCTATCTATCTTGGTGTATTCGGGTCTTGTCCCGTGTAAGATTGAGAATACCTTGGCAGCGTTTGAAATCTCATCCGTCATCTTCAGGCTGGTGTCTTCAGCTTCGTTCTTCTGGGAGAAGAAAATCTACGAAAACAAATATATATATGTGTGTGTGTGTGTGTGTGTGTGTGTAAATGTAAATGTAAATGTAAATGTAAATGTAAATGTATAATGTAGCTGTATGAACCTGTATGGGTTAGATCTTAATCTTAATGCCACTGCTCGACTGGTCCATCCAATCTATTATGGCTTTTGACCAAAGTCCTTTTCCCGTTCTCATCAGCAGTGTGGTTAGCCTACACTTTTCTGAAAGGGAAAGTCTCCAGGAAAGTCAAAATTGGTGAGTGACATTACAGGCACGCTAGCTGCTTATAGGGAAGCTAGTTATTTGGGGTTGTTTCTCCTTTGGAATGCTCTGCCCATTTATGTAATGTGGTGATGTACCTATCTGAAGATCTGAATCTTGACTTGCTATTAAATTTAGTTCCCTAAAAGTGAAATTGTTTCTCTATACATTCACATTTAAACTTTCTTTAAGGAATTTCAAGAAGCATATATATCTTTCATCTTCATAACAAGCCTCTGGGGTAGGTTAGGCTGAGAGATAGTGATTGTCAAATAGTCATCTAGTGATGAGCATGGTAGACACACATCTGCCATCTCAAGAATAAATAAGCCTATCTGATAATTATTAATATCTCAGCATATCAATGTTTCCAAAGAAGAATACAAGGCGTTCTAAAAATGGTAAATACACATAGAATAAGTAGTCTATGGGAAAAGCTTCTGGATTTCTTCCAATAGGAGCATTGTGATCATCACCTTGGGAAAAGGGAGGAAAGCATTCAGTTGAACAGGTTTCTGGAATAATCTTGGCCTGATTGCTTCCCTCTCCCTTCAGGAATCTTTCTCACAGAGTAATTGGTGACAGTTTTCTATGGAAGAGGAATTAAAAATACATACAACATACTGTTATCTGAATCCCCAAAGGACTTTGTTGCTGGTTTTTTAATAGAACATTTCTGTGTTCTATAACAGACTGCTTTTGAAAAAAAGCAGAATTTAAAAGTGGTAGGTTGGACAGCAAAATGGGAGGAGGGTGTTATCTAACAATAATCACAGTCATTATGTTAATCCATTTTATACAAATCAAATTTTAGATAACTGGTTAGACCTTGTGTTCATAATTAGTTAAAATGCAAGTCTTGCTTTTCAAACCAAGTGGCATTTATGGCATTTGTTCTGCTGAGCTACCTGTTTTGAAGCAAAAAGCCTGATTTTTTTTTGAAACAGGGGTTTGTTATTACCATTTCCCCATGTAGCAATATCACTACAGATCTATAGCTGGCATCAAAAGTGAAGTTGATGCCCTGCTTAGCACTAAGTTGAGAAATAATGCCGGCAGTGTTTTTCTGAATAGCAAAACATGAGCAAGTGTCAAGCTGGTGGGATAATTGATGAGCACATTAATTCAATTTAGGGAATCTTTTCCATTTTTTTCTGCCTTTCCTCCAGATAAGGAACTCCAAACTTGTCTAGTTTAAGTCTTGTGGACCTCAACTCCCAGAATTCCCCAGGCAGCATGGCTGGCTGAGGAATTCTGGGAGTTGAAGTCTACACATCTTAAAGTGGCCAAGTTTGGAGACCTCTGCTTCAGATTAATGCAAACAGAACCACAAGCTTTTATCAAAAAATTTAAAGAGTTTTAAGAGAATAGACTAATCTCTTTTCATTTCTCAATGGTTAGAAGACTGGAAACCAGAAATTGTATATATCACATTCTAGGGACTCCTTATGAATCTCTGGCTTGTATCTGCTTTTATTACTTATTACATTATATTATTCTCCACTGTCATCAAACTTTATAGCTGTTTGAGAATCAGACAAATGCAGTATCTTGTTTCTGGGTTTGATCAGGAACCTATTTTGAAAGGTGTAATCTAGTTGGGGAACCTTCTTTTGGCAATCCTTGTTTCATCCAATTGACCTTTAGTGAGGATAAGGTAATGCCATAATAGCTTCCATTTGGTTCTAGAAAATATGCTTGGTTATAATTGGCTCCTATGAATGGAAGCCAAACTTGTTTCTAATATTATGATTCCAAGTATATCTTTGGATAGCTCCTCTAAGCCAGATTTATTCCAATGTCCAAGGGTCATCGAGTGCATGAGAAAAAAAAATCACATTCAGGCAATCATGTAAAACAGACTCTGCCAATGAAGGTTTCCATCTAATGATGATGATGACAATTAAAAAAGATTGAAATCACAGCTTGCAGTGTCAGTTAAGAGCATCTTCAGGTATTGAAACACAGTACCTGTCAAAAATTGTTCCTTATATTTGTAAAATTTATTGGAACTTTCTATGAGAATCAGCACTGCTAGGCTAGCCATAAAAGTAAAATTTTTGGAAGATATTGTCCTTGAGAGTTTTGCACAATGATACCTTCTCTTTTATCATACATACAGAACTAGATCTAAAAAGAAACATGACCATGCACCCCCTCTAACATTTTGCAAAGAAAAATAGTTTCAGGATCCAATTTGGGTCAGTCACCAAGACTAGAAGTTTAGTCTTCTGAGCTTTTCAACTCATGCTGAATCCCATCCTCAGGGATCAGGATGTATATGCTTTGAATAGCCCAAAGCAGACATCCTGGTATGAGAGATGGGATTTGTGCTGAAATCCATCTCTAACAACAGGATGTGTGCTTTGGGCTATTCGGTGCATAGTATTTATGTGGTACCTGGTTATGAGTGGCTTTTTAATTGTTGATTGGGGTGTTAACCAGTTATGAAGTTGTTGGCTGTTGTTTCCTTATGCTGCTAAGTCCTTAACTCCTAAGTACCTTGTTGAATGACAAAGGGTTTCTTTTCCAGGTTTCAATCATTTCCCTGGGTGGGGCCAACAATTTTAGTAGCTGCAATACTGAGTGTATGTCCTTGTTCATTGCAATGTGAGGCTACCAATGAGTTCAGGTCTCCTCATCTGACTGCTCACTTGTGTTCTTGCAATCTGGTGGTGAGCTTCTTCTCTGTCTGTCCTACGTAGTCACAGGAGCAATCCATGCAGGGGATCTGGTAGATTATATTAGAAGTAACTCCCATCTCTAAGTGATCTTTGTGATGCATGATTTGTCCTTGTGTGGTAACTTCTGGGTGGTGTACAATGCACACTTACTATTTTCTATTGCTTCTGAAATGTTGTTGATGTATGGCAGAGTGTGCCATATAGTTGGTCTTGCACTATAATATACTATGCATAGAATAGCCCGAAGTACACATTCTGGTGAGAGAGAAGTTCCCCTGAGGATGGGCTCTAGCATGAGTCCAAAAGTTCAGAAGATTAAACCTCTGGTCCCGATAACCAACCCAGATTGGATCCTGCAACATTATCCTGGGACATGCATATTTGCCTTCATTCATGAGAAATAGGTTCCCTCAGTGTTGGAGTAAGTTGGCTAAAGAGCATCTCTAGCATGCTGCACAATATATATTACGTTAAAAATACAGTGACAGCCTATAAGACAAATGTTTGGGTTTAAATATGGTAAATGAACATGTACTGCCATTTACTCCCTAAATATAAAAACATCCAGTATTTCAGTATATGTAAGTAATCTAGTAGCTTAGAACATCACATGGTACCTAAAATGGCTTTTAATAAATAACGCTACACATCCATATGCACCAAGTAATCTTTCAGCAGCAGCCTCATATAGGACAAATGTTTGAAAATATGATTGAAAGCCACATCAATCTGGCCATGTAATCTCAGTTGCCACAGGCTTTTATTTTATAAGCATTCATTTTATAAACATACAACAAAAATATAACATTTTTACAATTGCTATTCTCACATTTCAAAACAATATACTAAGAGTTCTCTCTAATATTTTTTTCTCTCGATTACGTACCATGTCGACCTTTCAGAGGATATGTATTGTGTTGTACTGCTGGCATGGAGGAAATTGTCACTTTCATGTTTATAGTATTCAGAAACAATCTTTTTGAACCAGATCCCAGAATCACACCCCAGCTGATGATGAGGAGCTAGTAAGCACATACAAAGCTATTTTGTAGCTGAGTACTTTGAAGGATTTTGCTTTCTTCTGCTTTAGTTTTGCTAAAGTAAAAAGTAAAGAAGTCCGCTTCTTTGGAAGAGAAAAATAGTTGTTCGGTAATAATTATCTGAACACTCTTTGAAAACAGTTGGACCCTTCATATTCTTCAGTGCTTGCATGGCAGTTATTCTTTGCTTTTGACATTTATCTGACATTTAACTGTTGTATCATGTCCATGTTAGTGAAATATTTATCTGTATTAGCAAAACTTTGAAGATAGAATGTTGAAACACCAATTCCTTATTTAGCATTGATGTCATATTAACCTAAAAGTATTCAAAGAGTTATTTGAACAGCTTGTCTGTTTGTAGGCAACAATCCTACTGTACTTCATCCCATTCTAGAGATACATCCTTTTACAAATAAGTAATCAAAGTTTCCACTTACAAGAAATAGTTTTCCATATTTAAGACCTTAAACAGAAATGACTATTAATTAAAAGTAATTCACTGTACCAGAAATAAGTAGCACCCTAGGATCCTGTTCTACTTCCTTTTCATTTCACTGAACAAAGCTTCAAATGGAACAAAACTACTGTTAAAACAAGCTCTTTCCATCAAGTTTGATTATGTTAGCTAATCGGTACCACATATGCTTAAGAGTTTTTGGTGTTTACATTTCCTAAGTGGATTTAATTTTAATACTGTCCATAAGTATAGGATTTTTAAAAACGTATTTCCTTTCATCAAGTAGAGAACTTTTTACCAGATCAGAAAGTAGAAATGTGTTAATTATGATTTGGTTCTTAATCATTCCCATTCTTGTTTTAGCCCTTGCTTTCCATCTCGGATAGTATCAGGAATCACCTAGTCCTCCTACTTTGTGTCTAGTTATTACTTGTTTTTTTTAAAAAATATTCTGTGGGGTTTGTTTCCTTACAATCACTAAACCAGAAACACCAAACATTGTCTTCAATTATTTTTCCATCATCATAGTGCAGCTAAACATGTGGAACAGAAGTGGGGAAGCAAAATGATATAAATACCCAGTTATGTTCTCCTTTGTCTACTTCACACACTTCAAACACATGACCTGGGATTACTGAGCTATCTGCTTAGATTTCTTAGTATTCAGAAACTTTCTTTGTCTAATTTCCATTTTTTTAAATTTAAAATAATCTGCCCAGGCACAATCAAAATTGTTATAAATCACAAATAGAATTAGGGGATTGTCAGGCCCAAAACCAAGAATGACAGAGTGAGATTCTTCCAAGCTGTCTTCTGTTATTGTTTCAAACCTATGGACAAAATCTTGCCAGACTTAGACTCTACTATCTGTATCTATCATATACTTCATGAACTATTAGGGAAGGGGTATCTTTATCCTCTTTCTGTCACACATAACATTGGAATTATATTGCCTTTTATTCCTCTGAATGTACTCCCACCCTCCTGGGAATCCATTTTGTTATGTATGTAGGTTTAAATGTTATTGGTTTATTTTGAACTGTTCTTGTAAAATGTCAAATGGGATTGGTTTAAATAGTGCGGGAAAAACCCTGCACTCCCATTGGCTGGCAACTACGGCTGCTGGCTATAAGAAGCAGCCGTAGCCCAGCCAAGTCGGGTCCAATCGAGCTGTAGTCACTTAATAAACTCTTCACTGAAGCTCTTCACATCTGACTCTTCATGCAAACTTAACACATTTCATTTTATTTTATCACAGGGGTATGCCTAACCCACTATTATCCTCTTTTAAACTCTTGTCTGTGTTGTAACAGGGTTATTAATTAAAATTGAAATAACTGGGTAACTTCCTAGTTGGCTGTGTTTAAATTACTCAAAATTTTCGCTACCGGTTCTCCAGAATTGATCAGAATCTGCTGAATACCACCTCTGCTAGAATACCTATGTAGTCACAAGCAGTCTAGGTCCAGTCCCTCTTGAATTCCATTATCTAACTCCAAGGTATTAACCATTAGTTGTGAAGATTTGTCTACTGTACATCAACTGCTTAGCAATAAATCAGTTTGATTGGACTTTCCTTTGGGGATCTGATCATTCATGCCTGACACTCAGCTTGCAAACAAAATAAAACTAAAACCAAAGGTATTTGAGAATAAATTTAATACCATTAGATTTTGAGGGGCTGATCGAAATTTCCTATTTTTTCAATGTCCTAACAATTTCTTGTGTCCAAGTTAAAGCTTGGATGTTATATTTAAATGTTATATTCAATTATATACATGCTGCAACAAATGTAATTTTTAAAATTCACACAAAAACCATATACAATTGGGAGCCCATCTCTTTTAATATATGCAATATTGACAAATTTCCATCCTTTGCAAACTTTTCTCTGTAGTGCATTTTTGCACATTGTTTTCACTAGGATATCAATTTAGAGTTTATTAACCTATAAATCAACATTTAAAAAAAGGGAAAAGCAAATACAGATGACTGTGACTTGGAAATGTGATAGCCCCAGCATTTTAATTTACACAACTTGACTTATAAATTAGAATTAAAATGTGAATTGCTCAAATGGCTTTCCTGTCTGTTTTCATCTTCAATTTAATGAATCTTCTTTCATTGTTCACTTTGGGACAAAAGTAAATGGTCAAATTTGCTGTGGGAGATAGGGGTGGTCAGACGATACTTTTCATTATCTTTTCTTTACGAAATCTCCAGTGTCTCTAATCTCGCTTTGCTTTCCTCTCCCTTTGTTTCCAAATCTTTGACATTGCTCTGCTACTCTTTTTCTTCTCTTGCTTATGTAAAAGAAATAAGTGGGTGTTGACTGAGCCAAATATTTCTGAAAACAGTTGACATCCATCCTCAGAAACAGAGTCAAATGAGAGGTTGAAAAGACCCTCCTGATGGTAAAATGAGACAGTACACAGGGATCCCTGGACTTCATTATGTAAGAAGTTGACACATGCTGTTTTGTAGCATGAATTAAGGAAGCAAATAATTACTCTTCCTTAAAGATTGTTTGAGAAAAACAACCAGAAATAATCTCCTCCTTTTCCAGTTCAGATGCTTTGCTTTTAGTTCACAACACTCCAAATTGGAATGCCCTTGGGAATATAATAGGAATAAATAAACATATGAATAACTGAAATTCTCTGATTAAGCTACATGTACATCTTTTCAAGATCTGGAATGTTCTTTGGAATGGAAAACATTGTTTCATTTTTTGATATTTTTACATGAAATACGGATAGAAAGAGGAAAAGAAACTTCTATTATATGCTGTGAACTTGTTAAAGTATCATGAGGAAACCAGAATTGTTGAGACTTACAAAAGGGACATTGAACTGTAAAAAATATCAGAAATTATATACAGTAATTGCAGCATGTACAAATTTACTTATGTACAAATTTAGAAGAATAATGAAATCTTAACACCATGCCTCTGGTCTTTTTGGACATGGTCCAAAAAGGATTGAGCTATTTCTTTGGCAGTAATAAAACCTTGCAAAGAATGAAATGCACCCTTTTGGTAAAAAGATCCATTATTGGTAGTATGGAGGTATTGCCATGGACTGGCTATCCATTGATATTCTATGCCAAGGGTGGATTGATTTGGGAGGGGTTATACAGCCCTGCTGACTTTTGATGGTGGGATCTAAATCTATACAATTAGCAGTTGTTCCAGAATCCTCAAGCCTACACACAGGAATCTCCTCAAACTGACAGTTTGCATTTGGGTAAGATAGATAAGGTTCAACAACATTCAAAGGGGTCAGACTTTGTCTCCTAGTGCCCACACAGGGATTCCAGACTAATTTCCCCTTTGACTCCTCCACCTGGGTCAGCTAGTCTTTCTCCAACAAAAGCTGACTTTCCACCCAGATATTGGGATAGGATAAGATTGGAGCCCAGTGATTGTGATTGTTCATGTATTGGGGAATGTTATCTTAGGACACTGGGAGTTGCTTTTTGGATGCTTCTTTGTATTCTTTCTTTTATGTTTTTATCAACATGTTGATATGTACTACCCAGAGTTATGGCAGATATTATAGAAGAGTAGGCAGAGCCTGGGAGTAGAGTCAAAAGAGGAGTCAGCTTAGAATCATTACATGTTCACAAGCACTCCAAGTCCAGCCACCATGAAGTCTGTTAACTGTTATCTGCAGCCAATTAGTGCTGACTGCTAGTTGACCAGATTCTTGCAAATAGGCTTGAGCAATAAATCTTCTGAACTGTAACTTATACATGATCCTGATTCTTCACATCTGGCAGATATGAAGGGCGGTCACATAAATCTCTTACATAAATAAATAATCCTTTATATTCTTTTTCAGGTCTATATCCATCCCCAATGAAACCAATAGCCTTACAGAAAGATTTATATCTTCTTTACCATACTATACTGGTATGTGTTGAACTACAAATATAGTTCTCAGTTAACGACCAGTGGCTTAACAGTCAAAGGCATAATGGACCCCCAAAGTCTTACTACATGTTTCCAGAGTTCTGCCAGCTGCACATAACTCAATAGTCACATGACTTGCTTTGGAATACCCAGGGACACATAAGTAGAATTTATTTATTTATTTATTTATTTATTTATTTATTTATTTATTTAGCATATGGCAAATACATGGACATTGGGTAAATCAGACATTGGGCCAGTGTAAGCTCTTGATGGACATTCGGATACAATGTGATGGATATTTTGTCAAGGAACACCACAGAGACAAGACTCCACTTAATCAACGAGTCCTGGCAGACATCGTGTTGGGTATGGATCCTGTTCAGAGTTGACCAATGCTGATGAGGAAGGTCAAAACTTGGCACCTTTTGTGTAGGGTCATCATCAAAGTTGTTAGACGGCTGTTGAGTGAGTGCCAGAGAGGCTCAATGTGACTCAATTTGTAAAGCAGACCCTTCTCCCACATGGCATCATATGCTGCAGTAAGGTTGATGAACACAGCTGTGGTTTTTAGGTCTCACCCTTTATCACTTTTTAAAACTGCCATATGTTTTTCCAGGTTTGCCCAGCTCCCCTCCCTTATTTAGTCTAACAATTTAAACAATTGGCTCTTCTGCAAATCTTGCATGCATGCATGCATTAAGACACCATATCATGCTGATATCACTTGTAGTCAGAATTAGATGTCATGACCATCCATATAACTTTTTCCCAATTTTGTCTTCTTAGAGATTTCTCCGGTAGACTTATGTTTTGTTTTCCTATGCAGGTATAGAATTTTTAAACATATAAAGTAAGATCAAGGTACATGAGAAATATGCTTTGTTGTAGAAGACTTTTCCTATGGTCTTGAGTATTTGAAATTAGGTGAGCTTATGTAGTGATGAGAAGGAAATACGATATCTCTTCTCAAAGTCACTAGCTTTCCAGGCTGCATTCCTACATACAATATATAAGACTAAATAAATGAGAGTTTCTTCAAAGTAAAGTATTATACAAGTAAAGTATTATACAATTTTACTTGGAAATGTGATAGCCCCAGCATTTTAATTTACACAACTTGACTTATAAATTAGAATTAAAATTTTACTGCATAGAAATATAGAGTAGTCTCTTTACCTTTACCACCCAAAAAATCTTGAGTGGTCTCTACAGTTTAGCATATCTTATATATTTGATAAATTATGAATATTTATTTGTATATCTAATTCAATACAGATAGAAGCCTGACTGCAGTGAAAAAACAAAGGGATTAATTAAATAAATACATAGATTGTTCTAGGTTTTTTTCAAAAATATTTGAAGTACTACCAAAGAATCTTTTGAATGTCAGAGTAAACTGATACTGTTCAAACTTCTTTTTCTTTATCAGAATCACATTCTGTTAGAAGAGTCCCTTGACTTGGTTAATTTAAAGAAGATTTGAAGGTATGATGCAATATCAGCTGTGTATGCAGAGTCACTTTTACTTTAATTTGAAATCTCAACTTTAAGATCAAATTACAGTTTTGGAAATTATACTTTTGGAGCAATATTAGAGTGCTGATAACTCTCCATGATGTGCAATACTGGTTATCGAAAAGCAGCTTTCTTCAAAGGCAAAAATCTTGCTTGAACAGCTAATAAAATTTGAATTCAACAAATACATGTTATTTTTCATAAAAAATATCACAAAATCCATATTCTCCTTATAAAATGCATTTTAAAATGCTCCACTTTCCCAAATGGCTTAAAAAAGAAATGTTTTTTTTTAAATAAACAAAATCAGTTTACAAAAATATTTATGAAGTACTACGGGTAATGTTTTACAAATTAACATATAAATATTATTTCTTTTCTCTCTCCCCACTCTCTCTATTTCTCCACACATACAGAACAGTGAAATTCTGACTGATTGGGGTTTGTTTAAGTATGCTGCATAGACCACAGTACCACCCAAAGAGGATTCTAAATGCTTTTATTGTGTAGCATGCACATACTAATGTGGTAGTTACAGTAACAAACTTGAATGCTATTTCAAAACAAGGTCATTTTAAAACAAAAATAATATTTGAGAATCATATCAGCCATTTATGAATTCATTTTTAGTTTTGATTGGACATGATTTTTAAAAATATTCTGAGAAGCCTTTTAAGAATAAAAGATTTCATGTATAATCTCTATCACTATTGTTTTGAATTTCAAATAACATTATATTCATACCAATATTTACATTCTACCAGTTAATGTTAAGAACTTATGGATTTAACTTATGATTTACACTGGGGTGGTCCAACGTGGGCAATTTTAAAACTTGTGGATTTCAACTTCCATCAACTTGTAGACAAGATTCCCAATGCTGGCAGGGGACTTCTGGGAGCTGAAGTCAAGTCTTAAAGTTGGCAAGGTTGGACACCTCCATTTTACACAATCCTAAAGACAAAATACAATGGTCAAAATGTTCTTTCTATAGATAAAATCAAATATCCTTTATCAAGTGAGGTTTCTTTTTCTTTGGCTAAAAAATGGCATGAAGTCATTGAAAGGTACATGATCTGGCAATTTGTGTGGCAAATGTTAATCTAAATGACAACATTTTAAATATGTCCCAATATAGATATATACAATCCATTGCTGCCTGGCAAAGGCAGGTTTTCTGAAATGTGAATATTCAGTCTATACCTGAGAAATCAGATTAAATTTCCTGGTAGGTCCTCTGTTAATTGTGACCACCATCCTCATTAAAATGCAGAACTCTTAAAAGTATGACTGAGGACTCTTCCATGCAAGCCTATTATTATTTGATGGGATATTTCCAACATGGTTAATTCATCTAGTGGATTTAAGATAATGATGATTTCAGTATTTGTTTAAGTGTTTATTGCAGCTCTAATTTTACTGAGCTCATTTATTGTTTTAACAGAAATATTGCAGACACAAATAAAAGCACATAGATCTAGGTAAAAAAAAATTTCCAGGTGAACATGGTACATTGAAAAACTAAGCAAAATTGTGTACTCAATATGCTAAAAAGTATTACCATTAACATTTAATAGTAATACTTAATAACTGTAATAGTAATACTAGTATTTAAATACTGCACATCAATATGACCTAAATGATAAACTCATATACAAGTTATTGTATATGAGTTGATTTGCTTACTGTGTGTCATTCAGATTCTCATTAATCTTTGTATTTGTTTCTAAATAGCCTCTGGTTCTGTTAGGAGTCTCAGTGCTTTCAACTTGAAAATGAATGACCATAGAAACCTCATCAGGTTAGTGCTGTAGCTTTCAAAATGACCCTAAAATCAAGACCATTATTATGATTGCTTTAGGAACATAAAGAAAAACACAAATTTAATTTTTGATTAAAAATCCCTTTTTTCTCACCTGGCTGGTTTAAATACTGTGCGTATACATAAGGTTACTTTTATTTTAAACATGTGTTGTGAGATTAAAATAAGATATTAATTTCTGGCATGCTATTGATGTTTGTAAAAAGTATAGGATAGAAAGTTATTATTACCTATCTGCTAGTTGACAAGAAGGCAGGATTAGATTTCTTTCAGGGAATTACACTTTTGATGACCCCAGTACATATAAAACATGTTAGCTAATGGGAGTGCAGAGGGGCATATTTTAGTGTTTGATCAGGAAATCCTGCATGAGCATATTGATATTAGATGAAAATTTGATTAGTAACCTTAGTGACAAGGGGATCAGACCCACTCTCGACATACAATCAGATCTGGCAGAACATGCTTTTTGTCTCTTTGAAGGAAGGGAACATTTGTACAGCATCAAGTCAGCACACTGGAAAATTTAAAAAGTTGTTGCATGTTGAAACCTGAAAATCACCTCTTTTAATTATTTTTGTTTGGAAATATATTTGTGGTTATCATGATTTAAAACATATACAGGTTTTTTTAATCTAACATTTTATCAGGGTAAAAATTGGCTTTTCGCAAGTAAGTATTTCCCCTTTCTCTGAAGAAGGGGCTGTTTTTTTAAGTTCTTTGATGCAAAACAGAGGGGAGTAAAAAAGATAAGAGGAAAAGACTTGTTTAAATTTAGCTAAAATATTGTTGACTGAGATTTTTGTCACTTTTAAACAGAAATTATTCCATTTCTTACCATCCATATAGCCTGATAGAACTCCTATTATAATTGTAGTTAAAAGAACAGCTTCTAGTTTGAAAGTACTGTTTATTTTCTTAACCAGTTAAGGAATGGTATCATACTTTAACTAATGTGTTAAGAATAAATATGTCTCTGTTTATATAGTTAGGATGTTTTATTTGTATTTAATTGGAAGGAAAGCTGAAATTAACTGTAAGACTCACAAAGCCTTGGGACAATTTGTTTTGGTGAGAAGTGTATGTTTAAAGCAACTTCTTGGCTAATGAAAATCAGTTTTAACTTCACTAAGATTAACAGTTGAAAAAATCTCTGCCAAATGAGGACATGGTTTCATATGTTTTTAAAGTCCAGCCCCCTAACACCAGCTTCCTTTTAACCCTATAATATTAGATATGCTGTTGAAAGTTGTATTTGATTACAAATCATGTTTGAAAAATCATTTGATGTCACTGCAACATGCACAGTGCTTTTATGAGGCTACTGAACAGGTAGCCGTGCTATGAACAGAAGTGTCTGAGCTCCTAATAAATTCAAAAAGATGTTGACAAAAAAAGAATAGACCACCCCAATCAGAGAAAATAAGAATCAAATATAAAATTACTTAGTAAAATAAAATATTCAAATAAAAAGAATGTTTGAAGAAAAATATACAATTATCAGCTACCCCACAGGTGTCTTTTTCTCATGGAAAAGAGATTGAAAGCTATTTGATTTTGCAGATCTTCAAAATGATCCAGGTATTGATAAAGCATCCAAATGGAAAGGATGTATAGGGCCAAGAAGAAGAAGTGATCTTTCATATCATGCTATCTTATAAGACCAGCATATGCAAGTAGGCAATTTGTAGCTGACCTGGGATAACCAACTTCAATGCTGATGAAGTAAAGCACTGTAAAGGCTGTTGGCAATGAGCTGTGCATCTTCTAACTGATAACATCATCAGAGGGTATTGTTGTCATTTCTAAGTAATTCAGTTTCCTCCCCCTGTAGACATGTCCATTCATGTGTTATACTTAAATGCTTGCATCTGGAGTTAGGCCAGATAGATGGATCAGGGTTTCTGCTGATATAATGGCTTTCTTGCTACCCTTATCAGCCTTTCTGCCTAAGGTGATGTCAGATGTGCTGTTGGAAAAATGCAGAGTATCTGTCCCACAAGGTTTCAATAGCTATGGGGTGGACTATATATATTATTAACCAGTACATGAGTCTGTATTCACTGAGCAGAATATTAGAATTCTGAAACAATGGAAGTTCTACAATCCTATCATCATGTTTAGAACATATCCTGATAAATATTAGCAGAGGTGGTGGATCCATTAATTTGGTTCCCATTAGATCTGATGTAATCTCATTCAATCTGTTTTTAACAGATTTTAATTTATTTGTTACCTGGTCCAATTTAAAATACCAGGATCTAAATTAGAGTCCCAAAGCTCTGAAGCATAAATATTTGAACAAGAAGCCATATATTTTGATTGCCAGAGGACATTGCTTTTGTTTTCCAACTATAGGAAAATAATATTGTAAGTATACCAAAAAATGCTCTTTATTTATTATGGTACCTCAATTCTGAAATGTCTCCTGAGAAATATATATATTTGAAATTGACATGCATTCTTTTTAATAATTTTAAGGTATTAAAACATTTTGCTTTTCTCAGTTTTATTGATTATCAAATGCTTGATGTTGTCTAACATTTGCTGTTTTTACATTCAAATGTTTATGTACACTGCTTAAAACTTGCGGCTGGATAAAGAAGCAAGTTATTAATAATTAAAATAAACACATAAGCTTATAACAAATTAGGGACTACCATATAAAATTATCTCCTTTAAATCTTGTTGTTTGGCAATGTTAGTAAATTGCACTTCTGAATAATAATCTATTACATCAAACATATTATTTCAGTCTGAACAAAATTCAACTTTGCCTGTCCAAATTCTCTTCCCCAAACTATTGTTCTCCAAAATCTTAGAATATGGGCTAGATTTAATCCAATGCAGTAGGGTTTCACCACCATTTCAAACTAGATATACAATATAGCTGTAAATGACAATTTACCTTTTTTATTTCTACTGTATCTAAAAGGACAGAATATCACTTATATAAAATTAGGTTAAAATACAAACATTTCATAGAACTAAACACATATTGTGGTGACATCTAATAATGCAGTCTCTCCTACTATAAATATGAAGACCGTAAAGGCTAAGGGTCATTGTAGCTAGAAATCTGTTTCTTTATTCCATTTTGTATCATCTTATTTCAAAGTTGACAAAAATTAAATATTCATCGTAAATTAAGCACAATAAAAGATGATAAAAATAAAAAATACACATTACCTCTGTTTATATTTTTCCATTTTTATTTTTCCATTTATCATTTTTCAGTGGTCATAAGTTCATCTGAATTGCATCCCAAGAATAAAGAATTATCAGACTGAAAGTTAAGGCAAGCAAATTTACCATTTTGAAAGATGATCTAGTAAATATGCTTCTTACAGAAATTCAACCATCTGCCCAATAAAAATCAGTATTGTAGAAGGTTGTGCCCCAACTAAATAGGTAGCACCAATGTTTACTATCTTTACTTTTGGGGGGGATTAATCACAATAAATGTAGGTTTTGAGAATTATGATAATTTAATGGTTAGCTTGTTAGAAGCTCCAGTACGAAAGCCAGATGAGACATGAAAAGACGGTATTGCTATGCTCATTTTCTCCTGATTTCACCTTCTTGATTTTGGAGAAAAATGATTGTAGAATAGTAAATAAGATACAAAAATGCCTTTTTATTCCCTGCTAGTATACTTTTGTGAACGGGATTCCTTCCCTGAAACAGAAGGATCAATGAACAGGAGTGCAATTCTTATTTAATATTTCTTGCAATTTCTCTTCACATTTATATAATCTCCCATGGAATTCTAAGAAATGCTAGCCCTCCAGAACATATTCCAGAAATGTCCAATGGACTGCAAAGAAAAGGAGGAGTCAAGTCCTGAAGCACTATCAGTGGAATTCCTTTTTTTGAATTCTGGTTCCTATTCTATGTATTGTAAGCTCTACTATAGGACATTTTGCCCTTTCGCCACATAACATTCCAAAGGTGACCAGTAACCTATGTGTTTTCTTATTCTTTATGTTTTCCAATATAAACATGAAATTACAGCAAATAGTTTAGTTATTTAGGAATTTATAAACTGCTTCAGTCAAGACCACTCTAAGTAATACACAAAAACAATAGCCATAGCCAGTGCAATAATAAATAATACATAGTATAGTATAACATATAATATAAAATTGTGCTTAAAATTATAATTTAATAGTTATAATTATTGTTCTAGGAGCACTATAGCATTTAAGTCACAAAGACTAAACAGTGGGAACTATTCCTGTATTGGGGTTCGGATAAGAGGGAGTCCCACAGAGAATGACAATATGCTGGCTTACACCTAGTTATATTGTTTTGTGTAATCCAACTCCATTGGAACGCTCAATATCTTTGAAAATTTCCTAAGTTTAATAATGGTATGGATAAGACTGAAAAGCTGAAATTAAATCCAGACAAGATGATCGTGTTGTTGGTTAATAGAAAGCCTGGCTCAGAGATTGGAATTCAATCTCAATAGGCTATGCGTCATCTGAAAAATCAAACTTACATTTTAAAAAATTATGTTGATCCTATATTACTCTGCATTGCACAATTATATTTAGTATATCAAATGCAGTATATATGAGTCAATTCTATTTAATAACTCACTATGTGCTGGTTACTTCAGAAGTTGACTTCTCTAATTAGCTCTTCTGTAGAATTACCTTTAAAGAGTAGGAACTTCAGTTGGTACAAAATTATTTGGTATGATATTTTTCCCACATTACTTGATAATTATTTAAAGTTCTTATTGAAAGTTCTGTATTCAATGCCAGTTGTTTCTAGGTTAATTAAATATTGATTTTAATTCTGTAAGATATCTATATTTGTATGTATGTTTCCAGATAATAAGATATTGAGAAGTCTTATTTTAGTCATTTGAACTATTTTTAAGAATGCCAATGTTGTTTTTAATAATAATTATTATTATGACTGTTGTGTTAGTGCTTCATTTTTCTACATTACCATGATAGTTGTTTCTGAAGAGGTAGAAAATGGATATTTTAAATGAATAAAACCATAATTACTGATCTTAAGAGTAACAATCTTACAAGTGAAAATAAATATCATTTAAAATTTCATATTTTTACGATGTCTTCTAAAAGGCATGAATAATTAACTTTCTTGTTGCACAAAGAAAGCAGATATCAAATTATTCATTTGATGGAGAAAAAGGTCTGTATAACTACTTTCAAAAATCCAGTATGACATTAAAATAACATTTGACACAATGACTGCCATGTGTTTCAGTTCATTCACTGAGGTACTTTGACAGGCAGAAAGTATGTATTAATAAGTGATACAGGTCCATTTGATAGATCTGCTTAACAATTCTTTTATTTGGTTAATTAAACATATTATTTAACAAAATGTTAAATACATAAATAAAAAAGTAGTAAGACAACTTTATCCAACCTATTGTGAGAGCAATTAGAATTAACATGGCTGAAATAAACAAAATGCATACAGTATCAGAGAACATTAGCAATTATGCTGAGACGATGTTGTTACCCATACAATTGGCATGTTAAAAGGTTTCATAAACAATCTATGGCAAAAGAAAGAATTCAAATCCCATATGATCATCAAAAAGAAATATTCCATTGAGGAGACTAGGACAGAAATTATACATCAAAGTAAAAATATTATCTATTGTTTTTCAGACCAAAATGATGACCTTTCAACCTAATCTTTAAGCTGTGTCAATTAAGTTACAATTAATCAAGATCAAAAATATAATTAATCAAGAACAGAATATATTCTCCCTTTATTTATTTATTTATTTATTTTTGTAAATATTTTCTTTCTCATTTAAAAAGTATCTACTTTTAGGGGCAGAAAAAGGGTTGAGAGTAGTGCAGTTCTGCAAGCTTGAACAGAATTCCAGATGTGTTCCACATTGAAATGATTCTTGTTGCTGTCCTGAAAAAGAGCCGTTCCTATATAAATTTAGAAAAAAGATGCTGATGTTCTTTACAGTAAATCCAGAGTACATAATCATTAGAAGTTCCTCAAAGAAATATGTGTACTGTGCAGAGTAATTAATTACACGGTATATTCAGTGAAAGACATTTTGACTTTCTCCTTCCAGAAAGAATATAATATTAAATGCTGATCCCTACAAAGAACAAATTTAAGATTATAATTTGTGTGGTCCAGTTTGTGGCAAGTTAGTATTCATCTTGTAGATGAGATAGGATTCCTTTACTATGCTAGCACTTTTTATAGAAGGGAAATTTCAGTTGCATTTAATGTATATCATACCATTATTCATTCATTTATTTTAAAGGTCCAGAAGTAATTAAAATACCTTATCCTGAAGGCAAAATACATATTTAAATATTTAGAAGTTTTACATCATTTTACTACTTGTAAATATTAAAATATTTAGAAATATTTATATATTTTTAAATGATTAGTTAACATTATTTTTCTCCCATTTTGACACACTGCTTTCTTAATTATAAGAAATGTGGAACGACAAAGTAACACAGAGAAAGAAAACTGCCGGTAAGATCAAAAATGCCTATGGCTTACCAGGAAAATGAAACTTTTTTTTAACACCATTCAATGATGTCACCAGTTTGAGGTTTCCCTGGGACTTTATTAAAATGTTTGTGACAGAGCCAATGTAAACCTTCCTAAATCTAACACAGAACTGAAAAAGACTGATTTTAGGGAATGCAAAGATATGGATCATTGGGTCTGTTCAAGTAGCATCTTGAGCCAATTATTGGTGTCATCTTGAGCCAATTTAATCAATCCAAGGGGGATTCAAGGGAAAGAAGGAGGGGGATTGTAAGTGTTGGTCAAATATTCGGCTGAAATGTAACCAGTGTCCAATATGTAGATGTGTCTTCTTTAGAACTTTATTTTGCTCTGTCTTGCAACTAGCTAATCTAAACTGGCCACAATTGCTTAATCACTACACAATGGCTTCTGGTGAAAAAGCTTGCAGAAAAAGCTGGAATAATGTTCTTAAAACAATATTCTCACATTTTTAGGAATTTTATTCTGATGTCTTTAATCTAAAAGTTATCATGTTTGGCTCTTTTTTTTCTAAATATCACAGCTTGGCAATAAAATCCCACAAAAAAGTACAAACAAATTCCATGAAAATATATTCAGAATTGTGGCACAGACACACTTTGTGGTTTCCAAACAATCCTCTTTGCATATTTTTTTTATTTTGTGATATTTTTACTGATACCCACACGTTTCTTTAAAACATGTTTATTATAAAATCTTACTGCTTTTTATCATGTTTCTTCTATTAAACATGAAGAGATGGGTTACATCATTCACAGTTCTTTGATCACACAAGAAGTATCAATGGGTGACAGTTTAGCTCTTTAAAAGCTAATATTTTAGGTGTTGGTTCTGGTTAATATAGTCTATAAAATTATTCCCCAGCTAGTGCTTTCCAGATGTGTTGGGGCTACAACTCTAGAAATCCCATTCAAAAGTAAATATTACTCTCCCAAACAATGGCCGATTAGATGTTATTTTTAATGTAGAGTATATATAGGAATCATGTCAGCATGTTTAAATAGACTGTATATATTTAATACTAGAAGCAAGTCACAAATTTAATCTGGACTACTGTTTTGGGATTATTTAACCTTTCTGTTCTTTAACAAAAGGCACAGAAACAAAAAATAACCTTTGGCTACAATCAGCCTTAACAAAACAAGCTAATTGCTCATTATGTGCTTAACTAAATATGCAGTGCACATAAAGTTGTAATCATAATTATGACTAGCCTTTTCTGGATTGTACTTCATAGGTTCATTGATTCAAAACTTTGGTACATCTAGAACTAGTTAGAGTTCTAGTTAGATAATTTTCCCCCCAAAACTTTGGCATATCTAGTACATTACATTTATTTCAATGAATGCTCACAAAAGGTATACAAAAAACCTCAGCTGTTGCATCCATAAAATAAGAGGGCCATCCCTTGAGGGCATTATAGTTTCACAGATATTTAAATCCTACAGAAAACATTAGCTATACAGAGAATTGAAATTGAAATAATTTTGCATGTTTTTAAAAGTGATGATTGGTATATTTTGGAAATAAGAACATTGTTATAAATTTAAATGAAGCAATTAAAACAAATCTTAGAAAGCCAGTATAATTCTAGTAGTAAGAAGTGTAAAAATATATTTAACATTGAAATTAAATATCCTAGTGCACTAAATAAATCAAGTATATTTTCAAAACTGTTTAAGCATGTACGGTTATAAATAACATTCGATTGTATAAAGTAATCATCACTTTAACGTGACTCAGATGATTATTAATTTACTTTTCACATGACTGAGTAATCGTTAGCAAATTCTGATTCCTAGTGAAAAAAAATAGCAGAATTATTTTATGATTGTGTTGTCAGTGAAAAGTTGCAAAATAATAAATTATCAACGAATAAGTAATATAAAACAGATTATCAAAAAGGATTATTCTTCAGACATACTTTTACAATTTTAGTGCTTTTAAAGCGTATTACTTCTCTGCACATCAATCTTATTTGATGCTTCATTAATCCATTTTTTAGTGGCAAAGACATTTTTAAAATTACAGTATAGGTTGCCATGCTTAGCAATTTTCCAGAGGTAAAAATATGATAGCAGGGGAAAATATCAGTGGAAACAAATATTCTGCAATATTTATAAAATTATTTTATATTATTTATTACAACAATGTGACCACTATTTCTCTTCAAGCTTAACTTCAGCCAGAATTTGCTAGCTTCGGATCTGTAATTTATTATTTGCAGCAAAAGATCAGGTCCAGAGCTGAAATATCCCTAGCTGAAAGTTTATACCGCTCAGGATAGAAAATTATTTTCTATGCCTAGGTTGAAGTACATTACTTCTTTATTGAATTAATTATGATAAGGATCATAACTTTAAACTAGGGGTGAGGTGCTGGCTTTCCACTAGGATTGCTTGAAGCAATTTTCATCTGTACATTTTTTGTAAAGTTATTGAGTCTGGCAGGTCTGAACTTTATGAGAGAGTAACTCACTCCATAACTTAAAAGAAGTTGGACATTGATCCAGCCAAAGGTTTACCATATCCCATGTCTCTAGCCAGAAAAATTTGCACTGCATGCTGAACAAATAACTGCAGAACCAAATGAAACACATCTTCTGCACCTCCCTCTCCCTCTCCCTCCCTCCCTCCCTTCTTCTCTCTCTCTCTCACTTTGGTCTTGCCCTTATTCAGTGCAATTGATTACTGTAGAGAGCTCTTTCTACCTATCTGTCCTTCTTTCAGCATGCTGAATCGATTTTATTAATGGAATAAAGAACCATAAATATAGCTTATCTTGATTAAAGAAATCCAAGGCATGATTTTTTCTGAGGCAAAAGCATATACTTGTTACCATGTCAAGCTGCTCTGTTATATGCAGATCTACTTTAAAAGCTGTTCCAAGATGTTGTTTGGCCTATACTTATCCTTTACAATTCACAGGTATAGTCAAATGATCTAATTGTGGGATATTATTTTATCCCAGGTGATGGGAAAACATTTCCTATTATATGCAGAAATAAAAAATGAACCTAGGAGATGCAAGTTATAAGACGTACAAGCTTGTCTCAATATTGATATAATGGAGAGAATGTAAGAGAAGACCAAGAAGAGGTGGAGGCTAGAGTTAAAAGCATCATCAGTTAAAGTCTTTGCATTGTCACAAATTCAACCTGCCTTGAATTCTGTGGATCCTTATCTAGCACAAGTTTAGTGCTTGACCATGAATTAACCAGATTCTTGTGTATAGGGGTGAGCAATAAATCTTGCTGAGCTACAACTCGACCTAGTCCTGACAGAAAATGTTATCAACTGCTACTCAAGTAGCCATCTGCTTAAGGGTAGGAGAATAACACAGATTATTTCTAACATATTTATTTATTCAATTTCTATAGCCACGCATCTCAATCAATGACTCTGGGTCACTTACAATTCCAAAGCTATAAAAACAATTAAAACAACAAGAATTTTCAAAACAATAAAAATATCTAAAACTAATTATGCACAGTAGCCAAGTTAACAGTAGGCTGAGAAATGGGATCCTTAATACCAATAGTGGTATGCTACTGCTTTGGCCCAGTTCTGCCGAACTGGTAGCAGCAATTAGCAGTGGAGACCGAACCGGTTCTCTCCGCTGCTCTGCTGTTGGGCCCACCTGCCCACCTGGGCTCCCATACTCACCTTTATCTTCTGCTTTTGAAGAGTAAATGCTTTGTGTGGCACAGAAGAGTGCCACACAGCAGCTACTGAGGTGACCGGGAGAGTGCAGCTTGCACAAGATGAGTTGGAACACCTCTGCACCTGCACAAATGCCTCTGCACCTGCGCAAATGCCTCTGCACCTGCACAAAGTGCATGTTTGGCACGTGCATGCACACAAAGTGTGTGCACGTGTGCAAAGCGTGGCCACCAAGCCACGCCCACCAAACCGGTGGTAAAAGTTTTTGAATCCCACCACTGTTTAATACATTCAGCACCCCAGGTTTGGGGACCCAGCCAAATTTTTAAAGTCTTACAAAAGGCCAATTGAGTTGTCACCGTTCAAATATTGAGGAAAGGATATTCCGCACAGAGGGGACTACTGCAGAAACGACAGTAATTTATTCAGTTTTGGATTTGTTGATGTGGGCAGTGCTAGAAAATTTGTCTATATATTTTAGATCAGTTTTTATTGGCAATGGCTGTATGAAGCTCATGAAATGTTCATATGAATATGTATGTTCTTGTATGCAGAGAAACATCCTGACATGTTCTGCTGCACCAGATCCCTGAGTATATAGGTCTAGTCCCTAAAAGTTAGCTCAATACTAAGTAGCAATAACAATAGCACTTAGACTTATATACTGCTTCATAGTGCTTTACAGCCCTCTCTAAGCGGTTTACAGAGTCAGCATATTGCCCCCAACAATCTGGGTCCTCATTTTACCCACCTCAGAAGGATGGAAGGCTGAGTCAACCTTGAGCTTGGTGAGGTTTAAACTGCCAAATTGCAGGCTGCTGGCAGCCAGCAGAAGAAGCCTGCAATACTGCATTCTAACCACTGCGCCACTGAAGCTTCTTTTTAAAGTACCTTTTTAAAATGTTTATATTTCTGATCCTTTGCTAAATTTTGGAAGGTATTATTGTATTTAATTGGAGCAAGAGTATTACTGACTAATGGACTGTTACACGAGACAGCAACTTAATTTAATGGGTAGTCTACATTCGATCTAAAGTCTCTGCCTTGTGAACAGCTGAAATTGGTCATGTCAACAAGCTGGAATTTGATTCCTCATAAGTTGCAGCACCAACACAAAAGAGTGTGCAATGTTTTCAGAAGATACGTATAAAATGAAGATATCATTAACTTCTTAAGAGTAGTTGATGAATAACATCTGTCCTTATCGCTTCAGATGCAGGAGTCAATTATAATGATGGAACAAATTTTTTAAATTCATGGGATCAGTTCCTTTTTTACATTCAAACCTAGTTCTCAAAGATGACTAAGCTGAGCTGTGTAAATAATATAGAATTATATAGTTCTCAAATCATGGGCCAGATAGGATCCAGAAATAAGATAGAGAACCACTAGCCACTAGCCTTCCCCTTGAAAAAAGTTCTTGTGTCATTGGATTTAGGTATGAAATTACTATCAGATGCATAGATCTTAATATCCAAGACAGGATTATACAGTACAGACAAAACTGCATACTGGTGCTGTGTTATGAAATTCCAGGAAATGAAGTGTCGAATGGAGAATTCTACACATTTTACAAATTCTACTAGAATAAATGAAGAAGTGCTGCTGTGTGAAATAACTCACAGGACACTGGGAAATGTTCAACTATTAAGATGCTAGGTGATTTCTAATATAATTCCTGTGAAAGGTTAGGCAGATCTGCTTCCTCCACAGCATCTTTATATCAACTAGTTAAAAGTTAATCAGCTGCTTTATCTTTTTACCAGCTGCTTGAATACTAGTTGATTTGTTAATTGTTGGTTTTAACATGCTTGCAGCTTTTGCATTCCTATACTCTATTTTGTTTATTAGGTACCATAGGATAAGCAGTATGAACTGTTTTTGTGCTGTTTTTATGACATGTGGGTTAATAGTACATTCTGTAAAACAATAAGTAAATAAAGGAGACATCATAGTGATCTGGAATAAGAGATGGACTATGTTAATATAGCATGAAAAGTATCACATTCTTATATAAGCCATTTTTAAAGTATAATCATTCCTATTTACTACTGCTAAAGACCAGATTATTAAAGAGCTATGGCTTTAAAGAGATCTGAAAATCCATCTTAGTACAATCAAGAACCTCTTTAGAATTCAAAAAATGGATACACAAACATTTGTGTTTCTCCTACTCTGCAAATCTGCAGCTACTGCTATCAATGTTCAAGGAATGCCTTGTCCCAGGTTTCAACCAAAGGATCCAGTATGTCTGTATCTCTGACCCAAACAACTGATAGAGTGCAATTTTTCAAGACTTTTACCTTGAGCTGATTTGTCAAGACTGGGATGACCCTCGCTACACAATACAGGACTGCAGTCCCAAAATATGTTATCTCATATTCTAAGGGCAAACTGAAGGAAGGTCACCATGTTCTCACTGTTTTTCACCATATTCATTAAGCAGCAAGTAGGCTGAAAACATCAGAAGTGTTTAATCTATAAAGCACCTTTATTTATTTGCAATGTAAAAGGTTCAGATAGGACTTAATACCTCCCTAAATGGGTAAGAGCAGAGGTCTCAGGCTTTTACTTTTAGAATGTTTACCTGTTTTTAGTTAAAGGTGGATAAACAATGGGGACAAGACCTTGCTTGCACCCCTATCTATGCATACATAGACATACATACCGTAGTAAAAATATAAAGTCTCCCCGTCACTTGATTTTGAAACAATCTAGATTTCAGGGCAGGATAAGGTTATTAACCCTACGAATTCACCCTTTTCCTCACCATTGACCTAGCCCTTTCTAATATTGCAGCTATTATCATTGCACCCATTGCCCTCCCCACCAAGGGACAAGAGCCAAAATCTTCTCATTGCAGAAATGAGAATATTTGGTTCCCTTGCTTCCAAACTGGAAAGATTCTATGGCTGCTGGGCTTTGCAGAAAGAAATCTATTGAACTTGTTCTTTTCAAGGCCCAACAATCCTAGAATTCCATCAATACTGAAGCAAAGGAAAAAAAGGAACTGGCCAGTTTGAATGACAAGTATTAATATTACTGGTATACAATAAAAAGTGACCAGCTAGAGGTGTCTGTCCAAGAACATGCACCAAAAGTAAAGCTGAAATGGGTCACCAAAAAAGAAATCTTCATTCAAATGGTTCTTCAAACAGTTCTGAAAATGCTGCACTTCTCTGTTTGGTCACTTTGTAGAAGTTGTGAATTATTTAAGCAGCAGTATTCTATTTTTGTTTTGGAGTTTACCTACCAGCTGCTTTGAGTGACAAGGCTGCATGACTGAAGTCAAGTATCAGTTGAAAGGTCTTTGTTCCTGAAGCCAAGTTTAAGGTTTCACAGGCATTACACAAATATTGCATGTCATGTTTTCACATAAACTTTACTAATAAAAATATTGCTGCATTTCCTGTTCTTTTATGGAGATTTCATGTGATTAATACCTGTGAGGAAATGTTTTCTAAAGCCAGCAGCTCCCTTCTTTGCTTACTTTATCAGAAACACCAGGGCATGTCAATTAATCATTACTGGTTATAAGTAAGCAAAACAGATAGTTATAATAAATAGAAATTGTCAGAAATCAGGATTTCTGTGCTGTTAAAGGATGCTTATAAATCAGAAATTAAGCATGTGAGATTTTATTTGAAAAGAAAATTGCAAGACACCAATTTACATAATTTAATTGTGATATTCCTACAAATCTACAGCCTAATTTAATGCAAATTCATTCAGAAACAAGGCCCAATCTAAGAGATTATTCAAATAATGAATATAAATCAATCCTTCTAAAGAAGATTCAGATCTGTCCTTAGCTTTGAATTTTGAATATGAACAAACTATTTGCCTTCTTGAAAATTATGATTGCATTATTGATATCCATATAATAATTGTGTTGGGGAGAGTTAAACACTGAATGTTTCAAGACAGACATGTAAACTATCTAGAATTTTGAAAACAGGAGGGAGGGAAAGGCCTATTTTTTCTTGAAAAAAAAGAACCTGGAAATTTGGAGAGGTATTGGAATTTATATTATGTTATACTTTCTGCACAAAACCAAAGCTTGTTTTACTGATTTTTTAAAATAAACTTTATTATATTGAACTAACTTTCCTTGAACATTCATGTCACATATAGATCTTTAGGACATTACAGGGCATTTTATTCATTTATTGATCCAAATATTTCTAGGTTGCTGCTAAGAGTTAAAAAGCCTCTAAAGAATTCTATGTAAACATAAGATTTTGTTTAAAAATGCTAACTCAAACATAACATTTGTTTAAATACGTTTATTCCCAGGAAAGCATGTATAGGAAAGCATGCATTGTTTTGTATAAGCAACATTTAAAAGGTATCAATTACAAAAGAGTAAGACCTGCAAACCCATCTAACTATATCTTTCACCTTCAACACTGGAAAAACTGAAAGCTGAAAATTGCAGCATAATATGAGTCTGCAGGGGTTGTATTTATGTGTGTGTATCTGTGTCTGTGTGTGCCTCTGTGTGATATTTAATACTTAATAACAAGAGTTTCCTAAGGATTGATAATCGCATGTTTAAAACAGTCTACAGTATTAAAAAAACTATTGCAATTATCTGATGTTGTGGGTTTACACTATTAAAATCTTGCAAAAGAAAATTCCCCTATTTTTATTAAAACATTTTCAACACTCACTAAAATTTCTAACTTTTCTGTCTTAAAAACAGGGGCAACTGGTTATCCAAAATTCCTACTGAACATCCACCTAAACATCTGCCATGCTCCATCTGCCATCTTCCTGAGTTGGCAGGAAAGATGGCCTAAAAGCTCTCTAACAAAAAGTTATCAAGATTGAATCTGATATATCTGTTCAGTGACAGAACAGACAATTGATAAAAGAGTTTTTCCTGTGCAACTTTTTGTAGCAGAATCTGTTGTACTACAAAAACTTACAGAATGAGAGAAATGGGGGGAGGAAGAGCCTCTTTGCATGAATGTACAAATCCGTCAAATCCATCACCAAACTAAATGTTCATGCTACTTTGGGAACTATATTGATGGCAGAATCAAAACAAGTCTTCAGTGCTGATTCAGCATACCTCATTACTTTAAATTTATCTTGACATTTGGATGTAAACTCTTCAGTGAACAACCCCCCAAAAATGAAGTTTAAATGAATGATCAGTTTGTGGTTATATGGTCAATCTGCGGGGGAAATAAGAACATTTCACTTTGGAGCTGTCATTGTTATGGAGCCATAATTCTCTATCTGTACCTGACAGATGCCTGCTTTCTCTGGCATTCTGTATGACATAATTTACATAAAGAAAGTCCATGTTTCCTATATGGAAAGTGCCTCCATAGTATTTGGCTTCTGTAATATCTGTTAGATTTGCATGAAGAGTCAGACGCGGAGTGCTTCAGTGAAGAGTTTATTAGTGACTACAGCTCATAACAGACCCGATTTGGCTGGTCTGTGGCTGCTACTTATAGCCAGCAGCCGCAGTTGCCAGCCAATCAGAGTGCAGGGTTTTCCCGCACTTTTTAAACCAATCATTTCTGACATTTTACAAGAACAGTTCAAACTTAACCAATGACATTCAAACCTGCATACATAACACCCCTCCCCACTAGGTTCAGTCCATACTCAAACCCCAACCTATCTAATGTATTCTTTTAAATAGGTGGGGCTCTTACGTACGCTGAGACCTTCATGGTTCAGAAGTTTTAACGTTCTCACCCAGTGAGAGGGGAAATGTGTCTGTTGACATTTCCCTAGTTGGACTTCCTGTGAAAGAAGACCCTGTTTGATTGTTAGAATCTGGTCTCTCCTCCCAACCCATCTCCAGCCCAATGTCAGCACCCAAGTCAGGTAGTGATGTGCAATCTTCCACTTGTAAGGATGGATTTTGGCATTGTGACAGGTTTTGGGATGGTTCCTGTCGTAATGGCTCATTACACATGGGGTTGATTCTTGTTTGCTGATTATCCTCATGTTCCTCCCCTCCCCTAGAAAAGCATTAGGTATGGGAACTAGAGAGGAACAATTGCGATGTTCCTGAGGTAACCTGGATCTAAGCTGATCAATGTGCCTGCTCCAGAGGAGTCCATCCTCTGTTTGTACCCTGTAAGAACGAGGGCCTGTGATTTGAGTTATTTCAGCAGGAATCCATGAAGGTTCACCCATAAGGTTCTTAGCATAAACAGAATCACCCACACTGAACGCGAACTTTGCTAGTGGAATCTAGTGGTGTTGGGTGCGTAAGTGGGATGAAGGCGGTCAAGGGAAGACCTAAGTTTCCTACCCATCAACAACTCTGCTGGGGATAAGTTAGTTGATGGGTTAGGAGTGATGTGCTGAACACTAAGAAGTTTTTCAACTTTCTCAGTGATGTCCCCAGGACCCAATTGCTGAAGCTTTTCCTTGGTAAAATGTACCATTCATTCAGCCCAGCCATTAGCCGAAGGGTGCCCAGGGGCTGTCAGGGCATGTCTGATACCCAGTTGTGCTAGATAAGATTCAAAAAGGTTGGATGTAAATTGAGGGCCATTGTCAGAGACAAGAACATCAGGTAACCCGTGGGTTACAAAAAGCTCTTTAAGCTGCTTGATGACAGCATCAGTTGTGGTGGATGCCATAGGGATTACCTCTAGCCATTTGGAATATGCATCTACTATAATAAGGAAGGTGTGCCCTCTGGTAGGGCCAGCAAAATCAATGTGAATCCTAGACCATGGGCCCCTAGGACATTCCCATTCCTGTGTGGGGGCGAGAGGTGGGGCAGGCCTGACTACCTGACAGTTGGGACAAGATGCAACCCAGTTTTCAACCATTTTGTCAATACCTGGCCACCATACATAACTCCTGGCCAATCCCTTCATCCTTACAATACCAGGATGACCCTCATGTAGCATTTCCAAAAAACCCCTTTGCAGTTTTGCAGGAATAACCACCCTGTTACCCCACAAAATACATCCTCTTAATACAGATAATTCAGTTTGCCTGGACTTAAAAGGTTGGGCAAGGTGAGGTAGATCTTGAAGAGGCCAACCTTTCTTAATCCAGCCTATAATAGGAGTCAATAAAGTGTCTTTGGCAGTCTCTCTGGCAATTTCAGCAGCGTGTACTGGAAGCTTGGCAACAGTTTCTAGGAAAAAGGTGTGTGCCTCAGGTTCAAAGTCCTCCTTGTGATAAGGAAGTGGGCAATGACTCAAGGCATCAGCATGTCCAATGTCCTTGCCAGGCTTGTGGATAAGGTTGTATGAATAAGCAGCAAGAAATTCAGTCCACCTCAGCATTCTTGGTGACAGGATAATGGGTGTAGGTTTGTCTCCTGCCACAATGCCTAACAAAGGTTTGTGATCTGTGACAATGGTAAATGTTTTCCCATATAATACTCATGAAATTTCTTGATAGCTGCAACAATTGCCAATGCTTCCTTGTCCAATTGGCTGTAATTCCTCTCTGCTTTGGTCAAGGTGCAAGAGTAAAATGCAATAGGGGCTTCCTCCTGCTGGGAAGCCTGTGGCTCAAAAAAAACCCACTCCAAAGGGGGATTCATCACAAGTCAGTACAACAGGTAAATTCTCAGAGAACTGTATGAGTACAGCATCAGACGTGATTAGTCTTTTAATACTGTTAAATGCTGATTGTTCTTTCCTGCCCCAGACCCAAACAGACTTTTTGTCAAGCAATCTGTGTAATGGTTCTGCAATGGTTGCCTTCTGAGGTAGGAACATGTGGTAAAAGTTAATAAGTCCAAGGAAAGCTTGCAAATCTGTTTTGCATTTTGGTCTAGGGGCTTTGATTGCTTGAACCTTGGCATCTGTAGGGTGGATGCCATGCTTGTCAATCATATAGCCCAAGAACTCAACCTTGTCAGTTCTAAGAGTGCATTTTTCTTCCTTGACTTTTAACCCCGCTTCTTGAATCTGGTAAGGACTTCTCTGAGTCTCTCTTGTAATTGAGTGTCATTTTCAGCAGAGATTAACACATCATCAAAGTGAGGCACTACCCTGGCAGTCCTTGGAGCATCCTTTCCATAAGGCTTTGAAGATGCCTGGTGCCACGCTTACTCCAAACTGTAACCTTTACATTTGAAGGCACCTCTATGAGTTACAATGGTTTGGGCCTCTGCAGTGGCATCATCAACTGTTAGTTGTTGATATGCCTGGGCCAGATCCAATTTGGCAAAGACTGTGCCCCTGCCAAGTGAATGTAATAAATGATGCACCACTGGAACTGGATATGCTTTGCTGAAGCGCATGGTTCAATGTCCCCTTATAGTCTCCACAGATTTGTGATAGGGGTCCCCATATACTTGCCCAATCCGTCGCTGAAGACCTCTGGAAACTCAGAATTCAGGGCCTCCTCCCATTCAGTGTTGCTCACGTGATTGATGCCAGTCACCTCGATGCCTAGTGGATTGAACCACTCAAGTCCCAGCAAGCTTGGGCGATCCTTGTCCACGATGGTCAGGGGCAAATGTTTGGTGTGGCCTTTGAACTGCACGATGAATTCTCTTGTTCCAACTACTGGAATCTTGTTCCCTTGGTAGTCTTTAAGAGTCAGTGCTTGCTTCTGGAAATGCTTCTTCTGAATGTTGGGAAGTAGCCTGTGAATAGTGTCCCATGACATCATAGATAAATAGGAGCCTGAGTCCACTTCCATTTGGCAAGGCCTTCCTTCAATTAGTACCTTCACATGTACTTTTCTGCTTCTCAAGGGTGAAGAATGACCAATGGTGACTGTTTGATGAGTTTCATTCTTCCCATTTGCTTCTGAGTTGCACCCCATTTTCTCACTGAAATTGTTGGGCTTGAATTCTTTCTCAGGAAACTTTCTTCTGTGTGGAGGAGTTCTGGATGATTTTCAGACTCTTGCTAGATGACCTCTTTTTTCACAACGCAGGCAGATGGTATCAAGAAACTTGCATTCAGTGGGGTGCCCCCACAACCTCTGCAATAAAAGTCTTGCCTTTTCTTCCCAGGTCTTTCTTTTCTTTTCCATTCTGAGTCTATAAATTCCTTCCTCCACCTCACTACAGTCTGATTCAGAATCTATCTGCTCGCAATGGGTTGTTGTGGATTTTTCCACATCAGGATGGCTTGCGGCCTTGTTAATTTTCTTCATGGCTGCTGCTGAGGACTTGGTAGCTTCCGCTGAAGAAGCTTCTTCTATGGCCTCCTTAAGCGTGATCTTAGGTTTCATTAATAATTTGCTCTGCAAAACCTTGTCTTTTAGGCCTAGAACAAATCGATCGACATGGCCTCTTCTAAGTTGATAAATTCACATGCACCCCCAATGTCCCATAAACTTGCCACGAAGTCATTAACATTTTCGCTTTCCCTTGATCCCAACGGTAGAAATCGTGTCTCTTAATGAGGCACGATACTTGTGGCGCGTAATGGGTTTCTTAATAACTTTTCTAAATCGGGCCAGTCCATTACCTTCATGTCTGCAGCTCCCGCCAATGCCTTCACCATCTTGAAAATGGCCGACCGCAGTGGGTGAGAAAGACTGCCCTCTTCCGCTTGTCGGAAATGTCGGCGAGACGTTTCCCTCCAAATACATTTGGAAACGATCTGCATACAAGTCCCAGTCTTCTGCCGTCGGATCGAACGGGCTGGGGGTGTTCAGCACAGCCATCTCTCTCAGCTTCTTCTCCGCATTGTCTTCTCTTCAGGAAGGATCCCACCTTCGTCACCAGTGTTAGATTTGCATGAAGAGTCAGACGCAGAGTGCTTCAGTGAAGAGTTTATTAGTGACTACAGCTCGAATGGACCCGACTTGGCTGGGCTACGGCTGCTTCTTATAGCCAGCAGCCGAGTTGCCAGCCAATCAGAGTGCAGGGTTTTCCGACTTTTAAACCAATCCCATTTGACATTTTACAAGAACAGTTCAAACTAAACCAATGACATTCAAACTGCATACATAACAATATCCATGATATTGCATAAGAATATTCTCAGTTTAATTTTAACATCTAGCCACAGTGCCAAATCCACAAAGGCCCAGTTCCGTCTATAGTAGGAGGCTATAGAAAGGATTAAAAATTAAGATGTACTAAAATTTATTCTGTTAGGACAGTGGCAACATTTAGAGAAATGTAAAACAGTGCCACATTAGTCTAAAAGGTTGTGAATCAAGTTTGCAAATATCAAGCAAAAATAAGTCTTTTCTCTTTCTGCCTGCAAAGGGAAGTATTTCATGAATTTAGATTGCCTATGCAGTATAAAAGTCATGGTACAGTTTCTGGACTGTATAGCATTGCATATATACTGTGGGTGTGGGTGTGTAGCATTGCTAACACACACACATAAACATTTGTGCTTCTCTTTCCAGATAGGGGTTTCTTTCCAGATAAAGTTCAGTAAATATATACTAACAAACTCCTATTCCAATTTTGGAGATGTGTTGGACTATAATTTCCACTCATCTCAAAGGAATGAAAGAAACTACAGTGCAACACATCTGGAGGGCACCTGTTTGGAGAAGGTTCACTTAAACAGTTTTTTCTTGGAAGGAAAAAGAGATTCTTGGAGAAAAAAATATAGGACTCAGGAGGACTGGATTAAACAATGGGACATAACAAAGTATCATTTAAGAGGAATGATCACTCTTTATAAACTCTGAAAAGTCCTTAACAAATGAACACATGGCATGGACTTCAATAGTAAAACATCAATATTAGCAAATGCTGTTATAGTATTGGGTTTTGTTTCTACCAAATAAGAGGATTAAAGTATTAAATCACCATCCTATAATTTATTGCCATTAAAAACCATCACTAGTTTTTGTTTTCTTTTAGGTGACACCTTTCTTTAGCTAGTCCATTTAGCTTTCATACCCATGCAATTATTATGGTTCTGATTAATATCTTAAAAGATTACTTAAAATAACCAAACAAAGAGAAGTAGATGCATGTGTCAGTACCGTTGCTAAACAATGATACTAAGGATCTTATAGCATTGTGAACTGCTATTTGCTAGTCTTGTAAGTTAATGTTTAGAAATGGCATCTCTTTTTATATTAATATATATTGCATTTGTGGAGTATGATACATTGTGAGACACTGTGCTTATTATATTTATTTTCCTTAATATCAGGTTGAACATTTATGTATATATACTTCCTAACTTTCTTTTATGTTTTCATCCTTGTTTGCCACATAACCTTCTGCTGCTGTATTTTCCTGCTATCAATAACAGGACATATTCACAACAAGGGGAAAATTTTCAGTATTACTGAATGTACTTTTCAGCAAAACAAGAAAAATGGAAGCAACAGTAATTGAAGAAGTCACAGGGAGACATCAAAGCAGTTAAAAATGGTATTTGAGTGTAGCATATCAAGAGATGGTAGAAGTGGTTTTCTGAAAGGGTTTTCTTGAGGATGTTTCTTTACACATCCCATTAATCTTTCAGAGACCTTATTTAATTTCTCTAAATACCAGCACTATGCTGACCATGGTTATGGATCAGTTTGTTCCTGGGAACCTCTGAAGCATGTTGGAATGTCTAGGCTCATTTGGGTGCATTCTCTGCAGTTTGCAATATGATCCCTAAAGGCTCTGGGGGCCTAGCAAAAACAAAAATAAATGTATAAAGGAGATGCTTGCCAAACAGCCAATTTGGTGCAATTTTCTATCACATTAAACTTTTAAGTGTGTTTCATTTTTATATGCTTACCATATCAATATACTTAAGAGTCTTGATTTAAGCCTAATCCATTTTAGGAAAACTCACTGATCCAAACCAACTGCCTTACTGCCTACTGCCAATTAGGAATTAGAATTCTTTATTGGCCAAGTGTGATTGGATACACAAGGCATTTGTCTTGGTGCAAATGCTCTCAGTATACATTCATCAAGAATCAAGAATCATAAGGTACAACACTTAATAATAGTCATAGGGTACAATAAGCAATCAAATCATACTAGGAAACAGTCAATATAAATCATAAGGATACAAGCAACAAGGTTACAGTCATACAGTGACAAGTGGGAGGGATGGGTGATAAGGAGTGATGAGAAGATTAATAGTAATAGTAGTGCAGACTTTGTAAATAGTTGGACAGTGTTGAGGGAATTATTTTTTAGCAGAAAGATGGTGTTCGGGGAAGAACTGTTCTTGTGTCTAGTTGTTCTGGTGTGCACTGCTCTATAGCATCGCTTTGATTCAGATAATCTATTTGGAATTTATTCGTCAAATAAGGTCTTTTGTTCTAACCCATGATAAGTTAGAATCCAAGCACACCAAAAATCATGATACACTATGTTTCACCACAATGTATGTTCACATCAATACAGTCTTCCATAACTATGACTGGCTGTATTTGGAGGTGTCCCTAGCAGTCTGCTTTTCCGCTCCCTCTTGATTACACTTGGTCAAACATACCTCAATGTGCCTTGTTGGTGATAAGCTGCAACCACCATATTCCACATACTGGATGATAAAAAGCTCAAAGCTATATATGAATTATGGTTTGAATGGTTAATCCAACAACCCAAAGACCTCCCAAAGTATTGTATGCCTAAAATTACCAATGTTGGTATCACTTCAGGCTCGGCAGATAATGTAGATTAAATAAACAAAAAAAACAAACAAACAAATAAAACATTAAAGTAATTACTTATAATAATTTATTTGCTATAGTCCCTGAAGAAAAACTGAATTTACAGTGGGGAAAAGTTGTGAACCATTATGGCTTATACAAAACAATATTCTTTACAACCACTATAGCATATTATAGAAAATATTGATCAGGCTTGATTAATAGTTTGAAAGGATAACTAGCAGCTTTCTGAAACCTGTTTCATATTCTATACTATTGTTTTCTTAAAAGGAAAACAAATCATTGTGACTTTGCAGAAGACAGAGCAACTTTGAATTAATAATAATAATAATAATTTATTCAACTTGTATGCCGCCCTTCTCCCTAAGGACTCAGGGCGGCTAACATTAAAACAGCACAAAATTTACATAAAAAACAATTAAACATAACAAGTCGAAATAAATACAGTAAAACTGTTAAGTTTGCATGAAGAGTCAGACGCGAGGAGTTCCAGCAAAAAAGTTTATTAGTGACTACAGCTCGAATGGACCCGTTCTGGCTTGCTACGGTTGTTTATAGCCTGCAGCAGAGCTGCTAGCCAATGGGAGTGCAGGGTTTCTTCCCGCACTATTTAAACCAATACCATTTGACATTTTACAAGAACAGTTCAAATAAACCAATAACATTCAAACCTACATACATAACAAAACCATTAAACCATTAAAAGAATAAACAGTAAAACCCACCTGGGTCATTCCAGCCGCCTGTTGAAACAATCAAGTCTTCAGGTCCCGGGCGGAAGGAGCGGAGATCAGGGGCCAGACGGAGATCCACGGGAGCTGGTTCCAAAGGTGAGGGCTCCCACGGAGAAGGCCCTAGCCTGGAAACTGCCAGCCGACAATGTCTAACCGACGGTATCACAAGGAGGCCCCTCCTGTGAGGAGTGAACAGGGCGATCGGCATATGATGATGCTGGCAGGAGGTGTTCCCCGCAGCAACCCTGGTCCCAGCAGGTCACACAGGAGGGTAAAACATGGGAGTATCGGGATACTCCCATCACAGCC